>OZ004603.1:39032092-39604371 GCA_963924605.1 Malthinus seriepunctatus
AGAAAGAGCAGATAGAGAGACAGATAAAGCGAGATAGAAAGAGCGGTTAAGTTGACAGAAAAAGATAGGAGATAGAAGGAGCAGATAAGGTAACAGAAAAAGAGACAGATAAGGAGAGAGTGAAGGAGCAGAGAAAATGACAGAGATGGCGAACTCCCAGGGCGGGGGTCTTGTCACTGTATCTGCTCGTTCTCTCTCTCCTTATCTGTCTCTTTCTGTCAACTTAACTGCTCTTTCTATCTCTCTTTATTTGTCTCTTTATTTGTTTCCTTATCTGCTCCTTCTGTCTCTCTATATCTGTTACCTTATCTGTTCCTTATCTCTCTCCTTATCTGTCAACTTAACTGCTCTTTCTATCTCGCTTTATCTGGCTATTTATCTGCTCTTTCTATCTATCTTTATGTATCTCTTAATCTGTTACTTTATCTGCTTCCTATCTTTCTCTTTATCTGTCTCCTTATCTCTCTCCTTATCTGTCTCTTTATCTGTCACATTATCTCTTTCTATTTACTATGTTTTTATCTCATTTCATCAGTCTCTTTATCTACCTCCTTATCTCTGTATCTATCTCTAAACTCCCTCTATTTTACTATGATTTTATCTCATTTCATCAGTCTCTTTATCTATTTCTTTATCTCTGTCTCTGTATCTATCTATAACTCTCTCTATTTCACTATGTTTTTAGCCTATTTCATAGGTCTCTTTATCTACCTCCTTATCTCTGTATCAATCTCTAAACTCCCTCTATTTTACTATGTGTTTATCTTATTTCATCAGTCTCTTTATCTATCTATTTCTCTATTTTACTATGTTTTTATCTCATTTCATCAGTCTCTTTATCTATCTATTTCTCTATTTTACTATGTTTTTATCTCATTTCATCAGTCTCTGTATATGTCTGTTTATCTATCTCTAACTCCCTCTATTTTACTATGTTTTTATCTCATTTTATCCATCTCTTTACCTATCTCTAACTTCCTCTATTTTTCTATCTTTATATCTGTCTCTCCCTCTATAGCTCTCTCTTTTAATATCAGCTGTCATACTCATCTGTTATTTAATCTCATATAACAATCTCCTCTGCCTCTGTCATCTCATTTCACACAAGTAAAGAAGAACTCTTTGTATTACATATTTAGCCAGCTGGAATTTATGTATTAAGACTTCATTTGTCTTCAACAAATTTACTTTTTGCTTTTAAAATCCAAAGTTAATTGAAAATTAAGAAGAGTATGGAGAGAAGAATCTTAAGGACTCTGAGTGCTGTTTTCTTGGGAAAAAATGTCAAGATTTACATCAGTTTACTTACTATTTATTAAAATGAAAAATACACAAAAGTATATTATAAAACGTATATTTAATATAATTATGTACACAAGAAAATAATAATAATATACTAGTAATTAATTAATTAATTATACAAATTTAAAACTAATTATTTGTAAACAATTTATTATTGATTGACGGGCCAACGCTTAGTAAATCACCCAAGCGAGATTGAAGAGACATAAAAGTCCCTTTAATGATTCAGTCTGTGTCCTAATCGAGGTATGCAGCAGAAATTAAAAATTATAAAAATAGCTATACCATTAGAAAAGAGATTAAAAGTTGCAGCCCATAGCATGGGCTGCAACAAGTCCACCCCTCGTTAGATTTGGAAAGAAGTAACTGTAACAAAAAAAGCTTGAGGAGTCATCGCTTGAGGAGTTCGGCTCATCAAGCGGTGGCCCACAAGACATAATACATAATTAAAACAATAAATAATTACAAAATATTAATTAATATTAAAACTGGTAATGGCTGCTTAGCAGGTAGCAGCTAGGTGGGTGGCATCGCTTCAACCCTGCACCTTGTCCGAGAGAGCACGAGGGGTGGCATCCCCTCCACCACTGGGGGTTGTCCTTGAAATTGTCGTTGTTGCTCCTCCCCCTTAGTATTTAATGCGCATGCGCGTAGACTCCGTGTAGGAGTGCGCATGTGCGTTGGCGCCGGGCGGGGAGGGGTAGGGGGGAGGGGACCGCCGACCCCCCTCCCACCTACCCCTCCCCGCCCGGCGCCAACGCACACCCACATTGCTACACGGAGCCCACGCCCATCGCCACATCAAAGACTACGAAAGAGGAACAACCTCCGACCAATTCGAGGACAACTCGCAGTGGTCTTAGAGGTTGCTTCCCTTCGCGCTCTCTTTAACGTGGAGAAGAGCTGTTGGAAGCAACTTACCTAGCTGCTACGTCATCGCTAGCGATGACCAGTAAATAGGGGTAGCTACCCTTCTAAGCAAGCAATGAACTTAAATTGAAAAAAATTAATTAAAAAAAACTAATCGAGAGGTGTAGCTACCCTTCTATTTGAAATAAAACGTGAAACAAATCAAAAATAAATTAATCCTCCTCCATCCTCATGTTGGGGATCGTCCAACCGCCCATCCTAATCCTCATCCTCATGTTGGGGCCAAAACCAAAAGGCACTGTCGGTGTGATGAAGGAAAGCATCTTTCCGCGTCAAAGGTAACCTGAAACTAATTTAGAAATGTCGTAGTTTTATGTACCTAAGGGCACAAACTGAATCGTTAAAAGGACTTTTGCTTCTTAAATTTTAGTATTAATCGCCCAATGATTATTTACAATTAATTAATTTTTAGTAACCAATAATAAAAAATACGTATTTCGATTCAAAATATCTCGAAAGCCCAGTGAGAAAATAAACTTAGGTAAAAGTAACTTCAACTTGGTTTCATTCAGTTTTCTTGTAATCCTCTTCATATGGACCAAAAGGCACTGCAGTTACCGGATCATCTTTCCAAATCAAAAGATCGAACGTCTGCTGAAATAAAATGAAAGATGTTTTAATTACTATGCTTTAGACAACCTATGATTATTTTCAATTAATTAATTTTTAATTTGCAAAATAAATTAGTAATTTAAAATACAGGGTGTAAGCAAAATGCAAAATGTAAAATATAAGAAACTGTTATGATATGCCGCTTCAACATTAATAAAAATTGTTCAATTAAAAATTGTACCTAATTTAGAAAATATCGTTATTTTAAGAAATAAGGTGTTTAAGATTTAAGAAGAAAAAGCCGAAGTAAAAATTGTTAAGTAAGTAGATGAAAAATACGTGATTAGCTCAACAAATAATTTTTGAAGAAACTAAATTCATCTAAATTGGGATCACCCAGTTGCAAGTAATTCTAATCAACAAAATTAAGTTGGAAGAATCTGCAGATTCTATATTATGGTAGTAAAGAAGGTACCGGAAGAAAGAAGTTATTAGGAAAAAGGGGATTTACATTTGATTTGAGACAATTTCTAAAAAAAAAGTTAATTGAAATTTTTATAATCAATAAAAATTTGCTTAATTTATACATGGTTTTAAAAAAAAGCATTCACTACTTTGAGCGTGTAATATACATAAAATTGAGTAACAGAAGTTATATTAAGGGGTTTGCAATACTTCATACTTTTTTGTGACCACAACTCAAAAAGTATAAACTATTTGACACCCCTCTGTACGCATTAAAATGAGTAGAAAAAGTTATATTGAGGGGTGTTCAGTAGTTCATACTTTTTGAGTTGTGGCCGTAACTCAAAAAGTATGAACTATTGGAAACCCCTCTGTACGCATTAAAATGAGTAGAAAAAGTTATATTGAGGGGTGTTCAGTAGTTCATACTTTTTGAGTTGTGGCCGTAACTCAAAAAGTATGAACTATTGGAAACCCCTCTGTACGCATTAAAATGAGTAGAAAAAGTTATATTGAGGGGTGTTCAGTAGTTCATACTTTTTGAGTTGTGGCCGTAACTCGAAAAGTATGAACTATTGGAAACCCCTCTGTACGCATTAAAATGAGTAGAAAAAGTTATATTGAGGGGTGTTCAGTAGTTCATACTTTTTGAGTTGTGGCCGTAACTCAAAAAGTATGAACTATTGGAAACCCCTCTGTACGCATTAAAATGAGTAGAAAAAGTTATATTGAGGGGTGTTCAGTAGTTCATACTTTTTGAGTTGTGGCCGTAACTCGAAAAGTATGAACTATTGGAAACCCCTCTGTACGCATTAAAATGAGTAGAAAAAGTTATATTGAGGGGTGTTCAGTAGTTCATACTTTTTGAGTTGTGGCCGTAACTCGAAAAGTATGAACTATTGGACATCCCTCAATTATAACTTCTTACTCATTTGAATGCGTACTACACGGTCTTAAAGTTGTGAATGCTTTTTTTAATTCCCTGTATGTTTAATAAAATTTGATTTTCTGTAAATCATAGCAATACTAAAGAGTTTTGAAGAGAATTAAATTATACATTTAAATGTGCAATAAAAATTAGGAATTAAAGAAAACAAAAAATACGGGTACCCTAATTTTGGTTATACCCTGTAATTCTTTACAAATATTTCGAAAGCTCTTTGAGAAATTCATACTTACAATAAATTCATCTTGGTCCATTAAAATTTCTAGTAATCGTCTTGTTGTTAGGTCCAAGGTAAACGTCAGTTACGGGATCATCTTTCCAAGTGAAACGTTCAATTGAAACTGAAACGAATTGAGAAATGTTTTAGTATTATGTTACGACACAAGTGACACAAAGTGAATCGTCGAAAAGCTAGTGCCTTTTTTATTTTTTTCATTTGCAAAATTAATGAATTAATTAAAAATAATTATTTAAAAATATCTAAAAGCATGAATGAAATAAATTATAGGTAGGTACTTACAATAACTTCATCTTGGTCTATTAATATATCTTGTAATCCTCTTGATTTGGTCTAAAAACTGTTAAGTTAAGACGGGCATTAATGGAACATCTTTGCACGTTGAATGTATACTGAAATCAATTATTAAGTATTATAAATATGTTAGGTCACAAATTTAATCATCAAAAGCATAGTCATTAGTGGCATTTATACTTGTAAGAATTGCAAAGCAAAGCCAATGATTGCTTCAAATTAATTAAATTTCATTTGCAAAATTAATTAATTAATCACAAATAATTATTTCAAAATCTTTCTTAAACCCTGCCAGAAAAATTTTTTTAGGTAGGTAGTACTTACAATAACTTCATCTTGGTCCATTAAAATTTTTAGTAATCGTCTTGTTGTAGGGCCCAAGGGAAGCGTCAGTTAAGGGAGCATCTTACCAAGTGAAACGTTGAATTAAAACTGAAACGAATTAAGACTTGTTTTAGTATTATGTTACGACACATGGTGAATCGTCAAAAAGCTCTTGCCTTTTATATTCGTGCTTGTTTTAATTACAAAGCAAAGCCATAATAAACCAATGATTATTAATTTTCATTTATAAAACTTGATTGTTAATTAAAAATAATTATTTCAAAATATCTCTTAAACTTACAATAACTTCATCTTGGTCTCTGTTCGCTTTCTTGTAATCCTCATGTTCTGGTGTTAAGAGCACCGGCACTTGGAACGATCCTTCTAGCACGAAAGTTGAATTGAAACTGTAAATAAATTACGGAATGCTTTACTATAAATGACACAGAGTGAATCATAAAAATTGTTGTACTTTTTGAATTTAAACTTTTCAGATTTACATCACAACGTATATGTAACGTTTATTGTTACTAAGAGCTCGGCAGGATAAAAAAAATAATGTTTTAATGTTTCAATATAAAATTACTCTTATTTTAATAATTGCTTAAATATTTAATTTTGTTCTTAATCATAAATAACCCTTAGAAATTAATTAAATAGTGCAAATGTAATTTAGTGAAATTTAAATTTTCGCCTAACACATAGGCAACCCTCTGTAACCAGATAAGCAAATTTTTGAAAAATAAGGGTTACACTACTCTTGTTGAAAATCAACTTTGAGTTTTGTGTTTTTTAATCGGAAGTTGTTCCTTAGATTAAATACAAGTATTAATTAATTTAAGGGTAAAAACTTAAGTATTGTGATCAACAATTAATTTTTAATTGATTATTAAAACACTCTCTGTACCTTATTAATAAATCTCAAACGAAAAATAATTAGATAACAGTGACCATGGATGTTTCATATTACGTTTTGAACTTTTTTAATTTATTTATTTTAGAATTAAACAACCCCGAACTAATTATGCGCCCTCTTTAATTTTATATAACACTCAAAATTTTGGGAAAACGGCCTTAAAATTAGAAATTGTGAGTAAGCGAAGTTATAGATACTATAGCAAGAACAAAAGTTACGAAAAAATATGAAACAATATTTTTTATGCTGTTTATTATGCACAGACTTTTTTCTAAAACTAATGAATCACTACTAGAAATATAATTATGTAACGTACTCCACAACTGGGGTTCAATAAATGGAAACAATGGTTATAGTACAAATAAAACGCAAAAGATTGATTAATTTATACTGTTTTTAATTAATTAAAAGATGTTAATAAATCCAATACACCCTATATAATTACAAATGACTTATAATTAAAATTATAATTACTACTACAAGCATTTACAATTACCTTAAATTATGAAATAATTGTTGATCACATTATTTCAATTTTTACAATAAATTGTTTAATATTCGGTGGAAATACTTATAATAATATTACGAACAACTTCCAATCAAAAAAAATCCGAAAATTGCAAGTTGATTTTCACAAGAGTAACCCTTATTTTTCTAAAATTTGCTGATCTGTGTTACTGATAAGAATCTGAACTTATGGCGAAAATCGGACTTATATTAACTTTCTCCTACTCATTCCCTACCACTAAAGAAATATCATCCAATGATATGAGAGCATTTAACTAACTAAGGGGTTGCCTATATGATGGGCGCAAATTGCTTTTCACGATAATGTACTTCTTAAAAAATTATTTCAATTCATAATTAATTCTAGCTGCTAATTAGTTACAACAGGACTTTTAAAATTTAATTTTTTTAACTTATTGTAATGTTTATGTTAAATTGTTTTAGTAAACAAAGAAACATAAAATCGGTTTTGAACTTTACGATGCCCACAATTTACCGTTTGAAATATTAAAATGAAACTACAAGATTTATAATTTTACTACGCTTATCAAACTGAATAATTTCGGGTATTTTACAAGTTAATATACAAAAATGAATTTAGACAAGTGTTCTCCCCCGTTAAGTTCAATAACCGCTTATGACAAACAATTACAAACATTACAGAAGAAAATTAATTAATAATTAAAGCATTATATGTACCTTATTAATATTTCTATTCCTTGCTGTGTGTAGATATCCTTGTTAAGAAGGGAAATTATACTTATTACTACATGTTAACACTTGAACTAACAAATATAGACTGAAGTTCAATCGACAAATAAAATTAATAAATTTGTTATCTGTGGCAAAATAATGACAAATAAATGAGGTATGACTATTGATGTTTTTGAACTTTTTTATTTATCATTTTAAAAGTGAACAGTTATGCAATAGTCAATGACAGACCTTATGCTTTGCGTATTTTTCCACTTACATTAAAAAGAGCTTATTGTATAATCGACTGATTCCTCACAATTATTGTTAAAACATTAAAAGAAAAGTAAATTAAAAAATTACAAACTTTATTTCTTTTAATTTTGTTTCTTTGAACTAATTGTAATGTTTTTATTAATTTCGTTTTGATAGATAACCCACAGCTTTTACATTTCAAAATTAAAAATGAAAGTTATAAAAAAAATTAACAGAGCGATAAATTATGGAACACACCACTAAATTAGTATTAGCAATAGATTTATATTAATTAATGCTACTCGTTATTATTTAATATCCAACTCCACGTCATCAAAAAATATTATTTATGCATTTAGGAGTGACCCGATCCGACGCTGTTAAGTTAATGGTGTAGTAATAAATAGGCTTCCTCGAACAGTTATTTTTAACTACAAACTTGATAATCAGGCTGCTTTGTCAATCGTTGAATTGTTTTTATCTAAAAGCACAAAATCAATTAATTTTCGAATCATTAACAGATCTAAAATAAACTGAAAGTTACAAGATTTATATTTCAATGGCAATTAAAGATTACAAAATGAAATTTACCAGAATGAAACTCTTATAAAAATATTTAAGTTTGAAAAATTACCTTTATTTACGTCTCTCTTTCTTCTTCTTCTTCCTACCAGGTTCAGTCATTTGGCCTCTGTCAATTGTATTCGTTTTCCAGGGTTTCCAATTGACGTTTTTTCTTTGGACCTATATTAGGTAGTAAGGTAAGGACCTACCTTAGGCACTTCTTATGAGTTATGACCTTCTTCTGCCTTCAATTTTATGTAGGTGTCCCTCCCCAGTTAACTTTTCTTGGAATATAATTTGATATTGCAGTTTCTTGTAGCCACTCATCTTCTATTGTACTTGTCTACATTGTAGCCTTCAATATTTGATACTTCCTCAAATTTGCATATTAGCAAAGGACGATACTGCAAAAACCATTAATTAACAACCAGCACATGAGAATTACCCTATAAAGTAGAGTAGACTATGCCTCTGTTAGAGACTTGTAAACATTAAAGAATGATTGTATCGACTTATTCTATCATCCCTAAAAATCTTTGACGTAGATTCAGAATCACCCTGTGTAGTAAAAAAAGAAAGCTTTTCATTCCATAATCGAACAATACATGTTATTTGTAACAAGTTCATGTTCATTTACACGTTCTGTCACATAAATTGGCGAGACATTTGCGTCTTGAGGCGACTCTGTCGGTAAGATTAAATTATTAAATATTATTTAAACTTTTTAAATTTGCTATACTCACTGAAAACTACTGCTGCAGTAGGTTAACGTTGGAGCTTTGGAAAGGAGCTCGGAATACCATAACCAGTTCCAAGTTAGATGACGGGTACTGTACCAGGTACCTTCCCACGTTGTTGCCCTCGTCTTCTTTATTTATTGTGTAGTCTCCAATTCGTTTATTTTTGTGTAACGAATATAAAAATAAAAAATAAAATTACAGTTTTTATGTATAATATGTGAGATTCAGGACGATTATTTGTGCAAGGAGAAATAAGCACTTACAGAGAGTTTCACATGTTTGCTTCAACTTCTAAATCTAAATTAACTGACCAATTGGAATAGAATTTGAATTTTCATTTAGTTATTGCTAAAGGTACCCGCCTTTTTCCCTTTGTTTTGAATTTTCAAGTTTTCTAAAAAGAGGAAGAGCGTTATTATTATTATGGAAATTGAGTACTTACTCTAAAACTTCCATTAGGTACCAAAAATTTTCAGAGTGGCAAAATAAAATTAAATCATAGCCAGGTGCTAAGAGTTTCTAAAGACACTTCTACAGATGTTTTATGGAGATTTCAATTTATTCTTCAAGGTTTTCTTTACACTACCTACTTCCATAGTTTCTGAAATTTAAGAAAAAAATTCCATTAAAAATAAGCACACAATTAATTTAATAAGTTAATAATAAGTACAACCCTTCAGTAAAGTATTGTTCATGTATTGCTATCTATAATTTTATACGTAACCGCGTAAAGACGTGCAGATAATAAACAAATAACGTAATTATTCACGACAGATATTTGAATGATATAACGTTGCGACATCTTGTGTTAATGAACAAAAGCTCACTAAATGGGTATTGAAAAATTTGACGTAACGTGTAGTGTTCTGTTTTACCAATAATTGCAAGAATAAATATTATTGTTTAATTATTATTAATTAATTAGAATAATTTTTGAAATAACGTAATTATTCATTTAAATAACAATAACATCATACGCGACTGATATTTAAATGACATAACATGTTGCGACATCTTGTGTTAATGAACAAAAGCTCACTAAATTAGTATTGAAAAATTTGACGTATAATGTAGTATTCTGTTTTACCGATTATTGCAAGAATAAATATTATGGTTTATTTATTATTAAATAATTAATTAATTAGAATTTAATTAACGTTATAACTATTAGAACTTAGTTAATTTACTCTAAGAGTTCCGTATAAAATAAATGTTAAAAATTAAATAATTTTAGTTCGTCAAACTGTCAATAGATGACCAAAGTAGGATTGAGCGCATTTTTAAATTGCATATTTTTTATGAAAAATGGCGTTTTACATAAATTATCTATAATTAATAATTTATTATGAACTCGTAAAATAATGATTGGGTGTTTATTGTTTATTTATTATTTATATTTACCACTAGAAATTACGAATTATAGGTACTAATTTGATAAGTAATTAGAAACTGTTTAACAAAGAGAAAAACAATTTTTAATTCCTTTTTAGAGCCAATTATAGATCATAATTTTCATCACCGTAAAGACTTTCAGGCGAACTTCAAGTTTTTCTTTGACGTCGCGACGTCCAGATCGGACGTCCTAACTTATGGGTGTTTTTTTATGATTATTTACAACATTCTATGATATTCTAGTCATCTATTTCATAATTTATGTTTTAAGATATTTAATTCTTGAGAGAATGCTCATTTCGGCTGTGCGAATTTTTCTGGTGTCTTTTCGACATTTTATAAAAAGAAAAATTTATATTTTAATATAAAGTTTTTGAAATGAAAATTATCAAAAGTTTTGATTTGATAAAACATTAACTTTTGCTACTCATTATCGTTATATTCGAGTTAGATGTCGACGGGGGGTTTTAGTTGGAAATTCGGAGGGTAAATTGAGTTTTATATGAAAACAAATAATTCCCTCCTGGTGCACGTTGCTTTGCTGTATATAGTTGGTTTGCCAGAGGCAGCGACAGCATCGCAGTTCTCTCGTGCCTGCCTCCATAATTTCATTATTTTGCTATAAATGAGATATCGACCGCTTCCAATGCGGTTGATGGAAAACTGTGTGCAACTCGAGTTTTAAACTAAATAAAAGAGAGACATTTTTTTTGTACAATTTTCGTTGAATTTTATACTAACAATAAAGGTATTAGTTTATTTTTGAACTCTTTAACACATAATTATTGTTTTTATGCGGCGAGCAACGAGCTTTAAATTTGGTCGAGTACAAGAATTTGCATAATTTTCCTAATACGTACCTATAAAATAATAATTTATAACTATTTAAAAAAGATGATGTTAATGAAAGATTATCCCCGAGTCCTAAGGACATCGTGATATGGGGTTATAAGTTGTACGGTAGCGCGGCAGGATGTACACGCTCACGGGGTTGCCACCACATAATAACAACCTACCTTGCAGAACGGACACCGTAATCGTTTCGTGTCTATACCCGCCCATTTTGTAATTATATTTTTGATACATGTTTTATTTTTATTTTCTGCTTTAGATATATCAAAAAAAAACCTTTCTGATAAGACTCGCCCCGAAAAATATTTTTCAAAATAAAATTTACATAAGTGTTAAATATTTATGTTGTTCAATTTTTTCATGTTGTAATTTACTTCTTGTGTTATTTTAATTTTAAAACATGCTAAAATTAGAAAACTATTTTAAAATTAAATCCAATTATTATAGGTCGATAATTGCAGAGAGTGATGAACTGATTCAGTTCAACTGATGGTGATAATTGGTATCAAAAGATGAAAAATTTAGAAATTTCCTTTAGAAACATAACAATAACAAGAGTTAAATAGTTGATATCTATAATAACTTGATTAATTCATTTTTGTTCTCGAGGAAATTGATGAATTTGTCGTTTCAGTGAATAAATAATAAAAGACATTAAGAAAATGAGGGGTATCTAATTAAAAAGAGGACGAACCGACGATTCACCTGCTAACGAGTGCCTTAACATACAGCAGTTTTTTTGATTCTCATCATCAGGGAAGCAATTTCGAATCACGAAAACTATTCTTATTAAAATGTTGCTTTTATTATCAACAAACTGATTTAATTAAACATTATTTTTGCATTTCGTTCTTCCAGAAACAGAAAACTATCTATTTTGAGGTTCAAGTCCCAGCTGTTTTTTTGCAAATCTTCCTATCCATCAGGAGCCCTGATTTCACTTTATTCGGAAGTTTCAGAAAGTGTGCGTTCCAGACAGGGCCGGATTAAGGCCATTGGAGGCCCTACTTGAGATTTCCAAATATATAAATATCAAAGTCCTGACTAGCTGCTTCAACAACGCTCAGCCCAAGCTACTGATCTTAGAAGCAGTTGCAGATTTGAAAAGTATATTCGTATCGGAGAGGGTTACAATTCCAACCCGTCAAGAGTGATTGAGTGATAAACCGACGCCTCTAGCAAGATGCATAAAAGCCTAATGTGGTACAGAGATGGTGCTCGATCTGCATTAGGTTCAAGAGCAGGAATTTATGGCATCGAGCCAGAAACAAAATTTAGTCTCAATCTACATTAGGTCCAGGGGTAGAAATTTACGGCGTAGAGTTAGAACACAGCTTAGTCTTGCTTTTAGGTCCATATCCAACCGCCTTCCAGGCGGAGATCTTCGCTATGTCCACCTAACCAAAAACGTTCTCACCGGTAGATGGGGCTCGATGTGCATTAGGTTCAGAAACAGGAATTTACGGCGTAAAGCCAAGAACAGAACTTAGTCTTGTTGTATAGGTTTATACCCCAACTTCACTATATCCAGCTAAACCAAAAACGGTCATATCATGGTAGGAAAATTCACACGTACTACACCGACAGCCAAGCAGCTCTGAGGGCTCTTCTCAATTGTAAGAATACCTCTAAGCTCGTTCTGGAATGTTGAGAGTCCTTACAGAACCTAACGATACATAACCACGTGTCATTGCATTGGTTTCCAAGCCATTCTAGCATAGAGGGAAACAAAATAGCGGATGGGTTAGTAGTGAGGGTCACTCTTTGGTTGCCAAACTGGAAGGCAAGAGCGTGTGGCGAAGGCTTTAGAAGCAGTTGCACATTTAAAAAGTAGATATTCTTAACGGAGGAGGTTACAATTCCCACCCGTGAAGAGTGGTAAACCAACGCCTCTAAGTGGGATGCATAAAGACCTAATCTGGTACACAGATAGGACTCGATCTGCATTAGATTCAGGGGCACGAATTTACGGCGTAGAGCCAAGAACATCAGAACTTAGTCTTGCACTAGGTTCATACCCAACCGCCTTGCAAGCGGAGATCTTCGCTTTATCCACCTAAACCAAAAACGGTCTTACCACGATGGTAGGAAAATTCACATGTTTACCGACAGCCAGGCAGTTCTAAGAGCTCTTTTCAATTGTAAGAAAACCTCGAAACTCGTCCTGGAATGTTGAGGTTGAGAGACTTTTCAGAACCTAACGATACATAACCACGTGTCATGAAACCCATGGGTTCTAAGCCATTCTAGCATAGACCGAAACGAGATAGCGGATGAGTTAGCAGTGAGGGGCACTGAGATCCGTTTCTACGAACCGGAACCGGCACTATAGCTCCATGAAACAAGATCTTGGCAAATGGATCTCTAGGGAGCACATGAGACAATGGAAAAAACAAAATCTCAGGCATTGGAAGCTGTTTATCAAAGAACTTTGCTCCGAGAAGGCAAACACACTGCTAAACCTTAACAGGCTTCACTGAGAACGGTGACAGGTCTACTAACAGGCCACTGTCCCCTAAATAAAAACCTATAAGCTAATGGAATGTGATGACCCTGGATGAAGAAGCTGTGGAGAGGAAGATGAATCCGCCCAACATATTTTATGTCTCAAAATCCTGGATGCCACCTACCCAGAAGCAGTAGACATACAAAGAATCCACTCCTGTAGGCTAGTATCCTTCTTTGAAGAAACAGGACAAAGCTGAATCCATAGCCCCTTTGGCTAACACAAAGGGTCGCTTTGGCGTAAGTTTTGTCCCCAGGAAATAAAAAAAGCGGAAGAGGGCACTATGTAGCGAATCTCAAAGTACAAGTATAAAGGTTTCTAGAAAAATCTGAATTTTAACTCTGAAAACGCTCTAAGAATTTAGTGGGGGTGATGGAATAGGAAATTAATGGAGCAGTTCTAGGTATCCTAGGAACTTTAAATTTCGTATGAGGGTAGATCATATACACCCTAAATATTCCTAGATAAGTCTAAAGAACACGGGCTGAGTGAAGGTGTCATACTCTCTCACACCCACGGCTCACTTCTCTGATGTAATAGAAATACGTACGTACCTATAAGATTTTTTGAAGACTCATCCTCTCGAACTTTTTGAATGGTGATAAGATAAGACACTTACTGAACTCAGTTTTGCTTATTAATCTATTATGTGTATAGTTTGCTGGCTCCGTCAGTCATTTAATCATCGTTTTGTGACGTCAAAACCATACCACCTAACTGTAAACGACTCTAACGCTAAAGTGGTGACCCCGACGGGTCAACTACACGGGCCATTGGACTGAATCACTCTCCTCTGGGTTGCTAATGGACTATCGTCCATATCCATCGCTTTCGGCAATGCTGAGCGTCATCATAGTGCGGAAGCAGCTCAAGGATCTGTGGAATGACACCGACGGTTGTTGGGGTCTGCCGAGCCAAACCACGCGTGACTCGAGTGTCCATCAAAGCAACTACTGGACAGTTTCGTACTGTGAAGTACTTGAACAATAAATCCTCAATCATGGACGTACGACCAATTTTCAACAACCCGAATCGATCACATTTATGTGGACGCACCTTAACGTTGCACTTCTGAAATAATTTTCATCTTTTTTTTCTTAGGAAAATAATAATTTTTTTATATTTGCATCTCAATTAAGATTCTTAATTATACAATTTTAAATACTCGCATTAAATAAAGCTTTTAATTATTATAAACATAGTATACTTAATTGATTCTACTTTGATTAAGCAGTACTATACTAATTAATTCTAACACATCGTAACTTATCACAACAAACATTAATTTTGATTTAAATTGTTTTTAAATTAAATTTTCTCATTTACTATTTCTTATTTATATACCCATCATCAGGTGTAAAATGAAAATAATATTTAGCGCTTTATTTATTATTTTGAAATCTATTTCAGTTTTCATTTGAGCAACTCCAAAAGTTGTAGACGGGCTAAAAGACCGAAAACTGGACTAATAACTGGATACTGGGATAAAGAGATTCCAGTCCACATCATAGAGGCTAGTGCGAGTGTCGAGATTGGCCAGAAAGAGCATCCGAGAAGAATTATTTATAGAGTGTATAGTTCAGATTTGGTTTAGAACCCAAGTGGGCTTTATAAAACGCATTGGACCGAAGAGCTAAACGCTGACAGTATATCGTCCAATTCGACAGTAGACAGAGCTTAAGTAGAGGTAGTTCCAAAGCTCATGGTCTGTGACCTTTAAAAAAGCTTCGAGGTAATTGGAAATTTTTATTTGAAGTACCTATTTCATGGCTGTCGCTATATCTGTCAATATTCGAAATTTTCAAATTAAATTTCCGACGTGATAAAGCATCCAAAATTATTTTTGTTTATTTTTATTTGAAAATTTTTTATTCTAAAATAAATTGAGAAGCAGGAAATCGACAAAGTAACATTTTACATTTTAAACCCCTGTGACCGAGATTTACAGTCACCACTCTGTATAGAGTTGACTTTAAGTTAATTATGCATTTTCAATCAATTTAAAAAAAAACGCGTTTCGAGTAAATTTCTAGCGGAAAAGATCAAAAGTTTACGTTATGTTGCGTATATGGTTGTGGTTATAGGAAATGACAGATTATAACTTTGATGTCTTCGATTTGCTTCTGGTAGCGTACATTTGCGGTTACAACTAAATTATCATGACGAAAAAAATAATAAAAGGTCGAAGGTATGAGAAAGAAGACCACCAAAGTATCTACTGTTGATTTATGAAAAAAATCATAATTAACAGATTTATCTTCAAGATTTCCTTGTCCTAATGCGTTGGCTAATAAAGAAACTACCCCACCCCTTGATGGTTTTATTAATTTTATAAAATAAAATTGTAAAGTACAACACTTTAAATTTGAACTATTTTCAATCGTCTGTGGTGTTCTCGCAAAATAATGTTCCTTTCAACAAGATCCCAAGATCAACTGCAAATTAAATTTTTGAGCACCCCCCCCTTCGTCTCCAAACCCATAATATCCTAATTTCTTTAAGTTTAAGCTTACGAGTTGTATTACTACTCGGCAAGAACATTTTAAATTTTTTTAATGGAACACCCTATATATTTTCTATATTTTGACTTGGAATTAAGACGCCTATATGGTTACATTAAATCTTTTTTAATTTCTTGGCGGTGTTGCCAAGTAATTAATTTTTTTCTCTAAAAAATGCCCCCAACGCGTGTTACTTCTTTTAAAATGACTATAATTTGATATTTTCAAATGGAACACCCTGTATATTTTTCTATATTTTGACTAGGCATTAAGTCTCCTACATGCTCATGTTAAATGTTTGTAATTTCTCCGCGGTGTTGCCAAGTTAATAATTTTTTTCTCGAAAAATGGCCGGAAACAGGCGTGGCTTTATAAAATCGTACTAAAGCCGTTGATTAAGGAATAATAACGAAATTTATTTCCTAGGTAGTTAAGACTATGATCTATGCTTTGAAATTAAAAAAGTTTGATTAAATTGTACAGCGTGTTTATTAAAGCGGCCCAAATTTACTTCTTTTAAAATGACTATAACTCGATATTTTCAAATGGAACACCCTGTATATTTTCCTATATTTTGACTAGGCATTAAGTCGCCTATATGCTCATGTTAAATTTTTGTAATTTCTCCGCGGTGTTGCCAAGTTAATAATTTTTCTCTCGAAAAAGTGCCGGAAACAGACGTTGCTTTATAAAATCGTGCTAAAGCCGTTGATTAAGGAATAATAACGAAATTTATTTCCTAGGTAGTTAAGACTATGATCTATGCTTTGAAATAAAAAAAAGTTCGATTAAATTGTACAGCGTGTTTATTAAAGCGACTCAAATTTACTTCTTTTAAAATGACTATAACTCGATATTTTCAAATGGAACACCCTGTATATTATTTTATATTTTGACTAGGCATTAAGTCTCCTACATGCTCATGTTAAATTTTTGGAATTTCTCGGCGGTGTTGCCAAGTTAATAATTTTTTTCTCGAAAAAGTGCCGGAAACAGGCGTTGCTTTATAAAATCGTGCTAAAGCCGTTGATTAAGGAATAATAACGAAATTTATTTCCTAGGTAGTTAAGACTATGATCTATGCTTTGAAATAAAAAAAAGTTCGATTAAATTGTACAGAGTGTTTATTAAAGCGACCCAAATTTACTCATTTTCAAATAATTATAACTCGTTATATTTAAATTAAACACCCTGTATATTTTTACATATTTGGATTCATGGGGAAACTTAGATACTAAATTTGTAAAAATATACAGGGTGTTCTATTTAAAAATAACGAGTTATGGTTATTTGAAAATGAGTAACTTTGGGTCTTTTTCTTAGCCATGCTGTATAGTACAGGGTGAGCCTGAGAGATGGGCCTATTACGTCTAAATCAAGTTGTGTTCATTTTAGAAGAAAACTGTTTAGACGTAAGTTACTATTGAAGACATGCTGTATAAAGTAAAAATATTTGGGAATATACAGGGTGTATCGTTTAAGATGTAATTAACCTCACTTTCTTATTTAAAATCGAACAAAGTGTCCTATAAAAAATTTTATTTTTACAAATTAAGTGTGTAGTTTTTACCAGAAATTATCTAAAATAAGAAAGCGATGTTAAGTACCTCTTAAACGAAACACCCTGTATATACCAAAATTTTTGCATTATAGAGCATGTCGTCATTAACTTACTGTCTAAACATTTTTCTTCTACAATTAACAAACCTCGATTTAGACTTAATTAGGCCCATCGTTAGACTCGCCCTGTATATTTTTGTAAAATTCTTATCTTAAAAAAGTGTAAAAGGCATTTTTCAAGCTCCCTTTATAACGATGCACTTGATTTAAACACAAATGTTATATAATAAAGCTTTGTCCACCATCATAAATTCTTTTCTGCGACATTAAACAACTATTTCATTTACCCTAACAATAAATTAACTTGTAGGTTGGGGGAGATCAAAGATTCTTGACTGCATTTATGCAATTTTTGGTCACTCAATAAACTGATTTAATGTTTAAATTCCATCAATTATTAAAACAACTTGACTTTGTCTGTAATTTCCCAAAAAGGATTTTTCCTTCAACTGTTGAAGATTAAAATAAAAATTTTTTAAAAAGGGGGATAATTTCAAAAAAAGGTTAAGTTATGTGAAAACTGTCAACCCATTATTAATGGAATTTTTGTATGAAAATGTTATCAAACCATAACCTCTTACAACATAACCACCCATTTGATTAGTAGAGCTCTTAAGGCAAGTCAGGTTTGCTACTTGAAGGCTCATGAAAACAACAGAGGGTAGTAAAACACCGTCATCAAATCCTGTTCCTGACACCAGGGGGTTGCGATCAGTATCCCTCGAGAGTGCTCGGTCGTGATCGGACGCTACCCTCGTGTTATGCATTTAAATAGCCTCATTAATGATCTATCATCCACCACCTGCGATCTTTAGTTTCTTTTAACAATTTTAACCATTCAAAAACGGAAATTATCAATTTTTCAAATTCGACTTGAGGTTTAAAAGCGCAAAATATTTTTTTTATGAAAAAAAATTGTTTTTTGAATAAGAAAAGGTTTGAGTAAGGACAGTTTTATTTCTTATCATCTAGAGACAGAAAGCGCCCCTTCTGCAAAATTGCGAACCCTAAGCAATAAACGTGCACACATTAGATCACGCACACTTGGATAGCTTCGTTCTGCTGCTGTCCTGAACAGATATCCTGACACACACACTCCTTATACGTCATTGCATACTACTTCGTGCTGATCTCACGTCCCGATAGCAAAATTCAGCTCTGTACGTGCTACATTGCGTATATGCCCCTTTTAAGTTATAAAAATAAAACTTAAAGGCTCGAAATTGTTAATAAAAAAACAAGAAAGTGTAAAGTTAAAAAAATATATGCAAACGATCGTAAGTAGTGCGAAATACTTGCTCTATGGATACGTGTTGATGTTAAGCGACAAACCACCCCTAATATAGAAGCGCGGAAAACGAATTTCCTTCAGTTTACAATATTGCATTAGGGAATTAAGGACATAACACTTAGGTAACAATTTCAACAAAACACACATACACAAGTACTCGTATCAAATAAACAACACAAACTTTACCCTTTCACACTCCGTTGATTGCAACAAAGATTAGCTTAACCTTCTTGACCCTCAATCGGTTTTAGAGAGTTTGAGAAACTTGCCGAATAACCATAAACTTGTCGTAAAGTTAAATTTTCGTTTATAAATAATTCATTTTTAAAATTTCACACTCTAATAATTTTTGGGTGGTGAAGCAAACTTGTTTCACCCTCATCCATCTCAAAACGATCTAAATCTAGATCGGGGCATAAATCAAATCGGTATTAGAACACTATCAACATTGGCAATCAGCCGTTAACACAGATGGTATCGCTTGTACTGCAAGAGGAATCGGCGAGGGCCAACCAGCCCCTAGAGAACTCCTCTGATAACAGATGTGCCCCATTTTGTAAACGAGAACAAAACAAAATCTAAAGCTTCGAATCTACTTGAAGGTAGATAAACATAAAGCATTCGTAACAAAATTTAATTCCGAGCCGAATTTAGCGAAAATTAAAAGAAAAGGAAATGGAGGAAAACTAAATTTTTTAAATTTTAAATTAAGCCATATGTGTTAATGTTTACAAGTGTAGAAAAAACTACTTATCCCTTTGACTTAGCCTCAAGGGTAACATCATAGTAATGTTATGCGCAGCAATGAAGGGTAAATTTTTCTGTTGTGGAGGTACGCTTGTAATCGCCCTAGGTCAACTAGTCCCTAGGGATATTAATACGAGATAACAAAAAAATTTTTAATTCAACATAACACATACATGGTGTTTACAAAAAAAATGCAACCCTTGACCATTTTCAAATTTACACAAAATGATTACTGAATTTTTTATTTGCAATTTGTTTTTCAATTTCTAATTATCGTTCGCGTATCTCTTATTTGCTTCGGCTTTAAATTGTTTAAACCACATGCTTCCTGCAATCTTTCAAGTGCAGGTGCACTAAAATTTAATTTCCTCACAATGATGCAATGATGGTTCTCTCTAGGTAAATAATTAATTTAGATAAAAACCTGTAAACAAACCTTTTGCAAAAAAAGAACAAGCGTGATATTCTCACTTTTAATTAAGACAGATTTCTTTACCATGACTTCAACTGTTGAATTTATTTGGAAAATGCGTATAACAAGAAATTTTTTAAAAATTTGTGGGCACAAGAAATTAACAGATGAGTCCCATCAGGTCTATTAAAAAGGTAGTCTTATAGGTTCGAGAAGCGATGGAATCCGAAAAGTAAGAAAGAGTGACAGAACCAAAGGTAGACCAACAATAGAATTGAAACACATAGTGTAAAAATTTTTGTTGCACAAACTTATAGAGAATTGAATTCTCTATAATTTCTATCTAAAACATTTTTTTCTCGCGTCAGTTATTCGGAAGATAGCAGTCTTTAAAGTTGAACTCACACAAACGCTACAATAAAAATGCCCCTATAAGGATTGCTTTGCGATTGAGTTGAAAAATAGATTTCTCTTGACAACTATTGTTACAGAAACTTATAGAAAATTGAATTCTCTACAATTTCTATCTAAAACATTTTTTTCTCGCGTCAGTTATTCGGAAGATAGCAGTCTTTAAAGTTGAACTCACACAAACGCTACAATAAAAATGCCCCTATAAGGATTGTTTTGCGATTGAGTTGAAAAATAGATTTCTCTTGACAACTATTGTTACAGAAACTTATAGAAAATTGAATTCTCTACAATTTCTATCTAAAACAATTTTTTCTCAAGTCAGTATTTCAGAAGATAGCAGTCTTTAAAGTGGAACTCACACAACGCTACAATGAAAATTCCCCTATAAGGATTGTTTTGCGTGTGAGTTGAAAAATAGATTTCCATTGACAACTATTGTTACAGAGACTTATAGAGATTTGAATTCTCTACAATTTCTATCTAAAACAATTTTTTCTCTCGTCAGTAATTCGGAAGATAGCAGTCTTTAAAGTTGAACTCACACAAACGCTACAATGAAAATGCCCCTATAAGGATTGTTTTGCGTGTGAGTTGAAAAAAAGATTTCCATTGACAACTATTTTTACAGAAACTTATAGAGAATTGAATTCTCTACAATTTCTATCTAAAACAATTTTTTCTCTCGTCAGTAATTCAGAAGATAGCAGTCTTTAAAGTTGAACTCACACAAACGCTACAATAAAAATGCCCCTATAGGGATTGTTTTGCGTGTGAGTTGAAAAATAGATTTCCATTGACAACTATTGTTACAGAAACTTATAGAGAATTGAATTCTCTACAATTTCTATCCAAAACAATTTTTTCTCTCGTCAGTAATTCAGAAGATAGCAGTCTTTAAAGTTGAACTCACACAAACGCTATAATGAAAATGCCTCTATAAGGATTGTTTTGCGTGTGAGTTGAAAAATAGATTTCCATTGACAACTAGTGTTACAGAAACTTATAGAGAATTGAATTCTCTACAATTTCTATCTAAAACAATTTTTTCTCTCGTCAGTAATTCAGAAGATAGCAGTCTTTAAAGTTGAA
This sequence comes from Malthinus seriepunctatus, assembly GCA_963924605.1. NCBI lineage: Eukaryota > Metazoa > Arthropoda > Insecta > Coleoptera > Cantharidae > Malthinus > Malthinus seriepunctatus. The sequence goes on from OZ004603.1 coordinate 39,053,643, forward strand.
CTTACACAAACGCTACAATAAAAATGCCCCTATAGGGATTGTTTTGCGTGTGAGTTGAAAAATAGATTTCCATTGACAACTATTGTTACAGAAACTTATAGAGAATTGAATTCTCTACAATTTCTATCTAAAACAATTTTTTCTCTCGTCAGTAATTCAGAAGATAGCAGTCTTTAAAGTTGAACTCACACAAACGCTATAATGAAAATGCCTCTATAAGGATTGTTTTGCGTGTGAGTTGAAAAATAGATTTCCATTGACAACTAGTGTTACAGAAACTTATAGAGAATTGAATTCTCTACAATTTCTATCTAAAACAATTTTTTCTCTCGTCAGTAATTCAGAAGATAGCAGTCTTTAAAGTTGAACTTACACAAACGCTACAATAAAAATGCCCCTATAGGGATTGTTTTGCGTGTGAGTTGAAAAATAGATTTCCATTGACAACTATTGTTACAGAAACTTATAGAGAATTGAATTCTCTACAATTTCTATCTAAAACAATTTTTTCTCTCGTCAGTAATTCAGAAGATAGCAGTCTTTAAAGTTGAACTCACACAAACTCTATAATGAAAATGCCTCTATAAGGATTGTTTTGCGTGTGAGTTGAAAAATAGATTTCCATTGACAACTAGTGTTACAGAAACTTATAGAGAATTGAATTCTCTACAATTTCTATCTAAAACAATTTTTTCTCTCGTCAGTAATTCAGAAGATAGCAGTCTTTAAAGTTGAACTTACACAAACGCTACAATAAAAATGCCCCTATAGGGATTGTTTTGCGTGTGAGTTGAAAAATAGATTTCCATTGGCAACTATTGTTACAGAAACTTATAGAGAAATGAATTCTCTACAATTTCTATCTAAAACAATTTTTTTTCACGTCAGTAATTCAGAAGATAGCAGTCTTTAAAGTTGAACTCACACAAACGCTACAATGAAAATGCCCCTATAAGGATTGTTTTGCGTGTGAGTTGAAAAATAGATTTCCATTGGCAACTATTGTTACAGAAACTTATAGAGAATTGAATTCTCTACAATTTCTATCTAAAACATTTCTTTCTCGCTTCGGGAATTCAGAAGATAGCAGTCTTTAAAGTTGAACTCACACAAACGCTACAATGAAAATGCCCCTATAAGGATTGTTTTGAGTGTGAGTTGAAAAATAGATTTCCATTGACAACTATTGTGACAGAAACTTATAGGGAATTGAATTCTCTACAATTTCTATCTAAAACAATTTTTTCTCACGTCAGTAATTCAGACGATAGCAGTCTTTAAAATTGAACTCACACAAACGCGACAATGAAAATGCCCCTATAAGGATTGCTTTGCGTGTGAGTTGAAAAATAGATTTCCATTGACAACTATTGTTACAGAGACTTATAGAGATGTGAATTCTCTACAATTTCTATCTAAAACAATTTTTTTTCACGTCAGTAATTCAGAAGATAGCAGTCTTTAAAGTTGAACTCACACAAACGCTACAATGAAAATGCCCCTATAAGGATTGTTTTGCGTGTGAGTTGAAAAATAGATTTCCATCGACAACTATTGTTACAGAGACTTATAGAGATTTGAATTCTCTACAATTTCTATCTAAAACAATTTTTTCTCACGTCAGTAATTCAGAAGATAGCAGTCTTTAAAGTTGAACTCACACAAACGCTACAATAAAAATGCCCCTATAAGGATTGTTTTGCGTGTGAGTTGAAAAATAGATTTCCATTGGCAACTATTGTTACAGAAACTTATAGAGAAATGAATTCTCTACAATTTCTATCTAAAACAATTTTTTTCACGTCAGTAATTTAGAAGATAGCAGTCTTTAAAGTTGAACTCACACAAACGCTACAATGAAAATGCCCCTATAAGGATTGTTTTGCGGTGAGTTGAAAAATAGATTTCCATTGACAACTAGTGTTACAGAAACTTATAGAGAATTGAATTTTCTACAATTTCTATCTAAAACATTTCTTTCTCGCTTCGGTAATTCAGAAGATAGCAGTCTTTAAAGTTGAACTCACACAAACGCTACAATGAAAATGCCCCTATAGGGATTGTTTTGCGTGTGAGTTGAAAAATAGATTTCCATTGGCAACTATTGTTACAGAAACTTATAGAGAAATGAATTCTCTACAATTTCTATCTAAAACAATTTTTTTTCACGTCAGTAATTCAGAAGATAGCAGTCTTTAAAGTTGTACTCACACTAACGCTACAATGAAAATGCCCCTTTAAGGATTGTTTTGAGTGTGAGTTGAAAAATAGATTTCCATTGACAACTATTGTTACAGAGACTTATAGAGATTTGAATTCTCTACAATTTCTATCTAAAACAATTTTTTCTCACGTCAGTAATTCAGAAGATAACAGTCTTTAAAGTTGAACTCACACAAACGCTACAATGAAAATGCCCCTATAAGGATTGTTTTGCGTGTGAGTTGAAAAATAGATTTCCATTGACAACTATTGTTACAGAGACTTATAGAGATTTGAATTCTCTACAATTTCTATCTAAAACAATTTTTTCTCACGTCAGTAATTCAGAAGATAGCAGTCTTTAAAGTTGAACTCACACAAACGCTACAATAAAAATGCCCCTATAAGGATTGTTTTGCGTGTGAGTTGAAAAATAGATTTCCATTGGCAACTATTGTTACAGAAACTTATAGAGAAATGAATTCTCTACAATTTCTATCTAAAACAATTTTTTTCACGTCAGTAATTTAGAAGATAGCAGTCTTTAAAGTTGAACTCACACAAACGCTACAATGAAAATGCCCCTATAAGGATTGTTTTGCGTGTGAGTTGAAAAATAGATTTCCATTGGCAACTATTGTTACAGAAACTTATAGAGAAATGAATTCTCTACAATTTCTATCTAAAACAATTTTTTTTCACGTCAGTAATTCAGAAGATAGCAGTCTTTAAAGTTGTACTCACACTAACGCTACAATGAAAATGCCCCTTTAAGGATTGTTTTGAGTGTGAGTTGAAAAATAGATTTCCATTGACAACTATTGTTACAGAGACTTATAGAGATTTGAATTCTCTACAATTTCTATCTAAAACAATTTTTTCTCACGTCAGTAATTCAGAAGATAACAGTCTTTAAAGTTGAACTCACACAAACGCTACAATGAAAATGCCCCTATAAGGATTGTTTTGCGTGTGAGTTGAAAAATAGATTTCCATTGACAACTATTGTTACAGAGACTTATAGAGATTTGAATTCTCTACAATTTCTATCTAAAACAATTTTTTCTCACGTCAGTAATTCAGAAGATAGCAGTCTTTAAAGTTGAACTCACACAAACGCTACAATAAAAATGCCCCTATAAGGATTGTTTTGCGTGTGAGTTGAAAAATAGATTTCCATTGGCAACTATTGTTACAGAAACTTATAGAGAAATGAATTCTCTACAATTTCTATCTAAAACAATTTTTTTCACGTCAGTAATTTAGAAGATAGCAGTCTTTAAAGTTGAACTCACACAAACGCTACAATGAAAATGCCCCTATAAGGATTGTTTTGCGGTGAGTTGAAAAATAGATTTCCATTGACAACTAGTGTTACAGAAACTTATAGAGAATTGAATTTTCTACAATTTCTATCTAAAACATTTCTTTCTCGCTTCGGTAATTCAGAAGATAGCAGTCTTTAAAGTTGAACTCACACAAACGCTACAATGAAAATGCCCCTATAGGGATTGTTTTGCGTGTGAGTTGAAAAATAGATTTCCATTGGCAACTATTGTTACAGAAACTTATAGAGAAATGAATTCTCTACAATTTCTATCTAAAACAATTTTTTTCACGTCAGTAATTCAGAAGATAGCAGTCTTTAAAGTTGAACTCACACAAACGCTACAATAAAAATGCCCCTATAAGGATTGTTTTGCGTGTGAGTTGAAAAATAGATTTCCATTGACAACTATTGTTACAGAGACTTATAGAGATTTGAATTCTCTACAATTTCTATCTAAAACAATTTTTTCTCACGTCAGTAATTCAGAAGATAGCAGTCTTTAAAGTTGAACTCACACAAACGCTACAATAAAAATGCCCCTATAAGGATTGTTTTGCGTGTGAGTTGAAAAATAGATTTCCATTGGCAACTATTGTTACAGAAACTTATAGAGAAATGAATTCTCTACAATTTCTATCTAAAACAATTTTTTTTCAATTCAGAAGATAGCAGTCTTTAAAGTTGAACTCACACAAACGCTACAATGAAAATGCCCCTATAAGGATTGTTTTGCGGTGAGATGAAAAATAGATTTCCATTGACAATTATTGTTACAGAAACTTATAGAGAATTGAATTTTCTACAATTTCTATCTAAAACATTTTTATCTCGCGTCAGTAATTCGGAAGATAGCAGTCTTTAAAGTTGAACTAACACAAACGCTACAATGAAAATGCCCTTCTAAGGATTGTTTTGAGTGAGACTTGAGAAATAGATTGTTATTGAAAACTTTGGTTACATAAACTCATAGATAATTGAATTCTCTATAATTTTCATCAAAAACAATTTTTTCCCACGTCAGCACTTCAGAAGATATCAGCTTTCACAGTTGAACTACCAAGCGCTACAATGTAAATGACCCTTTAAGAGCCGATTTTACAAACACAGCTTAAGTTAGAGTTCAACTAAACTTGAGTTTTACTACGGTCAACTATGATTGAACCTTTCTTTCCAATACGAATTTGCCTTGAACTCAGGTTCAACAGGAGTTTTATTTAAACCGCTGTTGAGCCTTAATTATAAAATCGGCCCTAAAGATTATTCTATAATATTATTAACCATCCATTATTGATAGTGAGAGCACGGTGGGTTTAGGCTTTTTCTATAGCATTAATTATTTTACTAGTAACCAACTTTTGATAAAGATCAAAGAAGTAGACAAAAAGTTTCAGCAGACAAAGAAAAACACATTAGGCTCAAGACTGTTTCAATAAAAAGACTAGATCATTTGTTTAGATATCTTTCTTTGCTACTATAAAGAATTATTTCATCCCCTTTTTTTGCACGTTTTGCTACTACGTTTTGTGGGTAGTCAACTAGGAAACCAATCATCTCATCACCAGAGATATCTATGTAATTCAAAATCATGGCTGGATGATGATGATTCTAATAACGCAAATTGCAAATACCACCTACAATAACACAATGAAATTTTCTTTCTCTTGTAAAACCACAATTTTCTACATTTTATGATAGTCTAGTACCCTATGATTAGGTTTTAATCTGAAATTATACTGTACGCAAGCAATATAAATTCATATATAAAAGGGGGGTATATGGGGTTATATTTGCTAAAACACTTGTTCTGATCAATTGAGGTCAATCCAACCCTAAGATAAACAAAAGCTCTCTACAAACTCGAGTTATTGTTCGTTTATTTTAACAAAGAGACTACTTTTATTGTTGTTTTTGTTAACTCGCATCGATTGCAATTATGTTTATTTTTCAAAGAACTTATCATTTCTTTTTATACAAAATCCGGCATCGAGGATTTTCAGTTTTGTGTAAACTAAAATTCCACAAAGGGTGGTTTGGAGAAATAGCGGTTGTGAGAAGATTTATTTAAAAAAAAATCGTGAGCGTGAGACAGAAAGTCTTTTTGATTCGACAACAAGTGAATCAAATCGACAAGTGGCATGTTTTGAATAAAAATATTATTATCCTTGATGCCTACTTTAGCTTTAGGGAGACGGAAGTTAACAATGCAGTCACGACTACGCTTTAAAAATTAAATTGAATAAAATTTAAAACACTTACATTCCACCACACCTAAAGACTAATTCACAAAGAAAATGAAATTTTGTAACCAAAATTTAAAATTACAAAAATTGACTCTATAGGATTAATTACAAAAAAAAAGAAGAGAGGAGAGTATGCGGTCAAATTTTCTTGAGTTCACATCAAATTTGTATGAATGGAAGAAAAAGAAGAAGAGTGTAAGAAGTAAACCGGAGCTGGTATTGTTGATAGCTATCCCCGGTTGCTACGGTAACGCAGATTAACGGGCCCGCGCGCCCGATGTCTATTTTGTACAAACCCGGACAAAATCCGGATCCAATCATCGTACACTCCGGCTTACTACTGCATATTGTAAGGCTCTTTCACAAAATATAACATTTTAAACATTTTTAATAAAAATAATTTTTTTAATATAAATTTTCAATACTTTCAAATGATTGATAGAAAAAATTATTTTAAATGTAATTTGTTACAAAATTAATTCCGCTTGCGATAATTGTAAAAAGAAAATTCGTGTTAAATTAAACAAATGCACACGGAAAAATTTCTAAAAAAAGAACAACTCGTAAAGAATTTTCTGCTCGTTCTTCCGGAAACTCTTTTGATTCTCTTACGGCAATTAAAAATTGTTAAAAACAAAAAAAAGCTTCCCTTCAACATGTCTTGTTAAAAAAATTAAAAGTGAAAATTAAGTAACGAGAGGAAATTGTAAAACTTTTATGAAAAACCAAATTAACCTATGAGCAACCTAATCTAACAAAAATTAAAATTTTTCATTTCAACGCTTCAGCTATATGGAAATATTTCAAAAATTTCATCCAAAATTCGGAAAATTGCTAAGAGAAAGGGAAAAGTATGGAATTTATTTCAAATGCAGATGAAATCTTAAGCAGTTTGTCTTCTCCTGTAGCCCTTTTCCCTTTTCCACCCTGCAGTAGCCCATGGTGGAAGGAATACTCGAAGACATGCGTTTTAAGCTAAAAACCCATCTTAAAAATCGTAAAACAGTTTTATAAGGTTCGATTAGACTAGACTAAACTTATCCTCTGTTCAAATGATTCCTAAAAAGATTCGTTGTAGTCAATGGAGCACTCATGGTTCATAGATACGTAAGAAGTGATCGAAGTAGGCTCTGGAACCGTTTCAGATTTTTGAAAATGTTATCAACAACTTTTAGCATTTTCTAAAACGTTACTGTCGTCCTTACAGCCTTGAGAAAAGCCATTGGTTATTATTTATGATTTTAATGCTTCTCAAAGACATCATTTGCTCTTTGATTGCTGCTTTACCAGTTTATATCTTCTATTGCATCTTCTATTGCTATCTTATATATTCTATTACAGTCTAGATAACGTTTAGCTATTTTTACGAGTTTTACTCTTTTCCTAATCGAAGGGTTTTGCTTCAAAATGCAGTAGAATTCGGATGAGGTAAAAGCTTCCAGATGATGTCGAATAGAAGAACCTGGACTTTCCACCTTTCAAAATGGTATTCTACTACACCTAAATAAAAGACCAACACTTTGTGAGTTTACAGAAGAGCAGTGGTCTGCAATGGCGTTGAAAAATATTTCGTTTGGACATGGGCAATATGGGCATACTGGAGCCTTTGTTTATCACAGCGCTGGCCACAGTAGCTTCAATATATTCTCAGAAGAAATGAATAGCGGTTCATATTTGGGAAATCTCAAAGGCAACACTATATAACCAGAGGGCTATTACTAGATCCAAGTGTCAAGATGATAAAGATTGTAAAAATAACATAAAATGAGGATAGTACTTAGAGAAAAAGTGTTTATTTCCGGAAGTTACTTTCAGAGTTTAGGTACTACACTTAGAAGATCCAGAAACTCACAATTTTTTAGCAAGTCCACTACAGGTGAATAGAGCTCTCAAAAACACTGGAATACCTTTCCTATAAAAAAAAGCATAAAATGAAGAATAGATGAAAATCTGAATGAACGAGAAAAATTAGCATTAATGATAATCTGTGAGTCCTTATTGGAAGGATGGAATAGTCAAGTTTGGCTGAAGAAGAAAGAATGCCATTTATAAAATTTTGGAGTTGTGGAAGAAGGGCGAGTAGGTCTACATTCAGTATTGCACAAGATGGAGAGCCCGAAATCAAAAAAATTCAAGCAAATGTTTCTATAAAGTTCTAACAGTGTCCTAGATATTCAGAAGCAAGGCCTAAGCTATTGAAGCACCTTTTTTCGAGCTTAAAAAGAGTTTGAGAGTTAAAACGTGGTTCTAGTCAACAAGAATGGATCACAATTGCGAAAATTTGGAAGAAGAGCAAGATAGAGAAGGTATACGTTCAATATTGGTTAAGAGGAGAGCCTAAAATGCAAAAATTCAAATAGGTGTTTCCATAAAATTCTAACAGTGGCGTAGATATTCACAAGCAAAGCATAAACTATTCAGGCTTCTTCTTTCGAGTTCAAAGACGGATTGAGCGTCAAAAACTAATTTTTTGAAACGATAACAGAGGTCGAGCTAACAAGAATGGATGGCACTGGTGACAATTTGGAAGAAGAGCAAGGAAGAGAAAGTCTACGTTCAACATTGGACAAGATGAGAGCCTAAAATGAAAAAATTGCTTCCATAAAGTTCTAACAGTGGCGTAGAAATTCAGAAGCAAAGCCGAAACTATAGAGGCTCTTTCTATCGAGCTTAAAAAGAGTTTGAGAGTCAAAAGCTATTTTTTTGACGAGATAATAGAGCTCGAGATAACAAGAATGGATGACACTTGACACTTGCGAAAATTTGAAAGAAGAGCAAGTGGAGAAGGTCTACGTTCAACATTAGACAAGATGAGAGCCTAAAAGCAAAAAATTCTAATAGCTGCTTCCATAAAGATCTCAACAATGGCGTAGATATTCAGAAGCAAAGCCTAAACTATTCAGGCTTCTTCTTTTAAGCTTAAAGAGAGTTTGAGAGTCAAAATCTATTTTTTGACGAGATAATGAGCTCAACAAGAATGGATGAAACTGGCAAAAATTTTGAAAATTTGGAAGAAGAGCAAAAAAAAGAGAAGGTCTACGTTCAATCTTGGACAAGATAAGAGCCTAAAATTAAAAAATTTAAGTAGCTGCTTCCATATAGTTCTAACAGTGGGGTAGAAATTCAGAAGCAAAGCCTAAACTATTGAGGCTCCTTCTTTCGAGCTTAAAGAGAGTTTAGAGAGTCAAAATCTATTTTTTTATGAGAAGCTCAAGTCAACAAGAATGGATGACACTTGCGATAATTTGGAAGAAGACCAAGGAAGAGAAGGTCTACGTTCAACATTGGACAAGATGAGAGCCTAATAGCAAAAAAATCCAATAGCTGCTTCCGTAAAGATCTCAACAGTGGCGCAGATATTCAGAAGTAAAGCCTAAACTATTGAGGCTCCTTCTTTCGAGCTTAAAAGAGTTTGAGAGTCAAAATCTATTTTCTGACGAGATAATGGAGCTCGAGCTAACAAGAATTGATGACACTTGCGAAAATTTGGAAGAAGAGCAAGGAAGAGAAGGTCTACCTTCAACACTGGACAAGATGAGAGCCTAAAAGCGAAAGCTTCCAGTAGCTTCGTCTATAAAGTACTCAACAGTGGCGTATATATTCAGAAGCAAAGCCTAAACTATCGAGACTCCTTCTTTCGAGTTAAAGAGAGTTTGAGAGTCAAAAACTAGCTTTTTGACGAGATAATAGAGCTCGAGCTAACAAGAATTGATGACACTTGCGAAAATTTGAAAGAAGAGCAAGAAAGAGAAGGTCTACCTTCAACACTGGACAAGATGAGAGCCTAAAAGCAAAAGCTTCCAGTAGCTTCGTCTATAAAGTACTCAACAGTGGCGTAGATGTTCAGAAGCAAAGCCTAAACTATCGAGGCTCCTTCTTTCGAGTTAAAGAGAGTTTGAAAGTCAAAAACTACTTTTTTGACGAGATAATGGAGCTCGAGCTAACAAGAATTGATGACACTTGCGAAAATTTGGAAGAAGAGCAAGAAAGAGAAGGTCTACCTTCAACACTGGACAAGATGAGAGCCTAAAAGCAAAAGCTTCCAATAGCTTCGTCTATAAAGTACTCAACAGTGGCGTAGATATTCAGAAGCAAAGCCTAAACTATCGAGGCTCCTTCTTTCGAGTTAAAGAGAGTTTGAGAGTCAAAATCTATTTTCTGACCAGATAATAGAGCTCGAGCTAACAAGAATTGATGACACTTGCGAAAATTTGGAAGAAGAGCAAGAAAGAGAAGGTCTACCTTCAACACTGGACAAGATGAGAGCCTAAAAGCAAAAGCTTCCAGTAGCTTCGTCTATAAAGTACTCAACAGTGGCGTAGATATTCAGAAGCAAAGCCTAAACTATCGAGGCTCCTTCTTTCAAGTTAAAGAGAATTTGAGAGTCAAAATCTATTTTCTGACGAGATAATGGAGCTCGAGCTAACAAGAATTGATGACACTTCCGAAAATTTGGAGGAAGAGCAAGCTGGAGAAGGTCTACGTTCAACATTAGACAAGATGAGAGCCTAAAAGTAAAAAATTATAATAGCTGCTTCCACAAAGATCTCAACAGTGGCGTAGATATTCAGTAGCAAAGCCTAAACTATTCAGGCTTCTTCTTTTAAGCTTAAAGAGAGTTTGAGAGTCAAAAACTAGTTTTTTGACGAGATAATAGAGCTCGAGCTAACAAGAATGAATGATATTGGCAAAATTTTGGAAAATTTGGAAAAAGAGCAACGAAGGGAAGGTCTACGTTCAATATTGAAGAAGATGAGAGCCTAAAATAAAAAAATTCCAATAGCTGCTTCTATAAAGTTCTCAACAGTCAGAAACCAAGTCTAAACTATGGCGGCCCCTTCTTTCGAGCTGTTGAGAGTTTAAAAATATTTTTCTTCCGAAAATCAAATTTTCAAACTTTGATATTTAATTTAGAAATTTTTATTTTAAAATTCATAAACATCCAATTGAAATTGAGTTTAAATTTTGATATTTATCATTAAAAAGTTTTTTTTTAGGTAAAATTAAATATTTTATAATTTTGAACGAGCCACGTATTGGTAGAAGCGCACAATACCGCTAGGTGGCCACGGAGATAGAGCTGTCATTGCGAGGGGAAGCATGCATATAGATTAGCTGCTTTGCCACGATGCTATGTTCGGATGGATGTTTCGGTCTGGTTTAGTTCTGTCTCCAGATGTATGACCCCATATACTCACTACGTACAACACACATTCACATAGGTGTAAAGAGAGTATAGTTGTGTGTACTTTATCGACTTTTTTTTATTTATCTACTTTTTAAATACGTTTACATTAAAATAAAACAAAAACGTAAATATAAATGGATTTTTTTTCGAAATTTTTTTTTAAACTATTTTTGGACTCTTGGTAAAAATTTAGTGTTTGGTTTGTAATTTACATAACACCCTGTCACGTGCCTGTCAGTTTACATATACGCACTATACAAGAACGTATTTAATGTTGATCCTTAGGGAGGACTTCTCAGTCCTGTTATGTGTGCTGAAACATCAGTATACACAATCTGGGCGTCGCAGACTGCAGCAGTAGGCGAAGAGGTGCCTAGGGACTTGATTCTAGTAAATTCAATGCAATCTCACCCTTTTCCACATGATAGTCCTTTACTTTATTTCCGTACAACCAGTTACATTAATTGACAAAATTTTACCCTCAAAAACCTATATTTACTAACAAAGAAATTTTAATTGAATCGTATACCTTTTTTGAATTAATAAACTAAGGCTTCTTATAACATGCCAAGCGTACGGGATAAAAAAAGAAAACGCGAATTTTTCAATTGTAAAAATAAATAAAACAAACGTTTGAACTTGTAGAAGCCCAAGAGACGTTCATTTGAACAAAATAAGGTGTAAGGTTTCGCAAATATACATCCCTCGTTTAAATATTTATTTGGTTTCTCCAATTTCGCCCATTGTCACTGACTTGGCACACAACAATAAAACTGACGTCAGTGTTGACACTAACGACACGTGCTGATTTAACCATTAAAATTTTAATACGATTTAATTTTTTTGATTTGGATAAAACCGCCTAATTTGAAATTTTCCCAATAAGTTTAGGTTCCCATCAAAAAAATATCACACCTCTGATAGAAATGGGGATGGGGATACGTATCGCACGTATCAGCTTACTTATAAAATTCTCTCCCTTTCTAGTATATCCATTTCACGGCTACCTAAGTCTCTTTTATTTTTCACACAAAGCTTGCCACACATAATAATTTTAGACAACTGCAATACACGCATAATCCTGCAAGAGACCACAACATAGACAGGTGGGTCTATTGGCACCAGGTATGAAATTTCGTATATTTTAAGGGGATAGTAAAATAACCAACTTAAGCCTGATTATCCTGATTCGCATTTTAGTTACAATGAATGAAAATTCGCTCGACTGGCAAAATTTGTTTGACACCTCGTAAAATACGATATGATATGGACCACACAAGGGTGACTAAAAATTTCCTTTTTATACGATGCTTCTTAAATAAGTTTTAAAACGCGTTCGAAAAAACAAAAATTATAGGGTTTTTAAAAAACTTGCGGCTATAGCAGTTAAACCAGGCCAAAAGAGACACTAGGCCAGAGTTCTAATTCCAGCGTCTTAAATATAAAACTGATATGATGAATATAAAAGAGGAGGTCATGGTGACTTTAGTGTATGTTATATTTATCTGCTCGGGAGCGAAAAATTAGCTGGATACGGTTGTGTTGATTGATTAATTGACACAGTCCAAAGAAGGACAAAATCTGAAGACGAAGAGAACTTGTACTCGTGTACAAAGAATACAATGCAAAATCGATCTAAAAGAGGAAGTCATAGTGACTTTTGTGTTGGTTCAATTTATTTTCGAAAAACAGTTAGCTAGACACGGTTATGTTGAGTGATTAATTGACGCAGTTCAAAGGACAGAATCTGAAGACAAAAAAAACTGTACTTGTTTACAGCAAAATACACACAAAAGTAATATAAAAGAGGTTGTCATAGTGACTTTCTTGGTAGCACAAAATTAGGTAGACACGGTAATGTTGAATGGTTAATTGACACAGTCCAAAGAAGGACAAAATCTGAAGACGAAGAGAACTTGTACTCGTGTACAAAGAATACAATGCAAAATCGATCTAAAAGAGGAAGTCGTAGTGACTTTTGTGTTGGTTCAATTTATTTTTGAAAAACAGTTAGCTAGACACGGTTATGTTGAGTGATTAATTGACGCAGTTCAAAGGACAGAATCTGAAGATAAAAAAAAACAGTACTTGTTTACAGCAAAATACACACAAAAGTAATATAAAAGAGGTTGTCATAGTGACTTTCTTGGTAGCACAAAATTAGGTAGACACGGTAATGTTGAATGGTTAATTGACACAGTCCAAAGAAGGACAAAATCTGAAGACGAAGAGAACTTGTACTCGTGTACAAAGAATACAATGCAACTTCGATCTAAAATAGGAAGTCGTAGTGACTTTTGTGTTGGTTCAATTTATTTTTGAAAAACAGTTAGCTAGACACGGTTATGTTGAGTGATTAATTGACGCAGTTCAAAGGACAGAATCTGAAGACAAAAAAAAACTGTACTTGTTTACAGCAAAATATACACAAAAGTAATATAAAAGAGGTTGTCATAGTGACTTTCTTGGTAGCACAAAATTAGGTAGACACGGTAATGTTGAATGGTTAATTGACACAGTCCAAAGAAGGACAAAATCTGAAGACGAAGAGAACTTGTACTCGTGTACAAAGAATACAATGCAAAATCGATCTAAAAGAGGAAGTCGTAGTGACTTTTGTGTTGGTTCAATTTATTTTTGAAAAACAGTTAGCTAGACACGGTTATGTTGAGTGATTAATTGACGCAGTTCAAAGGACAGAATCTGAAGACAAAAAAAAACTGTACTTGTTTACAGCAAAATATACACAAAAGTAATATAAAAGAGGTTCTCATAGTGACTTTCTTGGTAGCACAAAATTAGGTAGACACGGTAATGTTGAATGGTTAATTGACACAGTCCAAAGAAGGACAAAATCTGAAGACGAAGACAACTTGTACTCGTGTACAAAGAATATAATGCAAAATCGATTTAAAAAAGGAAGTCATAGTGACTTTTGTGTTGGTTCAATATATTTTCGAAAAACAGTTAGCTAGACACGGTTATGTTGAGTGATTAATTGACGCAGTTCAAAGGACAGAATCTGAAGACAAAAAAAAACTGTACTTGTTTACAGCAAAATACACACAAAAGTAATAAAAAAGAGGTTGTCATAGTGACTTTCTTGGTAGCACAAAATTAGGTAGACAAACTAATGTTGAATGGTTAATTGACACAGTCCAAAGAAGGACATAATCTGAAGGCGAAGACAACTTGTACTCGTGTACAAAGAATACAATGCAAAATCGATCTAAAAGAGGAAGTCATAGTGACTTTTGTGTTGGTTAAATTTATTTTCGAAAAAGAGTTAGCTAGACACGGTTATGTTGAGTGATTAATTGACACAGTTCAAAGAAGGACATTTGAGGACACAATAAGTCTGTACTTGATAACAGAAAATTCCATACAAAAGTGATCTAAAAGAGGTTGTCATAGTGCGTTGTTGGTAGCACAAATTAGCTAGACACGGTAATGTTGAATGATTAATTGAGGCAGTCCAAAGAAGGACAAAATCTGTAGACGAAGAGAACTTATTGTACTCGTGTACAAAGCATTCAATGCAAAATCGATTTAAAAGAGGAAGTCATAGTGACTTTTGTGTTGGTTAAATTTATTTTCGAAAAACAGTTAGCTAGACACGGTTATGTTGAGTGATTAATTGACACAGTTCAAAGAAGGACATCTGAGGACACAATAAGTCTGTACTTGTTTACAGAAAATTCCATACAAAAGTGATCTAAAAGAGGTTGTCATAGTGACTTTGTTGGTAAAACAAAATTAGCTAGACACGGTAATGTTGAGTGATTAATTTGGCAGTCCAAAGAAGTGCAAAATCTAAAGTTTAAGAGAACTTGTACTCGTGTACAAAGAATACAATGCCAAATCGATTTAAAAGAGGAAGTCCCAGAGACTTTTGTGTGTTCGGCTTATTTTCGAGATAAAAATTAGCTACACACGGTTATGTTGAGTGATTAATTGACATAATACAAAGAAGGACATAATCTAAAGACACAATAAGTCTGTACTTCTTTACAGAAAATTCCAACAAAAGTTATCAAATAGAGGTTGTCATAGTGACTTTGTTGGTAGCACAAAATTAGCTAGACACGGTAATGCTGAGTGATTAATTGAGGCAGTCCAAAGAAGGACAAAATCTGAAGACTAAGAGAACTTGTACTTGTGTACACAGAATTCAATGCAAAGTCGATTTAAAGGCGAAGTCATAGTGACTTTTGTGTAAGTTCGAATTATGCTCGAGAAAAAAGTTAGCTAGACACGGTTATATTGAGTGATTAATTGACACAGTTCAAAGAAGGACAGAATTTGAGGACCAAAGAAGTCTTTAGTTGTTTACAGAAATTTCGATGCAAAAGAGATCTAAAAGAGGTTGTCATAGTGACATTTTTTGGAGAAGAAAATTATCTGGACACGGTAATGTTGATTTATTAGTTGACACAGTCCGAAGAAGGACAAAATCTAAAGACTAAGAGAACTTGTACTCGTGTACAAAGAATACAATGCCAAATCGATTTATAAGAGGAAGTCATAGTGACTTTTGTGTATGTTCGGCTTATTTTCGAGATTAAAATTAGCTACACACGGTTATGTTGAGTGATTAATTGAGATAGGACAAAGAAGGACATCTGAGGACACTATAAGTCTGTACTTGTTTACAGAAAATTCCATACAAAAGTGATCTAAAAGAGGTTGTCATAGTGACTTTGTTGGTAAAACAAAATTAGCTAGACACGGTAATGTTGAGTGATTAAATGAGGCAGTCCAAAGAAGGACAAAATCTGAAGACGAAGACAACTTGTACTCGTGTACAAAGAATATAATGCAAAATCGATTTAATAAAGGAAGTCATAGTGACTTTTGTGTTGGCTCAGTTTATTTTCGAAAAACAGTTAGCTAGACACGGTTATGTTGAGTGATTAATTGACACAGTTCGAAGAAGGACATAATCTGATGACACAAGAAGTCTGTACTTGTTTACCGAAAATTCCAACAAAAGTGATCTAAAAGAAGTTGTCATACTGACTTTCTTGGTAGCACAAAATTAGCTAGACACGGTAATGTTGAATGATTAATTGAGGCAGTCCAAAGAAGGACAAAATCTGAAGACGAAGAGAACTTATTGTACTCGTGTACAAAGAATTCAATGCAAAATCGATTTAAAAGAGGA
The DNA here is from genome assembly GCA_963924605.1 of Malthinus seriepunctatus. Taxonomy (NCBI): domain Eukaryota; kingdom Metazoa; phylum Arthropoda; class Insecta; order Coleoptera; family Cantharidae; genus Malthinus; species Malthinus seriepunctatus. The sequence goes on from OZ004603.1 coordinate 39,069,767, forward strand.
AGTCATAGTGACTTTTGTGTATGTTTGACTTATTTTCGCGATAAAAATTAGCTACACACGGTTATGTTGAGTGATTAATTGACATAATACAAAGAAGGACAGAATTTGAGGACCAAAGAAGTCTGTACCTGTTTACAGAAATTTCCATGCAAAAGTGTACTAAAAGAAGTTAGTCATAGTGACTTTCTTGGTAGCACAAAATTAGCTAGAAATGGTAATGTTGAATTATTAATTGAGTCAGTCCAAAGAAGACTCCATTCCAAAAAACTAAATGCAAAAGTGAATAAAAAGAAGAGGTCATAGTGACTTTCTCGGAACGAAAAATTACCAAGACACGGTTTTTTTTTATTGATTGATTGAGACAGTGCAAAGAAGGAGATTATCTGAGGACTATAAGGAAATCTGCACTCGATTACAAAGAACTAAATTTAAAAGTTATCAAAGAGAGGAGGTCATAATGACTTTTGTGTTTGTGCGATTTATCTTCACAGAAGAGTAAAATTAGCTAAACACGGCCTTGTTGATTGAAAAAGAGACAGCTTCTATGAACCAACGAAACCTGTAGGTACTCATTTCCAGTGACTTCAATAAAAAAAACTGTGACCGAACAGAGGAGGTCATAGTGACTTTTGTGTATGCTCGACTTATACCTTTTAAGAAGCGAGAAGATAGGTAGATACGAACGGATGAACCTGTTGGTTATATGCCCTCTGATAGTCCTTAAATTAATGAAATGTGTTTGAAAAGCGCCTCGCTGAAATTCGTAGTGCAAAAAATTAAAGAAACAATTGCCTAAAATAAGTATCTAACCGACATAATATCACATTACAAACACGTGCCAAAATCACACTACAAATGATAATGGGTGTCATAAACGAACATCATCCCTTAGTCGATAAAATAAAAAACTATCATGTTTCATTTATACTACACAGTGATAAAAAACCTCCTATAGAGAGGAGAAACAAATATTTTTTTTATTATTGCGTAAGAATTTGTACACCTCCCTTCCCAATAAAAATCTTAACTATTTATGACGAATAGAAAATTTAACAACTTTTAATTAAAATAAAGTTAAATTTGGAGCGAGTAATTTGTTATGCTTCACCTAAACAATAATTTGCGGAATTTTCACACTTCTACGAATTCAAGATGACGAAGAGGAGGAGAAAGAGAGGGTTTTGCTTTTATATCATAAGAGGGTGAAACTACATCAAGGGTGTTGCATTGTGTAAATAATTGCAAACAGTGGTCATGACTGAATGCTCTGTAGGGTACCTGATAAGACTTGAGGGAGTTGCAATCAAATTATTTTTTATTATCATTATTATTAATAATTATATGCGTTTAGGTGAAAATAAATTTGCGTTTTTTTTTAAATAAACAAAAGTTAATTATTTTTTTTCCTCCAAAAAATTTCAATAAATGTTAATGTACTGTAGCAAACATTGTTAATTAAAATTTTATGTGTTTTGGATATTGCACCCTAACCCACCCACACACGAATGTTATGAAAAAATTGCAATTTATTATTGCTAGCAATTTGCAAATGTAAACAGAAAACTCTTTTTTATTAATTTAAAATAGTTCATGTTTCAATTAAAGATGTAATTATACCGAAAATTACTAAATTAGTGTAATCGTATGTCAACAAGTTGGCGTGCACCTTGCTGGAATTAGCTGTACTTTAAAATTTTCTTATTTTCTAATTAAACCGAGCTACCATATAATTTTTACCTCTCTAAAGTTTCACCTCGATGATTTAAATTATTTTTAGTAAAATTTGAAGACTTACCCTTAATTAAAGTGATAATCTTTTGAAGGACATGTCGTAACAGGGTTGTTTTCTGTAAAAGAAAGTTCTAATTAATAACATTTAAAGCACATTAAAATTTGATTTGATTTTTTGGCATTTCAGTCACTTTCGAACTACCCTAAAAGTGATAAAATATTTTAAGAGTCAGAAAACTCTACGTTGGGTGGATTTTGACGATTTACCACCCCTTGACATCACAAACATCCAAACATGGCTTTAGAAAAAACGTCAGGCTGTTTACCGGTCTGTCTATCTATCGCAAAACCTAAAGCCTAAATGATTAGACTGTCCCATTGAAACTTAGTACCTTAGGGTTTTTAAAGATTATTTCCAGTCGCTTATTTCGTTTGACTCTTAATAAGAGTCTCCTTAGTAAGGCGGTGTCACTGTGATATGGTAACGACAGTACCTATCTAATGTAAAAGAAGATAATCTGATCAAAGTAGCTAAAAGTTGTCTTCTCAGTGGCCGTCGGCAAAGCAAGCTATGAAAACTGTTAAAGAATAACAGTCATCTCTTACATTTTGCCCACACAAGCAATCGCTAGCGAAAAATAGCTACCCTGAGACCCTGAGAGACTGATAACTAAAACACACACAATAAAAAACACATAGATCATTGGAAATGCGCAGTAAGGTCCGAAAGAGACATAGATAGGGATGGGGGAAGTAGGATAGGGATTGGTTACCATATATCAATGTCGTCATCTCTGACACCATAGTCAATGTCACTTTATCATATCTCTTCACTTTATCATATAAAATAGAATAGGTTAGGTTAGGTTTCGTTGGAGTAGGTTAGGTTAGGTCTCCAAAATCGTTTAGCACCATCGGCACTTGCCGGTCTGGCTAGTCCGATCATGTTTTACACTATTTTAGGTTTTGTAGCATTAGATCAGCACTCGAAGGGGCCATATTCTAAAATGAAACTGAACTCAAGTGTTGAGCGGTTTCTGGAGCTTCTCTCCAGTGGTGAAATGCATCGGCCCCGTCTTGACTCGCCTCAAACAGAAAGACGTGCATCTAAAGCAGTGACGTTGTTATGACAGGGCCGCACGGGGTACGATAATAGCCACAAGGCAGCTGGGTGACCAGCTGTTGGCGAGTAACAACACCACAGTTACCCAATTTTTTCTTAGCAACCTCTGGTTCTCTGCTTCCTCTCTTGCTGGAGCTCAGTTGTGAGAGTATTATACTCTAGACCAGGGACTAGGCAGAAGTAGCGTTAAGTGTTTTCAGAAGTTATGTCCAAGCTTCAATTGGGGTTCTTTCTAGCCGAAAATTTTTAAATACGCCACTGTTCATAAATCGTGACAATTTTCAAGGATTTTTGTGAAAAGCAAAGGAAAACCTTGTTAACAAATTTACTTCTTAAAAAATGTCTAAAATTAATAATCTAAAACCTTTTTGAGAAAATAAAATTTAAATTAAATTTCAAAATCAAATTCTCTTTCCGTCATTAACACCTTATAAAATGATTAAATGAGTGACAGAAAAGCAGTGGGAGGTATAAAATAGAAATATGACAGCAGAAAAACAAGATGGTTACGTGTGTGTTTATTATTATAAAGAAAATAATCATCTGGTTTAGACTTAACCAATCTGTCATCAACTAATTATTGTTATTACTATAATCAATAATTAAAAAAACATATACAGGGTGGATAAAATTTGTGTTTCAAAATGCAGATCTTGGTTATTTTAAAGAAATTCTTTCTAAAAATATAAAGTTTTTGGTATTTTGTAACAGCTAATTGTATGAGCTTTCGAAATATTTAAAAATATACAGGGTGTTCCCAAATCGTTTGATATTTTTCTAATTTCCTGTTTAACCGGAAGTGTTTTTTTTAATAAAAAATAGTGTTAAATAATAGATATTCATGGGCTTATTCTATGTATCAACTTTCAAATTTTTATTTTTATTACGAAAGAAATGATCGATTTTCGAAATTTTCACTTTAAAAAATCATAATTCCGGTCCTGCTGTATAAATTTTAATAAAATATACGGCATTCGGTAGAGAATTACATTGTGTACAACATACTCAAAAATGAAAATAAAGGCCTTAACTGATTTCGAGAAAATACATTTCAAAATTATAATCAACTTTGGCTTCTTAAAAGTAGGTAATTTTGAAACATTTCAAAATTTTGATTATGTTAGGACGAAAGCCTTATATGGTGGCTATATAATGCCATTTTTAGATTTTCATAATATTAATTAACAAGGAAGTTATAAAAGAAAAACCTTGAAATGAGCCAATCGTCTTATTGGCCGCCATCTTGAATTTAAAAATTTGAAAAAATTTGAGAAAATAAATTACAAAATTTTGTTTTTAATCAATATTTAACTACACTTTTTCTAAGCCTTCTCGATACGATTTTATTTTAATGTCTTTCGTTTTTTTTCTTTTGCGTGATTTAATGACTCGACGTAGATTTCTTTATGATATACGTAAATTATAATAAAAACCAGTGCAAAACATCAATTACTCATTAAGTTGAAATGCTTGCAATTCGTTCATGTTTCTTTTAACTTTTTTTCCTTGCCCATAATTCGTTTTGTAACCGTGTAATATATGTATGCGACTACACAAAAGCAACTCGTGTAAGGGCGGGTGTCGTGTGCCTGAGATTAGGGCTACAATGAACATATCTAGATTGTACAGACCTTGTATGTAACATGTAGGGAACTGGATTAAGACAGAAGTGTATTATATTAATTTTTAAAAAGTTTCCAAAATATAACTTTAGAACAACTCGAAAGCTATTTTTAGTGTAATTTTGACAATTTTTTCAACGTTTGATAATTAATTTTTAATTAACCCTTTGAGGGTGCGTTAAGAGATGTTTTTGCGAGTTCGGTCCTGTATGATGTGTGGAGTGTCACGAACAGATAGTGAACCGAGACACACGCGGCTGTCTAGATTAGCCGAGTTAGTTCCGCCAGTTCTGCAGAGACACCCATACACCACCCCCAAAACGCGTGCGGGGTTTAGAAAACGCGTGCTATTACTTGATGCTACATTATACAAAAATCACAAAAACTACAACTATATTAACTAATTTAAAATAAATCCAATTAACGATATTTTTAATGTATTTATATTCTAATGTCATCTCTTTATTGCGTGATTGTAAAGAAAAAAATTATTTGCGTGCCCATTTACCGCATCAATGTCAAACAAATGAGGAAGTATCATGATTAGGTTTTCATGTCGACAAGCATGATATCAGACATGACGGGGGTTCTTTCTACTTCTGGAGAACACGAAAAGGAAACTTCACTAAGGTATCTAAAAATCTGCAATGTAAAATTTTTTTTTTAAATTAACTTTAATAAAGTCACTATTACGAAATACAAGAAAAAAGGAGTTGGAGAAAATTTTTTTCAAAAAAAAATTAAAAAGCGTAGCTCAAACAAATTTATTTCCGGAATCGTAATAGAATCACGGATCGTTGATTATGGTGGCGTGATGCACGTGGTCCTTCGAAATTTGGGCTTTGACAACCCGCAATTATTTCGTTTCTTTTTCCAAAAACGAACGCCAAAAACAACTCTCGCTATGTCATACAAGTCAAAACAGTAGATAGGAGAAAAGGTAGAACTAATATAATTTATTTGTTATCATTAAAGAAAGGAAATGCTATAAGAATCGACTGCTGAGATTAATCTTAACGCCATCTCATCTTCGAGCCTTTATTTTATTTAACAAAAAAAGAGTAGCACAGGTGTGTTCTTAAAGACCTATTGTGATTTTTCGTCTACTGATTTGTAAGATTTGTTATGGTTTATGATGTATATCACAACTCACACGGGTATTAATGGGCGATCAAAACTTTAATAACTCTAGTAGGCCTTGGAACTCTTTTTTAAATATAAGCTTTGTTTACACATAATAAATTAAATTGTTATAACTAAACGTAATAGCTTCTCATTTATAAATTAACGTTCAAAGTTTCTTTCTCTAGTTTTTTTGAAAAGTTGCGCAAAAACAACACGATAACTTGTTATTTTATTGTAGGATTCTTCGGCAAAGATGAGAACGTTCTAGAAGAAATTTAGATTAACACTTAAATCTAGAAGATATGACCTTTATGAAAAACAACATTAATATTGATGTGTTTGGCACACTGGATTTGTTAACACAGGTTGGTGAACGAAACGAGCTCAAGCAAATCTATCAGCAAGAAGAGAAGACTCCAACTGACCAAAAGTATGTCTTACCAAGACTGAAGGCACAAAATAAAGTTTAATAAAGCTGCTCGAGTTGATAAAAGCTTAAAAGTGATGCATATGGCACATTGAAATTGTTAACACAGGCTAGTGAACGAAACTGGCTCAAGCAAATCTCTAATCAGCAAGAAGAGAAGACTTCAAATGGCCAGAAGTATGTCTTACTAAGACTGAAGGCATAAAATAAAGTTTAATAAAGCTGCTCGAGTTGATAAAAGCTTAAAAGTGACGCATATGGCACACTGAAATTGTTAACACAAGCTGGTCAACGAAACGGGCTCTAGCAAATCTCTAATCAACAAGAAGAGAAGACTCGATATGGCCAGAAGTATGTCTTACCAAGACTGAAGGCACAAATAAAGTTTAACAAAGCTGCTCAAGTTGGTAAAAGCTTAAAAGTGACGCATATGGCACACTGAAATTGTTAACACAAGTTGGTGAACGAAACGGGCTCTAGCAAATCTCTAATCAACAAGAAGAGAAGACTCGATATGGCCAGAAGTATGTCTTACTAAGACTGAAGGCATAAAATAAAGTTTAATAAAGCTGCTCGAGTTGATAAAAGCTTAAAAGTGACGCATATGGCACACTGAAATTGTTAACACAAGCTGGTCAACGAAACGGGCTCTAGCAAATCTCTAATCAGCAAGAAGAGAAGACTCAAAATGGTCATAAGTATGTCTTACCAAGACTAAAGGCACAAAATTAAATTTAATAAAGCTGGTCGAGTTGCTAAAAGCCTAAAAGTTGCGCATACGGCACACTGAAATTATTAACACAAGCTGGTGAACGAAACTGGCTCTAGCAAATCTCTAATCAGCAAGAAGAGAAGACTCCAAATGGCCAAAAGTATGTCTTACCAAGACTGAAGGCACAAATAAAGTTTAACAAAGCTGCTCAAGTTGGTAAAAGCTTAAAAGTGACGCATTTGGCACACTGAAATTGTTAACACAAGTTGGTCAACGAAACGGGCTCTAGCAAATCTCTAATCAGCAAGAAGAGAAGACTCAAAATGGTCATAAGTATGTCTTACCAAGACTAAAGGCACAAAATTAAATTTAATAAAGCTGGTCGAGTTGCTAAAAGCCTAAAAGTTGCGCATACGGCACACTGAAATTATTAACACAAGCTGGTGAACGAAACGGGCTCAAGCAAATCTCTAATCAGCAAGAAGAGAAGACTCCAAATGGCCAAAAGTATGTCTTACCAAGACTGAAGGCACAAGATAAAGTTTAATAAAGCTGCTCGAGTTGATAAAAGCTTAAAAGTGACGCATATGGCACACTAAAATTGTTAACACAAGCTGGTGAACGAAACGGGCTCAAGCAAATCTCTAATCAGCAAGAAGAGAAGACTCCAAATGGCCAAAAGTATGTCTTACCAAGACTGAAGGCACAAGATAAAGTTTAATAAAGCTGCTCGAGTTGATAAAAGCTTAAAAGTGACGCATATGGCACACTAAAATTGTTAACACAAGCTGGTGAACGAAACGGGCTCTAGCAAATCTCTAATCAGCAAGAAGAGAAGACTCAAAATGGCCAGAAGTATGTCTTACCAAGACTAAAGGCACAAAATTAAATTTAATAAAGCTGGTCGAGTTGCTAAAAGCCTAATAGTTGCGCATACAGCACACTGAAATTATTAACACAAGCTGGTGAACGAAACTGGCTCTAGCAAATCTCTAATCAGCAAGAAGAGAAGACTCCAAATGGCCAAAAGTATGTCTTACCAAGACTGAAGGCACAAATAAAGTTTAACAAAGCTGCTCAAGTTGTTAAAAGCTTAAAAGTGACGCATATGGCACACTGAAATTGTTAACACAAGTTGGTGAACGAAACGGGCTCTAGCAAATCTCTAATCAGCAAGAAGAGAAGACTCCAAATGGCCAAAAGTTTGTCTTACAAAGACTGAAGCCCGAAAAAAAGTTAGAAAGAACTAAAAGGGTTATATAAGTGACTAATTTGGCACACTGGATTTGTTAGCATGACTGGTTACCGAAACGAAATAGAACAAACCTCGAATCACTAAAGCAAGTTCCTAAATAAATCTACTAATAGCTAACAAACGATACCAAACTCGACATTTTATCACATCGACGGTAGGCGTCGCGACGTTCAATTCATTTCCTTATGGCGACCTCAGTGAGCTTCTCTAAATCCGGGTACCAAATGAGGACTTTCCATCTTCTACTTTTCTTAATTACCTACACAACTTTTCTAGGATATATTTTATGTTATGTTATGTTACGTTATGTTAATATATTACTGTATTGTATGTTATTTTTTAGGATGAAAAATAACGCCTGAAACGGTTTTTTAGTTTTGAAAGCTTTAGAAACGCAAGTTCATTAAAAGATAAAATTTAATTAAATCGTTAGTTGTAAAATTTCAAAAAATAAGTTTCAGTCGTTGTTATTCATTGTAAAAAATAACATAAAGTAACATAACATAACCTAGAAAAGTTGTATAAATTAAAAAAAGTACAAGATAGAAAGTTTTTGTTTAGTATCCGACCTTTATTAGACAAGTCAACTGAATAATTTGGTTGAAATATAACAATATGTCCCCGGAAGAAAATTAAAAGTTGAACATCGCGACGCCTAGCGTCGATGTGATAAAATGTCTAGTCTAGTATCATTGGATAGCTCTTTTGACCTCCTGAAATTTTTTCTTTTGAAATTTTTTTCTAAAGAAAACCATTTCCAAACTAAAGTAGAAAAACTAAAATACTACCGTTTCCGAGATCCCAAAGTTACTACCACTTAAAAAAATCACCCTGTATATATTCCTCAGCCGAAAGGAAATTGTTAAATCATGAGTAACCTTTAATATGTATGATAGTTTTGATCACACGCTCGCTACTGCCAGCACCACACCTTAAAAGCTCCATGAGAAACTGCAACTTTTTTATGTAAAAATAGGATTGATGATGCTTAAGGTGTGGATAGAAATTTACATTTTACATCAACCCTTTTATCGTAAACTACGATCTTCATCTGATTTCAACTTCGAAGCTTAATCTTTTCGGATTCGAAATAAAATAAAAAAGAGAAATGAGAGAATATAACACCCTTCTATAGAATTCAACTATCAAACTGAAAAATTTCAACCAACGTCAAATGCACGCGACAGGAAGTACGATTGCAATCAGGTGACGTCTTGTTGTGCATTCAACATAACGTCAAAACCAAACGTCATATTATTCTCTCTCTAACCAACGTTTGCAATACAAAAAAAACAACGATAAGACTTAAAGGTTTGAAATTTTCCTAATTTTCTTCGAGAATAAAGTTTAAAATTGATTTTATTATTTGAATAGTTGTTATGTTTCTAATGTGAAGTTTGTTATTGTAAAGGCGCCTTTAGATCATACATGTAATTATACATTCATCAACAAAGACTTAATGGTTGATTTGTAAATTTGCAACGTGTATTGTGTTTGTTTCGTTCTTGATATTGCAATATTTATTTAGCCATTATGATCACGACTCAATGGCGCTAACCTACGAGCGTTTTAATATTAAATTAAATCTTTTATTGTCGTTATGTAAAATTTTCTCACGTACTAATGGTGTAGGTAGCCATTTTAGCTCAAAATTTCAAAACTATTAAAAAAAAGGGACGAACAGACAAACAGATAAAAAACCCCCGAAAATGCGAAAAATCCAAAGTTTACGTTACATCGATCTAAATTCTAAACTCACCCTGTATATTACACTAAAGTTGTTTCTTGTTAGGAAAAAAATTAAAAAGTTTGAAAAGAAATTAATTTTAATGAAAATTATAATCAAAGGAAAATGGATATTGTCGTGATAATAATTGTAGCACGTTGTGATTATAGAGCAACCCTCTATCTCTTTAGGGAAAACTTCCCTTTAGGGTCAAAGTTACATGCCAATATACGTACGTACACGGATTTGTATGCACGTATGTTCTAGTTTATTTATTTATAAACACAACGCAGAATTAATTAAATCTGTGTCATATCTAGAACAATTTTATTGATATTTTGTCACGAAATTTGCGAGTTTGTACAGAGTTGACGCAAAAAAAAATGAAAATTGACTGAATAGTTTTTCGACTGGAACTTGAAAGTGGGTTTTAAGAAGAAACAATTCTAGTGAAAAATTTTTAGGAGGTCAAAAGAGCTATCAAACGATACTAAACTCGACATTTCATCACATCGACACTGGGCGTCGCGACGTCCAACTTTTCTTTTTCTTACGAAAACCTATTGTTTTTGGCAAGAAATTACTCTTATCTAAATTCGGATAGCAAACGAGAACTTTCTATTTTTCCTTTTCTAGGTTACGTTATGTTTTTCCTTACGATGAAAATGATGACTAGGGTTCGTATTTATATGCGGTAAAAAGTAGTGAAATAAACATTTCTTATGCGCATCTTGTACTTTAGAAATTACACATTTCCAAAGTACAAGATAGAAAGTTCTCGTTTGGTATCCGAATTTAGAGAAGCCAAATGAGTAATTTCTAGCAAAAAATAAAGAGTTCCCATAAATAAATAAAAAGTAGAGCGTCGCGACGCCTAGCGTCGTTGTGATAAAATGTCGAGTTTAGTATCGTTTAATAGCTCGTTTGACTCCCTAAAAGGTTTTCACTAGTTTTTTCTTCTGAAGTAAACCATTTTTAAACTATAGTCGAAAAACCCAAATACTAATTTTCAGAAATTGGTATCCTTGGTAAGACACACACAAAGTCTCTTGGTGAACATCTTTCTGACGTTATGGCGAGTTAATCTTGGATGCTAAAAAACAAAAAATCTGTATGGGGTGAAACCTGAAGAAAAGCTCAGCTTCGCTCTTCTTCAAAACCATAGAAGGATAACGTAAAACTCTACTATCCGATAACCATGTCGCCATCATACCTTTCAAAGGTACAAATGTTACATCACCATCACGGTTGTTATACTATCCATTTGAATACCTAACCGAACCGACAGTCCAGAGATCGCAATTAGGGTTTCACGCGAGTCTCGCAAAATTGCGAGATTCTCGCATTCTCGCCTCGCCAAAAATTGAGAGATGCAAGGCAAGTAACGCTCATTTCTCGCAAGTGAAGCTACAGAGGCTTTACACGAGAGTCGCGAAACTGCGAGAATCTCGCATTCTCGTCTCGCGAAAATTGCGAGATTTCTTGCGAGAAACGCTCATTTCTCGCGAGAAATCGCCCTAATCAAAACTCAGTTCAGCTGTTATAGATTCCAACTAACTTTGGTACCGAAGGCAATGAAGAATCTAATGACAGAACAAGTCCGGAATTGTAAACACAATTTTGTGACTCACAGCCGGTTCTTGGAATATCTAACGAAACTGCAAGAGATATAAAAGAAGAGAAAAACAAGCAAAAGAGTAATGACGTGGACATGCCAAACTCTTCATTGGAAAATCACGAAAAGACAAAACTGAAGAATTGTTGAATCTACAGGACTAGGTTACAAACAGTAATATGACTTTCTACTGGATATTATCTTGCAAAAGCACCTAGACAATATTAGCCAGATATGCTACACTCTGAGCCCTATTAGACCATAATCTTCTACTGGCTCAAGTACTCATGAATAATTCTTTGCTAAAGTGGCCTTCTTTCAAATGAATTCTATTTCAAATATTCCTGGAATTGGAATTTGAGCAATCCTTTAATTATAATTTACTCAAAAACTTAAAACGTTGCTCTTTTGCACGTTTACACCAGTACAAAGCAATAAATCCAAACACAATTTTTAATTACTTTTAGATGCCATATAATTTGTTCTTATACCTATAGTGTTTTAAAATTCATTAACTTTTAATTGCGCTTTAGTTATTTACTAAGTACCTACTAATTATTTAATTTACAACTTTATTATTTGCGTTTTAAGAAGTATGTTCTATAAAGATAAAGAAAAAGGTAATAACATGTGTGTTCGTTTCTATAACAATGATTACTTTCTATTTTGTATAGAAACATTTTTGCAAAGCTGGCTTTGCTTCTTTTTTAATTTCATTTTCATTTATAGTAGTTAATTATTGTAGGTGATGAGCTGGCTTAAAGGCCGCGCCACACACACAGGCTTACCTACCGGTTTAACCTGTGCAGGCCAACCTGCACATGCCAAATCGAAGTCTGAACGATGCCAAATCGAAGTCTGAACGATGCCCAGACGCTCCAGTTTAGCCTATGCAGGCGGCCTGAACAGACAAGCCTGTGTATGTAGCTCAGGCTTTATGGCCCGTCCACACACACAGGCTTGGCTTCTGGTTTGTGTGTGCAAACCGGAGCGTGTGGACACCGTTTAGGCGGCTTGCACAGGGCCAAATCGGAGCCTGAATGATGCCCAGACGCTCCAATTGGGCCTGAGCGGGCCGCCTGCACAATTTCAAGACGCTTCGGTTTGACTACTGCAGGCGGCCTGCACAGACAAGCCTGTGTATATGAAAACTACTCAACGAGGCTTGCCTACCGGTTTATGATTGTGTGTGCAAACCGGAGCGTGTGGACACCGTTCAGGCGACCTGTACAGGCCAAATCGTGGCGTCTGGATAGTATTAAGGTCAGCTATACATACTAAACCAGAAGGCAAAGCCTGTTTGTGGACGGGCCTTAAGAGTGTATGTATATCGAACGAGCCCGTCCTTTAAGGGGACGCACACTCACAATCGCACAGATTTTTACCCCGGCTTGCTTGCTCAGATTTGGTTTAACACGTGCCTCTACTTATGCCAAGTCAGAGTAGACGCATATACGTGTGTTTCCGCCTTTAGAATATCAAAATTGCACAGGTCGTAGCTTAGCTCATTCAGGCTTTACAGCTAGCTTGTTAAAGCCATAACTGCTCAGGCAAGCCGGAACTATCACTTTACTTCCATACGTGCAGAGTTTTACTACGGCAGGCCTGATGTAAAAGATAAACGCTCATCGGTAAAAGTGGTAACTGTAGTAAAAGCCTGAGCGTTTTTACACGCTACACACACAAGCTTACCTTCTAGTTTCGTCTGATGCATAGGCCTTACCAGAGCCTGAGCGATGTCCAGACGCTCCGACCTGCACAGATCAACCCGGAAGGCAAGCCTGTGTGTGTGGGCAGGCTTAAAGCTAGGTTCATAGCTCTCCGTTGATACGTTTCCGTTGGTACGTTGGCCAATCAGAGCAGAGTATTTTTCAAGTTCATCTGTCAAACTTGAAAAATACTCTGCTCTTATTGGCCAACGTACCAACGGAAACGTATCAACGGAGAGCTATGAACCTAGCTTTAGAGAAGCGTCTGCTTCTGAGTTCAGGCGAGTGTAAGCAACGCATAATAAAAGTATCCTTAATTTTTTATAGGTATACGAGATGCGTCTAGTAATAGGTTTGTTTGTGCAGCAGTTGCCAACCGTTAGAAACCGTCCAACGCATGCGCATATTCAATTTCGAACGCGAAATCAAATATGCGCATGCGTCGGACGGTTTCCAACGGTTGGCAACTACTGCACAAACAAACCTAATAATGACTATGTCTGAAACTAGCCTATTCGTCCTTTTAAAAGTATCTCCATATTCAGTGCTTGTTATACGTTACGTTAATAAATATTGTAAATCCAAAAAACTCGATACAAAAACCAAAAAATCATAGTCATTAATTACGAATTGTCGTTTCTTTTTGTCGATCGATCGGAAAAAAATTAATAAGAAATGTTGGAGCAATAAATAAGTTTTTTCTACTCCCATATGTGAAACTAAGCATTTCGTCATCACTTACTCGTTACGAAAATAGCATTTTCGTCTCTAGTGAGAAAAAGTGTTATTACAAGCAGATGTTATTTACAACATGAGGTGAAACCAGTTTTTTTGTGGTCGGTTCACATTTTAGTAAAAAGAATTATTTTTTTAAAATGTACTAATTATCGTCGTAGAAAAAATAGCATTTACGACTCGAGATGAAATCCGTTTTTTTCGTTCGAAAGATTAATTCACTCGCCCCTACGGGGCTTGTGAATTAAATTCTATCTCACGAAAAAAACGTATGTTTCATCTCATGTTGTAAAAAATACTATTTTTTGCAAAAAATGTTTCATCCATCGTTACAATGTACTACGTATATAATATAATAAAAGAAAGGAAAAGAAGAAAACGTCCGTTCGTTCCAAATAAATTAATGATGTGCTAGGAAATAACAGAAGAAAATTAGTAAAGTCATTTTGAGTCTATAAATCTAGAAAGGCCGTGGCATTGGCATATGCCCTAATTAAAATGACCAAAGAAATGTGCACCTTAACGATGCCTTATTTAAGAACTTTTATTTATAGTTACTAAAGCTTACCTTTCTGAACTTTTGTATTTTTCTTTAAATTACCACCTGAAGTATTTTGCATTTAAATAAGATATTGCAGTTTGTTTATTTTTTGAAAATAAATCTTTCTTGTTATAATTTTTTTAAGTTATGTAGTACCTGTACGAAAAGTTTATTTTTTACCAAAGTAACGATTTCGAGATAAGATTTTTGTACAAACTGATCTTTCTGGTTTGGATCATGTAAAGATATACATCGGAGGCTGGACAGAGCACGTTTACACCTTTTACTCGAACCAATCAAAGAACAGGTGTATGTTCTTAAGTACAGTCAATTTTAGATTATACCTATACGTTGGTGACTTAAAATTCTAATTCAGAGAGGTATCAAGCTATACAATTTAATTTTTTAAATATTAGGAAATCTTTGGAAATAAAAGCTTGGAAATCGAAATTATTCAAGTTTGTTTACGATTTAAAAGTTATATATTTTAAAACATAAACAACGTAGCTACCTAGGAAAAATTAATTAAAAAATAGGCGGTTAACTGAACGATATACATACAGAATGATTTTTTTAAGTAGTTCTAACGTTGGAATTTTGGAATTTACGTCGAAAAAATTTTCAGGAGGCCAAAAGATCTATCAAACGATACTAAACTTGATATTTTATCACATCAACGCTAGGCAGCGCGACGTTCAATAATATGTTACTTTATGTTATTTTTTACGATAAAAGATAACGTTTTAAAAACGCGAGTTCATTAGAAAATAGAATTAAATTACACGAATTTAATAAATAAATAAAATTAAACAAATCAAGTTTCTGTCACTTAAAGATATAACGATTTGTTCTTTTAAATAAAACACCCTGTACAATCAAATACATTTCGTTAATGGAAAAGCATAGAGAGCAGTCTTAAGAACGTAGACACCAAAAATCTTATCTTAAATTGCAAAAACAAACACTCGGCGGCTTAAAAACTGCATTTAAAGATACAGCCAAATTAGGATTCTTCTACACCAGTGGCATAAATAACGGACCCGCAGAGCCCACGTTGCGAAAGGGCTCCAAGATAGAAAGAGCCCCTAAAACATCGTTTAGTATCAAAATTTGTTATAAAATCGATTTGTGGCCAAGTAGAATGATTATTAACGGTGGGTAGGACCCCCAATCTCTTAGTTACGCCACTGTGTTCTACAGAAAAACTTTTAAAACTGGGGACTTTTGTGTGGACATTGACATCTAAAAATTGTATCAAAAGTCTCCATCGATGGCACCTCGGCTAAAAATTTTATACTGGGGGTAAAAGGGTAAAAACAAAGAGTTTTTTCCAAATATCTCGCGAAGGGTTGGTTTTTCCGCAAAAGTTGTTATGACCAAATTTGTAGCTTATAAAAAGTTCTACAAGAAAGGTTGTATTACTTTTTTTCGTAGAAGTAACCATTTCGAATTAGTTAATTGATGAAAAAGTATGACCATCTAGCTAAGAACCAGCGTACAGCAAACATTGATTAATCCTGGAGGGGATAGGGGAGCAATTACCCTCTATAATCTCTATAACCACTTGGTATTAATTAAGCGATTAAGGTGCATAGACATAATCTTTTTACAGAGTGCCTCCATAAGACTCCAAACTGATACGTGCATGTAAAAGGGTAAAAGGTAAAAACAAAGAGTTTTTCTCAAATATCTCGCGATGGGTTGGATTTTCCGCAAAAGTTGTTATGACAAAATTTGTAGCTTATAAAAAGTTCTACAAGAAAGGTTATTTTACTTTTTTTCGTAGAAGTAACTATTTCGAATCAGTTAATTGATGAAAAAGTATGACCATCTAGCTAAGAACCAGCGTACAGCAAACATTGATTAATTCTGGAGGGGTTACGGGAGCGATTACCCTCTATAATAAAACCACTTGGTATTAATTAAGCGATTAAGGTGCATACACATATCTTTTTACATAGTGCCTCCATATGACTCCACACTGATACGTGCAAGTAAAAGGGTAAAAGGTAAAAACAAGGAGTTTTTTCCAAATATCTCGCGAAGGGTTGATTTTTCCACAAAAGTTGTTATGACAAAATTTGTAGCTTATAAAAAGTTCTACAAGAAAGGTTCTTTTACTTTTTTTTCGTAGAAGTAACTATTTCGAATCAGTTAATTGATGAAAAAGTATGACCATCTAGCTAAGAACCAGCGTACAGCAAACATTGATTAATCCTGGAAGGGATAGGGGAGCAATTACCCTCTATAATAAAACCACTTGGTATTAATTAAGCGATTAAGGTGCATAGACATAATCTTTTTACAGAGTGCCTCCATAAGACTCCAAACTGATACGTGCATGTAAAAGGGTAAAAGGTAAAAACAAAGAGTTTTTCTCAAATATCTCGCGATGGGTTGGATTTTCCGCAAAAGTTGTTATGACAAAATTTGTAGCTTATAAAAAGTTCTACAAGAAAGGTTATTTTACTTTTTTTTCGTAGAAGTAACTATTTCGAATCAGTTAATTGATGAAAAAGTATGACCATCTAGCTAAGAACCAGCGTACAGCAAACATTGATTAATTCTGGAGGGGTTACGGGAGCGATTACCCTCTATAATAAAACCACTTGGTATTAATTAAGCGATTAAGGTGCATACACATATCTTTTTACATAGTGCCTCCATATGACTCCACACTGATACGTGCAAGTAAAAGGGTAAAAGGTAAAAACAAGGAGTTTTTTCCAAATATCTCGCGAAGGGTTGGTTTTTCCACAAAAGTTGTTATGACAAAATTTGTAGCTTATAAAAAGTTCTACAAGAAAGGTTCTTTTACTTTTTTTTCGTAGAAGTAACTATTTCGAATCAGTTAATTGATGAAAGAGTATGACCATCTAGCTAAGAACCAGCGTACAGCAAACATTGATTAATTCTGGAGGGGTTACGGGAGCGATTACCCTCTATAATAAAACCACTTGGTATTAATTAAGCGATTAAGGTGCATACACATATCTTTTTACATAGTGCCTCCATATGACTCCACACTGATACGTGCAAGTAAAAGGGTAAAAGGTAAAAACAAGGAGTTTTTTCCAAATATCTCGCGAAGGGTTGGTTTTTCCACAAAAGTTGTTATGAAAAAATTTGTAGCTTATAAAAAGTTCTACAAGAAAGGTTCTTTTACTTTTTTTCGTAGAAGTAACCATTTCGAATTAGTTAATTGATGAAAAAGTATGACCATCTAGCTAAGAACCAGCGTACAGCAAACATTGATTAATCCTGGAGGGGATAGGGGAGCAATTACCCTCTATAATCTCTATAACCACTTGGTATTAATTAAGCGATTAAGGTGCATAGACATAATCTTTTTACAGAGTGCCTCCATAAGACTCCAAACTGATACGTGCATGTAAAAGGGTAAAAGGTAAAAACAAAGAGTTTTTCTCAAATATCTCGCGATGGGTTGGATTTTCCGCAAAAGTTGTTATGACAAAATTTGTAGCTTATAAAAAGTTCTACAAGAAAGGTTATTTTACTTTTTTTTCGTAGAAGTAACTATTTCGAATCAGTTAATTGATGAAAAAGTATAACCATCTAGCTAAGAACCAGCGTACAGCAAACATTGATTAATTCTGGAGGGGTTACGGGAGCGATTACCCTCTATAATAAAACCACTTGGTATTAATTAAGCGATTAAGGTGCATACACATATCTTTTTACATAGTACCTCCATATGACTCCACACTGATACGTGCAAGTAAAAGGGTAAAAGGTAAAAACAAGGAGTTTTTTCCAAATATCTCGCGAAGGGTTGGTTTTTCCACAAAAGTTGTTATGACAAAATTTGTAGCTTATAAAAAGTTCTACAAGAAAGGTTCTTTTACTTTTTTTTCGTAGAAGTAACTATTTCGAATCAGTTAATTGATGAAAAAGTATGACCATCTAGCTAAGAACCAGCGTACAGCAAACATTGATAAATTCTGGAGGGGTTACGGGAGCGATTACCCTCTATAATAAAACCACTTGGTATTAATTAAGCGATTAAGGTGCATAGACATATCTTTTTACAGAGTGCCTCCATATGACTCCACACTGATACGTGCAAGTAAAAGGGTAAAAGGTAAAAATAAAGAGTTTTTCTCAAATATCTCGCAAAGGGTTGGTTTTTCCACAAAAGTTGTTATGACCAAATTTGTAGCTTATAAAAAGTTCTACAAGAATGGTTGTATTACTTTTTTTCGTAGAAGTAACCATTTCGAATTAGTTAATTGATGAAAAAGTATGACCATCTAGCTAAGAACCAGCGTACAGCAAACATTGATTAATCCTGGAGGGGATAGGGGAGCAATTACCCTCTATAATCTCTATAACCACTTGGTATTAATTAAGCGATTAAGGTGCATAGACATAATCTTTTTACAGAGTGCCTCCATATGACTCCAAACTGATACGTGCAAGTAAAAGGGTAAAAGGTAAAAACAAAGAGTTTTTCCCAAATATCTCGCGAAGGGTTGGTTTTTCTGCAAAAGTTGTTATGATAAAATTTGTAGCTTATGAAAAAGTCTACAAGAAAGGGTTTATTCGTTGATTGAAGGAGCTTTATGAAGATACGCATCGCTTAGTTAAAATGTGTGCCTGTTTTTCTACCAATATTTAAAAGCTTTTTCTCCCCGCTGCCTACAAACTAGCAGTTTGGGTCGAGATGCTCCAATGACAGAGCACCATCGCCACAAGGGCGTTGGAAGATACTTGTATGAGAACATACAAAATTCGATATACTCAATGAACATATCAACGTACTTGTTACTTTCCCCCTCCTATAAAATTTTTAGCCGTGGTCGAATCGATGGGTATTTTTGAAGAATTGGTTAAAACGACATTATCAGGATCCATACAAAAATCCAGCTTTCTGAAAAATTTCCCACATCAGTTCAGCCTCTATTTTTGTTTAATTTGACTGGACTATTTAATAAAATGTTTGTAGCCTACTTATTCTAACAGCAAAGCCAATATCAGCATCGTCATCCTCCAGTAAACTTGGGTTCATCCAAAATTTGAGATGGAGGGATGAAAAGGGTTGCTAAAAGAAGGTAACACAATGGCCTCGACTAACTAAACTAAAAGTACGCAAATTTTAGTTTATACCATCCACCATGTCAACTCTAACACTAATCCCCATAAGACCTATAGTTAGAACCTTACAGAGAAATAATAAACCATCGTGCCGAACATTTCGGCAACTTTAGTCCGTTTAATGAACTTGAGCCATTTTGATTTAAGTAATAAGGGGAAGCTATATAATTTTGTTAATACTCTTGTAGTTTTTTTAAAAATTTTCGATATTTTTTAATGGTAAAAGTTCTCATGGTTATTTTTTCCCTTGAGTTTAATGCGCGTTTATTAATAATATGTAATAGTATAACCGCAACCATTCATTATACAAAAACTTTTCTATCTATATAAGCATAGACAATTCTCGATAATTTGTAGTTTGATGGTTGATGGATGGCTTTTTATCTTGACGAGAAAATCTACACGGTAGGAGGGCAACCTCTCGTCGTTGTGGGCCAAACATGTAACAAATACATGTCAAAAACTTCTTTTTTTGATAAATTATTAATTTATATAATCCGTTATGTGTTTACATAATATTATATATATTTTTTATATTTCTAATTTGCATTTTACATTTCACCAAGTTTAAATTTTTATTTGGCAAGCTGTTAACAAATTATTATTACAATAAAATAATCCTCAGCCGCGCATTTCTTGATTAAAACTTTTTTTTACAACTTATACACACGTCGTGTCATACTTTGACGTTAAAACATTGCATGTATAATATAAAAGGGTGTAGTTTTTGGGTTGATTTATGGCGTATCTTAATATTTAAATTTCAAAAAAATGATGAGTTGACTTATAGCATGTAGGTGGACATGATTAGGTCAAGATTACATAGCTTTGACAAGATCGTGTAGGTTGTTAGTAACAAAAAAATTAAATTTGGTTAAGTTTAATACTGTTATTTGCATGTTTACTAATTTAAAAATATAATTATTGCGCTCTTTTAAACCACAAAAGTACCTATAAAGGTACAGCTCCGTTACGAACGGTGGCTTAGTATGCCGTTCGTGCGCTTTACGATTCTCTTGTTTCTCTAATCAATTAAATATTAATTCTAGATGGCCCAGAAACGAGCTTTAAGAATCCGTTTAGAAAAATTCATAACTTAAAATGGTCACCGAGATAACGCAAAAAAACTGAAAATTGGTAATTTAGTTCATCGACTGTAGTTTGAAAGCGGCTTATTTTAGAAAAGAAATTTTGGGAAAAATTTTCAGGAGATCAAAAGAGCTATTAAACGATACCAAACTCGACATTTTATTACATAGACGGTAGGCGTCGCGACGTTCAACTTTTTATTTTTTAAGGGAACCTATTAGTTTTTTGAAGAAAATGACTCAGATGGCTTGTCTAAATTCGGACACCAAACGAGAACTTTCTACCTTGTACTTAATTAACACAATTTTTTTATGTTATGTTATGTTATGTTTAAATGTTACGTTATGTTATATTTTACGACGAAAATTAACAAATTATTATTTATTACATTAATGTAATTTAATTTTCTAATGAGCTTTTGAAGAAACCAATGAAGTTCTAGTGGTTATTTTATTTTTCATCGTAAAAAATAATATAATGTTAATAACGCAACATAACATAACATAAGAAAAGTTATGTAAATTAAGAAAAATACAAGATAAAAAGTTCTCGTTTTGTATCTGAATTTAGGTAAGCCAACTAAGTAATTTTCTGCAAAAAAAAAAATAGAACATAAAAGAAAATAAAAAGTTGAACGTCGCGACGCCTGGCGTCGATTTGATAAAATGTCGAGTTAGGTATCAAAAAATTTTCAAGAGGTCAAAAGAGCTATCAAACGATACCAAACTCGACATTTTATTACATAGACGGTAGGCGTCGCGACGTTCAACTTTTTATTTTTTAAGGGAACCTATTAGTTTTTTGAAGAAAATGACTCAGATGGCTTGTCTAAATTCGGACACCAAACGAGAACTTTCTACCTTGTACTTAATTAACACAATTTTTTTATGTTATGTTATGTTTAAATGTTACGTTATGTTATATTTTACGATGAAAATTAACAGATCATTATTTATTAAATTAATGTAATTTAATTTTCTAATGAGCTTTTGAAGAAACCAATGAAGTTCTAGTGGTTATTTTTCATCGTAAAAAATAATATAAAGTTACTTATTAACATAACGCAACATAACATAACATGAGAAAAGGTATGTAAATTAAGAAAAATACAAGATAAAATGTTCTCGTTTTGTATCTGAATTTAGGCAAGCCAACTAAGTAATTTTCTGCAAAAAAAACAATAGAACACAAAAGAAAATAAAAAGTTAAACATCGCGACGCCTGGCGTCGAATTGATAAAATGTCGAGTTAGGTATTGACAAATTTTCAGGAGGTCAAAAGAGCTATCAAACGATACTAAACTCATCATTTTATCACATAGACGTTCGACACCAAACGAGAACTTTTTACCTTGTACTTTTCTTAATTAACACAACTTTTTTATGTTATGTTAATATGTTACGTTATGTTATATTTTAATAGAAAAATAACAAATTATTATTTATTAAATTAATGCTATTTTATTTTATTTTCTAATGAACTTTTAAAGAAAGCAATGAGGTTTTAGTTGTTTTTTTTTCATCGTAAAAAATAACAAAGTAATTTATTAACATAACGCAACATAACATAACATAACATAAGAATATACATAAAAAAAATACAAGATAAAAACTTTACATTTTGTATTTGAATTTAAGCAAGACAGCTAAGTAATTTTCAGCAAAAAACAATTGATTCCGATAGGAAAATAAAAAGTTGAACGTCGCGACGCCTGGCGTCGATATGATAAAATGTCGAGTTTGGTATCGTTTGATAGCTGTTTTTATACTTAAAATTTTTTTCAGAGAATTTTAATTCTAAAGTTAGCCATTTTCAAATAACTGTCAAAAAACTAAATTGCCATTTTACTGGATTTTGGTTTACGATATGTAGCTATTTCTACATGTACCTAGGGAAACCTTATCTAGAGCTAAAGGACGTTAAAGAAGCGTCTCCTAGGATAGTTTTTAACTTCTTCAAGCGCAAAATTGCACTGATGGGGCAACTATTAGCCGAGCTTTAATAGATCTGTTAAAGGTCTTATTTGTGATAGGTTACCGAGCCTAAAACACCCCAACACATAATTTAAATCTAAAATCAAAGAAGGCTATGTTTAAATTAAAAAGAAATTTTATTTTAAAAGAATAAAATACTTCAACAACATTTTTCCTTTTGCATCAAATTAAAATTGATGTAAAATAATAAAAACAATCCCACACGCATTAAAAAGTCACGAACTTAAACGGTCATTCATAGACCCATTAAAATAAATCCAATAACTTGAAATATAATCAAATAACCACAAAAATATTCATAAGCTGCTAATTACAGGTCTGCCATAGAACCGTCTATTATAAAGAAGCAGAGGCGGCCCTCAAAAGTATAAAACCTTTTTTGGGGAGTCGAGAAAAATATGATGATGTTAACCATCAAATTAAAAAACTAAAGACTTTTTCCCATTCTTTTCGAGTTAAAAATACCAAAATTTGTTACAACAATTGGCGAACATTAAAAGCGAAAATTGTCAAATTTAAACTGGCGAAAAACCATCTAATAAATTAAGCGAAAAAATTCTTCTTTTAGTAAGCTCGTTGGTTTCTCATTTGGATAAAAATCAGAAGAAAGGTGAAGTTATCCAGATGAATTTAAAACATAGTAACGGGGCGTGGTAGAGGTTCAAAAATATTATGAATGATGAACCTTAACGGGCTCGAAAACTTATTAACTTTTAGAATATTTTTTTTTTAAATGTGTATCCTCGACAACATTTTTAGATAAATTTTGGGTATACAACAACTCCTTCAACTTTAGAGCTAATTTTAAGACACTTTTAATTTAGCTAAACCGAAACAAATTGTTTTTAAACAAAAATCTCCCTTTCCCTCCGAAACGTCTTCAGCTCTTCAGGAATTTTTTTTTTTTGAAAAAAAAGGAATTAAATCAACAGCCTTTTGTCTACCTGAAGTTAATTTCTTTTAGGTGAAGGAGAAAAAATTGTCATAAATCAAGAAAATTTTGACAACTTTTTCGTCTGAATTTGGTGAATAGTTGAGTTAAATTTTTGACTAATTATTTGATTTTAATTGGAGGCTCTTTTGATTTTTTGTCAATTTGTGTGGGTCGATGTAAAGTTTAAAGGGAGATGAGAACTACTGAACATATTTCATCGAGAATCCTTTACACCCAAGACCACTCATCTATAAATCAACTTTATACCCGCTAACGTCATAACATTTTCTTGAATATACCCTCAGGCTATGAATACGTGAACAAGAGACGCTTCCATAAATTCATTGCCACCAAAGCTTGGATAATAAAGTATTTTCTAGGACTTCATCTATACGCCGTATAAACTAAAAAAAAAAACATGTTCGTGATTTAAAAAAAATATATTTTTGGAGGTGAAGCATGTAAATTAACTTTGGAATACAATTAGGAAAAAAATTAAAAACAAATCCTTGTAATAGTTTTAGAATAGAAACAGAACAGAAGTTGGATCAAATTAATTTGATTTATGAAATATTTTAAATCTATTAGAAAGCTATTGATTAAAGTCAATTCTTAAGTAATTAACTTAACCATTGATCATTTCAAATAATCCCACACGTTTTAAACCTGTGACAACTTTAATGAATTTTTGTACTAGAAACAATAATTTATGATTTAATTTTTTAAAAAGCGAATCTTATACAGGATGCTCTAACTTCATCAGTCAGGTATTCTCGAATGGCCCTGTCTTCATCCCAAGCATCCTAACAATCATTGTAGGTTAATTTAAATCGTAGCCAGAATGTGTTATCAGCGCAGGCTCATTTTTCAAGGGAAGCTGAAAGCTAAAATCAGGGTTTCTCTCTTGTGGGTTTGTATAAAACTTTTGACCACTCTAATCTCTTATGAGGAAGTTTTTTTCCAAAATTTGCAAATATTTGACTTTCTCTAAACGGCTCAGCCTGTCCTGGCGTACCCCTGGCTACGGATCTGAGGAGCGATCGCCCTTTATTATAAAACTGCCAGGTTTTAATTAAGCGATTAAGGTGCATGGACATAATCTCTTTACAGAGTGGCTTTAAACTGATACGTTCAATTATTTTTAACTTTCGTCTCCTTGAGAACCTAGCTAGAAGAACTTCTAGATCAGCTCCTGCTAGTGGCCTCTAATCTAACGGTAATGAGGAACTTAGAGTAGCTGTGCTACTCTATCAATCTGTTATTTGGACCCCTTCTATAAGATCAAAAAATACGCTTTGGATGTGAGCCCCTTCTTTGTCTAGGAAGCTTTAGAGTACCAACATGCCAAAAATGCATCTGTTATTTTGGACCCTTTCTATTTCATAAAAAAATATGCAAAAACATCATTACTCATGGAAGTAGCCTTTGGGTGTGAACTCTCATTCGGTCTAGGAAGCCCTTCTATTTCATCAAAAAATACGCAAGAAAATAATTACTCAAGGAAATATCATCTGGATGTGAGTTCCCACTGAGTCTAGGAAGCTTTAGAGTACAAACATCCCGAAAATGCATAAATAATGTCGCGATCGCTACAAGAGTACGATTATCACCCGAATATCATCCGTACAGAACGGTGACACCCACGTAGCAATCGACAACGTGTTCATCGATGCAAATTCGGTTTGTTCGTATTCTTAAATGATGATCCACAAAAGTTCCTAAGTTACTTCCAAGAGTTTCCTTAATTATTGTGGGTATACTTGTCCAGTTACAGTTCCTTCCCAATTTGGACGAAACATCGTAGGAAAATTTTGTTTCCCGGTGGGCATGTTTCCTGGTGTTGGATTTCTGGGGTCAATTACAGCTTGAGAAAAATTTATTTCGATGGAGGGAATAGGTGTTGGACTTTTGGGGTTTATGACATTCGAGTTTCCAGTGTCAATGACTTGGGTGTTGGTTG
Organism: Malthinus seriepunctatus; assembly: GCA_963924605.1. Taxonomy (NCBI): domain Eukaryota; kingdom Metazoa; phylum Arthropoda; class Insecta; order Coleoptera; family Cantharidae; genus Malthinus; species Malthinus seriepunctatus. The sequence continues at coordinate 39,095,180 of OZ004603.1, forward strand.
TTGGATTTGGGGACAGGGTTTAGGGTAATTCAAACTGTTTTAGGAATCTTTATGATGTTATCGGCCCTGGTAGCAAGTTTGATGTTTCCGATAAAGCGATAATCCTTCTCCAATTCTTCCGGGAATTTTTAGGTAGTTTTTCAAATTTATAATTCCTATGATGCGCAGAGAAGTACCTACATAATTAATTCAAGGTATATTTATTCCGTTATCCCCCCACATTATTTAAAAAATTTGAAGTTGTTAGGAAAGAATTTGGGTATGAGTCCATTTCCTCACTAGGTTACTCGGGAGATTTATGAGAAAATTTAAACGTTCCTAGTAATCTTTATGATATATTATCGACCCTGACATGAAATTTTAACTTTCTGGGATAGGCCTTAGGTGTGATTTCATCCCAAGCGGTCATCGGGGGAATTTTTCGGAGTTTGGAGGGTTACTATTACTATATACCCCTTGGTGCTAAATTTAAAGTTCATGTGATGCCTAAAAGTACTTTAATAAGTCAAGTACTATCCCTATGCCTCTGCACTCGCTTCCAGGGGTTTTTGGGTAATTCCAACTTTTTTGGGAAGAACCTTTAGGGTATGAGAATATGAGCAACCCCTGGGGAAAATTTTGTATGTTAAAGAATACTATTCAAGTCTTGAAGACCCTGTGTACGCCTTTGGGAGTTGAATTTCTAAAAATCCTTTCTTATAATGGGCGCCTACGTCGTTAAAAAAATATATTCAAATTTCATGTTTCTAGAACCAGCGGTTTAGGGTTGGTATTGATGATTCAACACCAGGTCAGTCAGTCAGGATTTTGTATTTAGGTAATGGGCGAATTTATCTGATAAAACAGTTGAGGAATTTTCCGCATTGCTTCCCTCATCCTCGCCAGAATACGAAATGTCAGACGTTTGAGTTCTCTGATGGTCTCTATTAGGGCTTCACTTGCGAGGCGCGATTTCTCGCCTCGCCTCGCGAAAATTTATTTTGACTATATGAATAAGGCCCGATTGCACCATTTTCCCTCAACCATTATGTATAACCTAAATTTGTTAAATGACAGTTTTTCCGTTTCACAGACAATTACGATTGGCAAATGTAAATATTAAGCCAAGTATAGCTACAAGTTAAGCTATAGGGCTAGTTGTACCAACAAAGTTCAAAGTAAGTTTATATTATGACGAGCTGTATAGTTCATAAAAATATACTTGATTGCTGAACTCATTTACCGTGAATTTGATTTGGTAAAACCAGCCTTTATTAGACTGTAGATTTAAGAGAAAGTGGTGCAATCGGCCCTTAGATTATAAAACTCGCTCAAAACCGGGGCACCAAATAATTGCATTTAATGTACAAGTTATGAACGACTTTTATTGTCTGAAGGACGATGAATATGCGCAGTGGCGTAACTACAAATTCTGACAATGGCTACCATAAATCGTATTAGAAGCCGTCACTGTGCCCGTCATAAATGGCGGCTCTAATAGGTCACATTGCTTTACATAATTTCCAAATGTTGTGTTCGTTGATAATTCTTACGTTGTTCCTTATTACCCGCAGTAATCTTACGGCGCATGCGCTTTGAATTTTTGTTTTCGCCGAGGCGAGAGTAAAAACAAATCTCGCCTCGCTAGCTAACATCGTTTTCTCGCCTCGCATTGGAAATCTTAGTCTCACCTCGCATCTCGCAACTTTTTGCTAAGCGAGAATGCGAGATTCTCGCTAAATACGTTTGCATGGGTTTCAATCGTCAGACCAATAAACAAGATGGACATCGCTATTTACATTTTTATTTGTCCCCTACACCTTTTTAATGGTAAACATTGTTAAAATCAGCTTCGAAACGAAATAATACGAACTATTACGTTCGTACTATAACAACTGCATCCGAAGATCGGATATTTCGAGTTCATAGTCATTGTTTATTTACGCTATTCGTATGTGTGCGGTGTCCATCTTGATTATTGGCCTGAGTTTCAATCAAATCTTATCAAAAAGATTGGCTAAAATCTTACTGGTGGATTGAGAAAAAATCTTTAATTCACTACTTTGAGGAACAAATTCGAAAAAAAATTTGATAAAAAATTAAAAAAGAATCTAGAACATAAATTTTGGAACGCTCTGTACTATGTTATTGTTATTATGAACACCTTTAAAGTATGACTCGCTTTTCTTTTGTTTGAGCAAAACTTTTGCTATCAAAATGACTTTGCAACTGTTTTATAATTAATTATTTTTAATGCAAAAAAAAAAAGAAAAGAGCGGTAATTTTTTCGAAATTCAAACTAACAAACAATTGAATGTATAAGAAACAAAACGTATTTATTCATACATTTCAGAATAACGCACGGCGTTTTGATTGAGGTCCATAATTCATCTCGTGATGACTGATGCCCGTCGATTTGTTACATGTCAAAAGTGCTAAGATTGTATACTCCCCGCTGCTAAAAAGTCGTCAGGGCCTACTGAGTTTCTTGCTCTTGTACGTACTTTTAAATTTGAAAAAAAAAACTCTCACCAAAAAACCTAACTGTTTATTTTAAATTAGTTTTGCATAAAAATCCGGGTAGTTTTAAAAGATAAAACGTAACAATAATCGATGGTTTTCGTTGCGAGGATAGAGAGAAACTCCGGGTGAGGGTCGGACAGGTGCTGAACTGTCCAAGTCCGGTTTCGATCCGGTTAAATCCGGGATTATGAAAACTGTCATCGGATTTAACCCGCTTTTAGAATTGGAATATATGGCAAACCCTTGTTTTGATCAGCTCGAAAACATAAAATTTTGCACAAATTTCCTCTTAAAGAAAATTTTTTCGAAAAAAGTAAAATAAAACCCGCTACAAGTTCAACTTAAAACACGTAAAGTTTTCGATTGCTTAACACTTAAAAGTTGAACCGCCCCGGATCGAGGGTAATGATTATTAGTGACAGGCACCATTTAAAACGGCCCAAAATACTGTTATTTAGAGAAGAAGGTATCAATATATCCACACATAAAATGCTCCCGTTTTAACTTTATTACGATTTAACACGCAAAATATTTGGAAATTAATAATTTTTTGTTTGGTTATTAGGCGAGGCGTAACAAATACAAGCTTCTGATTATTATTTTTTGACTTCAGAATACAAATTTCAATAACTCGTTTGGTGGTAGATTTTAGTATGCAGACTGCGCCAAGCGGCTTAGGTAAATCCGGATTTAAAATGAATATATACACCAGCTACCACAAAGTGAGAGAGGGTGTACAAAACGTAAACTCAAACCCTCAAAATTTCTAAACTGATATTTTACAGACACAGAATTTTAATTTTTACACACACCAATTTTATTTGCCAAAAAATTGAAAAATTCGTCACCGACTTTGTTAAAACACAAACAAACACATTTCAAAGAGAGAAATTTTTTAGGGAAAAAACGAAAGCCGGCCATCATATAAGTGCTATTTCTTTAGACGTTATATCTGATTGGCGGAGAAAACTCTCGAGGAAAATTGATTTTGGTGACGTCAACAGACGCAAGGGAAAAACCTCCCTTGAGCCACTAAGTTCCGGGAGGACAATTCTTTCAGATAACTACAAAAAAAATAAAAAAAAATTTTAAACGATGTTTATCCACAATTTTTATTTTTATTTGTACTCGTAGTAGCGGCGCGAGATGAGTATTTATTTTAAATTAACAAAAAAGGTGTATTGATGAAACGAAAAGTTATTTTCATTATAAAAATAAGTCGAAATTTAAAATTAAAGTAGGTTGTGGACTTAAAGTAAATTAAAATAATGATGTTAGTACATGTTAGTAAAGTTAGTAGTGGCAGTACTTTGAATTTCTTCCATCGCCAATATCTGTCTCTGGGGAAGCTCTTAAGAAAGCCGTCATTTCCAGATCTTTAGTTGTAAGCTTATTGGAAGACTTTGACCCTTTTTGCCATTTTCAATAAAGCCGAATCTATTAAACGCCTTTAGCATCAGCATGCGGTGTATTGAAAGTTTGAAATTGGTTTTCGCCGCTGTTTTTAATAGCTTTTGAATTTTAAGTTGCCTTCGATTTTATTGACTTTTCATGACGGCCTATTTTTTCTTTAATAAATGAGCTTTTAGAATTGGTGTAGGCTTGTAATAAAAAATTTTATTTTAAAAATAATTATTTCGTTTAAATAAGTAATACTTTCCTTTTTCTTTTCTTATTTGCCCCCAAGGAAAAAAATCGAGAAGTGTTAACGCAAAAATTAATTTGTTTTCTTACAATTTACTTTTTAATCAAAATTTACTTAAAAATCCTTCACATTTTTTTTCTCAGCATCAAGTAAATGAAAATTGAGAGTACAAATGCAATTGGATGCGCGTAAGAGCTGTTAATAAAACTTACAAAACGTTATTCAATTAACCATCGACTCTAAAGACGAAATTAAAATATTAACGCCAAAGAAGTACCACTATGCTCCAAGATTACCTTTATTTACAAGTGTAATGGTGGAAAATTTTGAAATACAAAACCTCTGGGCCTCTGAAGCCAGAGGAAGTAATAGGAAACTTTTTTAAGGCCTTCGAGGCCCGGTAACGTATACAGAATAAACACTTTCATAAAGCTCTGAACGCTATCATAAGACACTGATCGTCAATTTTTGTGAACATATTAAGGCTAGAAGAGTATCTGAGGTCATAGAAGAAATTTAAAACTCTGGGATACAAAGCAGTGTCTTCGAGGCCCGATAAAGTATCAAATCCTCTGAAAACGCGCATTAGAGAATAAAAACTCTCTTAAAGCTCTGAAAGCTATTATAAGACACTGATCGTCAATTTTTGTAAAAATATTAAGGCTAGAAGAGTATCTGAAGTCATAGTAATAATTTAAAACTCTGGGATATAAATCAGTGTCTTCGAGGCCCGATATAGTATCAAATCCGCTGAAAACGCGTATTAGAGAATAAAAACTCTCTTAAAGCTCTGAAAGCTATTATAACACACTGACAGCTGATTTATATAAAAATATTTAGACTAGATTAGTTTCTTAGGTCACAGTATTCAATGGTTAAAACTCTGGAATACAAATCCAGGCCTTCGAGGCCCGGTAACGTATAAAATCCGTTGAAAACCAGTATTACAGAATAAAAACTTTCATAAAGCTCTGAACGCTATCATAAGATACTAATCGTCAATTTTTGTGAAAATATTAAGGCTAGAAGAGTATCTGAAGTCATAGTAATAATTTAAAACTCTGGGATACAACTCAGTGTCTTCGAGGCCCGATAAAGTATCAAATCCGCTGAAAACGCGTATTTAGAGAATAAAAACTCTCTTAAAGCTCTGAAAGCTATTATAATACACTGATAGCTGAGATCTATAAAAATATTTAGGCTAGATTAGTTTCTTAGGTCACAGTATTCAATGGTTAAAACTCTGGAATACAAATCCAGGCCTTCGAGGCCCGGTAACGTATAAAATCCGTTGAAAACCAGTATTACAGAATAAAAACTTTCATAAAGCTCTGAACGCTATCATAAGATACTGATCGTCAATTTTTGTGAAAATATTAAGGCTAGAAGAGTATCTGAAGTCATAGTAATAATTTAAAACTCTGGGATACAAATCAGTGTCTTCGAGGCCCGATAAAGTATCAAATCCGCTGAAAACGCGTATTAGAGAATAAAAACTCTCTTAAAGCTCTGAAAGCTATTATATTACACTTATAGCTTATTTCTATAAAAATATTTAGGCTAGATTAGTTTCTTAGGTCACAGTATTCAATATTTAAACTCTGGAATACAAATCCAGGCCTTCGAGGCCCGGTAACGTATAAAATCCGTTGAAAACCAGTATTACAGAATAAAAACTTTCATAAAGCTCTGAACGCTATCATAAGATACTGATCGTCAATTTTTGTAAAAATATTAAGGCTAGAAGAGTATCTGAAGTCATAGTAATAATTTAAAACTCTGGGATATAAATCAGTGTCTTCGAGGCCCGATAAAGTATCAAATCCGCTGAAAACGCGTATTAGAGAATAAAAACTCTCTTAAAGCTCTGAAAGCTATTATAACACACTGACAGCTGATTTATATAAAAATATTTAGACTAGATTAGTTTCTTAGGTCACAGTATTCAATGGTTAAAACTCTGGAATACAAATCCAGGCCTTCGAGGCCCGGTAACGTATAAAATCCGTTGAAAACCAGTATTACAGAATAAAAACTTTCATAAAGCTCTGAACGCTATCATAAGATACTGATCGTCAATTTTTGTGAAAATATTAAGGCTAGAAGAGTATCTGAAGTCATAGCATTAATTTAAAACTCTGGGATACAAATCAGTGTCTTCGAGGCCCGATATAGTATCAAATCCGCTGAAAACGCGTATTAGAGAATAAAAACTCTCTTAAAGCTCTGAAAGCTATTATAACACACTGACAGCTGATTTATATAAAAATATTTAGACTAGATTAGTTTCTTAGGTCACAGTATTCAATGGTTAAAACTCTGGAATACAAATCCAGGCCTTCGAGGCCCGGTAACGTATAAAATCCGTTGAAAACCAGTATTACAGAATAAAAACTTTCATAAAGCTCTGAACGCTATCATAAGATACTGATCGTCAATTTTTGTGAAAATATTAAGGCTAGAAGAGTATCTGAACTCATAGCATTAATTTAAAACTCTGGGATACAAATCAGTGTCTTCGAGGCCCGATAAAGTATCAAATCCGCTGAAAAAGCGGATTATAGAATAAAAACTCTCTTAAAGCTCTGAAAGCTATTATATTACACTTATAGCTGATTTCTATAAAAATATTTAGGCTAGATTAGTTTCTTAGGTCACAGTATTCAATATTTAAAACTCTGGAATACAAATCCAGGCCTTCAAGGCCCGGTAACGTATAAAATCCGTTGAAAACCAGTATTGCAGAATAAAAAGTTCCATAAAGCTCTGAACGCTATCATAAGACATTGATCATCAATTTTTGTAAAAATATTAAGGCTAGAAGAGTATCTGAGGTCATAGTAGTAATTTAAAACTTTGGGATACAAATTGAGGTCTTTGAGGCCCGGTATAGATTAAAATCCGCTGAAAACTCGTATTAAAGAATAAAAACTTTCATAAAGTTCTGAACTCTATCATTTGACACTGATCGTCGATTTTTATGAAAACATTTAGGCCAGAAGAGTTAATAAAGTCATAGGTAAACTTTGGAATACAAAACCCGGACCTACGAGACCCGAAAAAGTATCCAATTCGCTGAAACTACTAAAAACTAAAAATATTCTTAAATGTTTTGGACGGTAATATAATACACTGATGACCTATTTTTATGAGATACTTTAGACTAGAAAAGTATCTGAGGTTCTATAATTATTATTGAAAACATTGGAATACAATATTCGGGTTTCGGAAGCCCGGAAAAGTATTATTATTAACCGAAAATGTGTACTAAGGGAAAGAAACTTTCTCAAAGCTCTGGATGCTATTGTAAGACACTGATGGCCGATTTTTATGAGAATCGTTAGGCTAAAAGACTAGCTGAGGTTCTATAATAACTATTGAAAACTTTAGAGTACAAAATTCTGATTTGGAGGCGCAGAAAAATATAAAATTCGCTGAAAACGCGTGCTCACGAATAAAATCTTTTTTAAAGCTCTGAAAGCTATCACAAGACACCAATGGCTGATTTTTATGAGAATATACATATTTAGGCTATAAGAGCATATATCTAAGGTTGTATTATTATTGAAAACTTTTGAATACAAAACCCGGGTTTTCGAGGTCCAATAAGGTATCAAAATCACTGAAAATCCATGAAGTTCTACTTTCAACTTCTCATTAAAAAAGAAGTTAAAAGTTTATCGAACTAATGTTTGTGTTTTTTAGAAAAAAACAAGCGCATTAAATAATCATTGCATCGCCTAGAAAACTTTTCAAAAGTTTACTTTTACACAAAACCTCTCCAATTTTCACTATTTAACAATTAATTTCTTGTTTAAATTTTCAAACCATTTTCAGCATTGTTTGTGTAAACCACACAATTTACTAGATTTTAGTTTGGGAAAACGACCAACAATTTATCCTAATTATATAGAAAACATAAAATGTATAAATGTATAGGGTGTTTCAATAAAGTTTTGTTGAAAATGTTTACTAAATAACACCAGACTTACAGTTCGCACACAAAAGATGGAAAAGCAAAGAATGAAGATCAACACTCTACAGCTGTGGCTGAGATTGGAAATTCCGTCAAAACTAAATGAGCATCGTCTATAGAATCCTTAGAGAAGATAGCAGTTCCATAAAAGAACCAAAGTAGGATCAAAGTGTTTAAATCGCCAAAATGGCAATTGTAGCTTAGTAATGGTAAATTGTCATCTTCGACACTAAAATCAATGTGTAGAAATGAGCAACTTCCAGAACCAGGGGTCCAAGAGTAAAATATTTTTTAGACACTTCCACCTTATCCAAAAGAAACCACCGGTTATATAAATACGAACGCGACCCATATGCATAAATTAAAACGAAAATAAAAATTAAAACCTAATTATACCTTTTTTTAAAAAATTAAAAAATATCTCAACTTCTTTAAGAAACAGGGTATTATATGAATTTTTTATAAAAAAAATGAACGAAATGAATTTAAAATGCAAAACATCTCCCTGTGCGCTTATTAGCCTTTATGAATAATGAACTCAGTCAAAATATGACAGAAATTACAACGAAATACTTTTGAGAGACTAAAAAACTCGTTAGTAAAACACAAAATTGAAGATGTCAGATAATAAAAAAAAAGGTCATTAATGAATTTTATTTTTTTTTCTTCTTCTTTTATGTACCTAACCTACAAATATAATAATAATAAACGTTAAAATTACGTATTCAAATTTTGTGTTGTTGAGACGAACATAAATACAAAAGCATACTGATTTTGAAAAGTTGGCTTTAACAGTGGCTTTTACAATCGGCTTACAATAGTCTGTAGCTTAGTTTTCCATTGTATGAAGGGGTTGGTTGGAGATTATTGCGTTGTAGGTAGCAATCGCAAGCTGCTTATCTTTTCCAGATTTAAACAAACTTATCGTAATGTATTATCTTTTAAAAAGGTACACACTAAACAAAATCACATTCAAAAAACCTGTCTTTAGGTGTGTTACTAATAATTTTTTCAACTTCTTTTTTTACCGTTAACCACAAAAATACAAAATTTAAAAAAATTTACTTTTCTGATTGTGATTTTTCAGTTCGAAGAAGTAGAAAATCGCAATTTTAATTTCGAACTCGGTAGAACATAAGTCAGAATCATAAAATGATGAAGCTCGATTCCAATAAAAAAAATACAAATTTCTTTTTTGCAGATGATTTTGTACGTGCTGCCGAATCGAAAGATGACCTATAACGATTAGTACATGACTTCAGAGTCACGGCTGGAAGATTAAACATAATGAAAGCTATTAAAACATTTAAAACCACGCGTATGACCATCTTAATAGAATCTATTAAGAGAAACCGAATTACAAGAAGTACAGACGTGAAGATGCAACAGAAAAGGCTACGGTTTCAAATTATAAGGAAGAGGAACTAAAAAACGATCGCATCAGCGAGTCAAAGGAAGAGACGTTTAAACAACAATACGATATTGTTTTAGTTTGAAAATAAAAGCAAAAAATTGCAGTCCTCCATAGAGTGCAAATCTCAAGGCACAGATCAAGTGGCCACAACGATGGCCCTGACACTCAGAGTGGGACTAGCTCATTTAATCCCGCTGGAAAGACCTGTAATTTGGTCCCTGGGTCCTCCCAACCCCCTAAAAACACAAAAAAAAATTCTTATTAAGGTTTTTCTTCTTTCCTCGAAAAGAAAAAAGTAAGGTTAGGTTAAGATATGATAAGGTAAGTGCGATTAAGTTGGGTTTTTCAGTAAGTAATAAACTTGAACTCCCTATACTTAAACGTTTGACTCCGCGTTGCCTATGGACAACCTGCCGATATGGCCAATCCAACCCTAATGAGGTTACAACAATATCTTGCTAATCAAGTGTGCAGTGCGTCTAAAATAGACTTTGAACTAACATGTAGGATGGATGACGCAGATAATTGACGATTTGGAAGTACCTTTTTAAGCTTAAAGCCCCCTGAGCCCCCTTCTGACACCCTACAGAAAGTTTAAAGGCCCCCTTCAGATGTAGAATCGCCATTCAGAAGCCCACTGTTGGATGCAAGGACCGAAGCCTCCTTTGAAAGTTTAAGGCTTTGCTCACCACCTTTATTTTACTTTGCAAATGTTTAAATCTCCCCACCTGTGAAGTCATTTCCGTTACAGTTACAGATTGTCACGGCTCATATACATATACAGCCATTTTTATATCTCCCCCAATTCGCACATCCCACTATCCAAATTCCACCAATAACTTCGAGTGCCATTTTGAATTTTTAAATTAATTCACATGACACTTCACACCTATTCTTAGACGCCATCTTTTAAATTTACACGCCCACTTGCCTCCAAACTTGACTTTCCCGCCATCTGTGACGTCACTTTCGGATTAGAACCGGCTTTGTATATCTACTATGAAACTTGAGCTATTTCAAAAAACTATCTCAAGAAGGTCTAAAGTTAAATAAATAGAGCAAATTGTGCAAATCCAATGGTTAAGCCTGTACCACCTATACATCTTTTTAAACATAAATACAAATTATTTACCATTTTTATGACATCCTTCTGTGAAATATGTCTTTCTCCGTGCTAAAATATATTCCTCGCTCCATCACCCACTAGCTTAATTTAAAACGAATCGAACGAATAATTACTGAACACTAAAAACACTTACGAGCCATTTTTAGAGCAAAAACCGAATAACGAATTATTAAAGCTTCCATCAAGCTTTCAACAACGGACTCGAATTTAATAACGCGTACGCGGGAGCTTAAACTCGATTCCGAAAAAACAGTTTTTAAGTCGCGGCTGAAATTGAATAATTTTGTATTAAACAAAAAATGCACTTTTATTTCTTCTCCATCCAATGGAAATGACCTGAAAATGGAAATTTTTGATTTAATATTATTTTTACGTCTTCATTTTATTTACGTAAGAACACCTGGAAATGAAGGGTTAATCGAGATGGCCGAAGCGAGTGTATGAATTTCTTCGGGGAGCAAGAGAAGAAGAAAGAAGACGACACAAATGAAGCAATGATCTTCAGAATGATCTTCAGGTGTCTTCGCAAAGGCGATTAGATAGACAGTAAGAGATAAAAATTTTGAAGTTTGAAACGGCGACAGTCGTATAGAAGACTCACCTGTTGCTAAAAATTTTTTGACTTGTCTTGGAAGGTCTTCTATTGTTTGATCGTCCAACGACACGATCTGAAAATAGAAATTTCATTCATTTACGTGTCTTTATTAAAAAAAAGGGAGCTCAATAAAAATTTAAATATAAAAGAGAAACAATTAATGCCACACACACACTGGCACACGCAGGCAGCCTGCACAGACCAAACCGAAGTGTTTGGACATCGTTCAGGTGGCTTTGGCAGACTTTGACTTAGGCCGAGTTTTTCATTGGGAGTTTAAACTACGTTTCATCTGAACGAAGTTCAAGCTCATGCGCCGTAACTCGTTTACGTTACAGTAAAAGTACAGCGCATGAGATTGATCTTCGTTCAGATGGAACGTAGTTTAAACTCTCAATGAAAAACTCGGCTTTAGACTGTCCAAGTTTAAGCGTTGCTTTAAAATTTGCCTGAACAAGACTGAGCGGAGCTAAAGCCTCTACGTGTGGACGCAAATTATATTTTCTGCTTGCCTGCGCAGGTTTGGCCTTTGCAGAAGCCAATTGATTTGATACAATAAATAATAAATTCAAAATGGTGGATCCAATATGGCGGCTAGAATATACTATTTTTATGGGAATTGCATGAAACTTGGTGTTTAAGTATTTTCGAGGTCATTGATCTCGAATTTGGTATAAAAAATAAAGAAATTTAAAATGGTGGATCCAAAATGGGGGCTAGCATGTACTAATTTTCATGAGATTTGCAAGATACTTGGTATTTAACTGTTTTCGAAGTCACTGATTACGAATTTGGTACAAAAAATAGTAAATTCAAAATGATGGTATCAAAATGGGGGCTAAAATTTACTAATTTTTTATTTACTGCCTTAACACAGAAAATTAAAAGTAAAAAGTGAATTCTACATAGGGTGAGTCTGGAGAGATGAGCCATTAGAATTATATGGAGTTATGTAAGAAATATGAAAAAAAGTTCTTAAAAAAACGTTGTTATCTGAAAATGGTCTACATCGTAAAAATATTTTGGAATATACAGGGTGTTTAGTTTAAGAGAAAATTAACCTGACTTTGTTATTTTAAATCTTGAGGACTTGAGGTGAGTCTTCTACGGCTGTCGCCGTTTCAAACTTCAAAATTACTGTCTATCTAGTCGCCTTTGCGAAGACACCTAAAGATGATATTTAATTGAGAAAAAATCACACTGGAACAGCGACTAAGCCTTGCGGAATGCAATATAGTTTGTGCTTACCGCAACCGTCATGCAACTTTTGCTTTACCTACCCTTAGCCAATTGTTTACAATATAGAAGCAAACTCTTTTGTTACGCTACTGGGCTTAATTTAGGGAAATGTTCGCGCTGCTAAAAACGTGGACGGATCTAATCAAGCTACTAAGGCACAAGTGCGTCCTCATCATCTCTTGCGGCGTTACCAGTAATATTTTACAAATTTTAGTACAGTTTGGAATTTACAAAAAATTCTATTCGACGATGGGAAGCTTTAAAATTAAAGTTTGAAAAAAAAATACACATAATAACAAATAATAAAAATAATAAAGCAAAAGAATTGGATCCCGCGTGTTGAACGCCATTTGCAATTATAAGCATCAAAGCTTGAACAAGAGGAAAAAAAAAAGAAATGGAAGATTATAACAAGTAAACATATGCTGGTTCATGATAAAATCATTAATCATTATACAGCCTCAGTAGATTATCTTTTTAATCTCATCTTCAATTTTTTTGTAAGCTCAAAAGTCGATTTTTTTAAAAAAGAAAAAAATTGGGGCGACTCTTATACCCACTACTGCTTGTAAAAGAAGAGAACAAAAGAGGGTAGGTTTTTAAAGTAAGACTTATTAGGATGATATGCATTTTATTAAGCCACTTTGTACTACGGAGGGTTTGTAACCTGAATTGACCGCATATAGGTAAAAGGTTCAGCAATAAAATGAAAAACAAATCAATCTATCAGCATCTCAGCAGGAGCGCCAATGTTACCTGCACAAGCCGACAAAAGCCGTGTTAGAGTATTTTAATACAGTGTGGGGCCTTCCCATCATCAGGCGGTTCCACTCTATTTTCCTATTCACATTACATGACTCGGTTAAATCATTACGTGTGGAAGCAAAAATATTTCGACTTTTGATAAAATGGTGGATTTTTTAAATTTTATTAAAATATCATACTATTGGAAACAATTGTTCAAATTCACCACAGTTACCTTTTGTAAGTGCTTACCAATTCATCATGCTGTTTTCTTGTGTTTCGGCAAGCAACCCGACATAGGGGGCGCCATTAACACCACGGGGGTCCCTCATATACAAGACCTTGTGCTCCACCCTGTCTAGATTTAACTAAAAAGTCAAAACCTTCAAAAATTATGCTAAAAATTTACTCTTTTATGTACAAAAAGCATTCAAACCACACACGCACGCATTTAACAAAAAAAAACACCCTCTTTGTCTTTCAATTCTTTCTCAACATCTCCATTTTTTTAAAGTGCGCGAAAACATTAACTTCAATATTATGCATTTTTATACGGTAGACTTATTCCAACATAACCAAATCTAATTTCGTAATTTAATTTTAACGGAATGGGTTTGTAATGAAGTTTCGATTGGTGTATCATTGCCCTTGGAATTGAACGCAACAAGGAGAGCCCACTCTTTTTGCAAAACACCTCGCGCATTTTAAATTAAATTCCTTTTCGATAATTTTATTTCCTATTAGCGCGACATTTTTAGGTAAATAAGAAAAAAAATGCCTTTTTTGTAAATCAAAACTTGTTAATTTGCGAGTTTGAGTGGTTGTTGAAATTTGTAATGACATACGGTAAAGTTTTGAACCCCTTTTTCGTGTGCCCCATGTGTCTTTTTCCTAAAGTCTCGTGGGGGGCACCACAGGGGATCTTATTAGTGACACTATAACCAAGTGGAGACTTGTGTTTAACGCACTAATGTGATTTACAATTGTAAATATCACTGCAATGTACATACACGACATGTGTTTTCTTGTTTTCATCTCAATAAATTTTTAAAAACCGATTATTCTTGTAATTGTACCAGATATTATCATTGCACAATATCCTTTATTATGTATTTTTATTCTATTTGTTTTTATACACTATACAATAGTTTAACAAAAGATTCAATTAGGACGCACTCGAGTTTTCTTGTGACGCATAATGTGCGTTGGTGCGTCTAGAAATTGTACAAACTCGACATTACACAGCAACATTATAAAAAAAATTCGTTTAATTGTATTATGCCATTTGAACAGTATTTTACATGTTCAGCTTGGATAGGTTAGGTTAGCCTTTCAAAACACATCTAGGTGAAAAAATTGTAGCAGGCGTCGAGCCTGCGGACCTCATTTATTGGATATAAGGCTTTCGAGCAACATCAAATCAGCTGAATGATGATGGCCACTAAACGAATTCGTTAAAGTCTGTCCATCAGTTATCCAGTTATGCCTACCCAGTTATCTCTAAAATAATTGGTTACAACTTTAGTTTCCTAGAATTGTACAAGCGGCAATGGGTCCTACGGGCCTGATTTTTTAGGTCTACAGCCCTCGAATAACATAAAATCAGTAGACTGCAGGCCAGCTCACTAATCCTTTGATGCCTACCCAGTTAGCTCTAAAATAAATGGTTCGAACTTTAGTTTCCGGGAGTTGTACAAGCAGCTATGCCCTACGGCCCTGCTTTTTTGGGCCTACGAAAGTAACATAAAATCAGTTGACTGCAGGTCAGCTCACTAATCCTTTAATGCCTATCCAGTTATCTCTAAAGTAAATGGTTCGAACTTTAGTTTCCGGGAGTTGTACAAGCAGCTATTGGCTCTACGGGCCGGCTTTTTTGGGCCTACGGCCCTCGAGTAACATAAATTCAGTTGACTGCAGGCCAGCTCACTAATCCTTTAATGCCTACCCAGTTAGCTCTAAAATAAATGGTTAGAACTTTATTTTCCTGGAGTTGTACAAGCAGCTATTGGTCCTACGGGCCTGCTTTTTTTGGGCCTGCGGCCCTCGAGTAACGTAAATTCAGTTGCCTGCAGGCCAGCTCATTAATCCTTTAATGCCTATCCAGTTATCTCTAAAATAAATGGTTAGAACTTTAGATTCCTGGAGTTGTACAAGCAGCTATTGGCCCTACGGGCCTGCTTTTTTGGGCCTACGGCCCTCGAGTAACATAAATTCAGTTGACTGCTGCAGTCAACAAAAACGTATCTGCGTATCTAACAAAAATGCGAAAATGAGTTTTTTGAATCAATTTACTTAGGATACCTTAATCTTCATATTTACTAAGTAAAAATGCCGTATATTTAGGTAGAATTTGTAATATTTTGTAGTTACTTTGTCGTATCTGCATGAAAAGTACGTTCTTCATAAAGAAAAACGCCGAATATCTCAGAACTATAAAAATGCAGATACGGCGTTTTTAGTTATGAGGGCAGTGCAGGCCAGCTCACTAATCCTTTAATGCCTACCCAGTTAGCTCTAAAATAAATGGTTAGAACTTTATTTTCCTGGAGTTGTACAAGCAGCTATTGGCCCTACGGGCCTGCTTTTTTATGCCTACGGCCCTCGAATAACATGAATTCAGTTGACTGCAGACCAGCTCACTAATCCTTTAATGCCTATCCAGTTATCTCTAAAATAAATGGTTAGAACTTTAGTTTCCTGGAGTTGTACAAGCAGCTATTGGCCCTACGGGCCTGCTTTTTTGTGCCTACGGCCCTCGAATAACATGAATTCAATTGACTGCAGACCAGCTTATTAATCCTTTAATGCCTATCCAGTTATTTCTAAAGTAAATGGTTCGAACTTTAGTTTCCTGGAGTTGTACAAGCAGCTATTGGCCCTACGGGCCTGCTTTTTTGGGCCTACGGCCCTCGAGTAACATAAATTCAGTTGACTGCAGGCCAGCTCACTAATCCTTTAATGCCTATCCAGTTATCTCTAAAATAAATGGTTAGAACTTTAGTTTCCTGGAGTTGTACAAGCAGCTATTGGCCCTACGGGCCTGCTTTTTTGGGCCTACGGCACTCGAGTAACATGAATTCAGTTGACTGCAGGCCAGCTCATTAATCCTTTAATGCCTACTCAGTTATCTCTAAAATAAATGGTTAGAACTTTAGATTCCAGGAGTTGTACAAGCAGCTATTGGCCATACGAACTTGCTTTTTTGGGCCTACGGCCCTCGAGTAACGCGAATTCAGTTGACTGCAGGCCAGCTCATTAATCCTTTAATGCCTACCCAGTTATCTCTAAAATAAATGGTTAGAACTTTAGATTCCTGGAGTTGTACAAGGAGCTATTGGCCCTACGGGCCTGCTTTTTTGGGCCTACGGCCCTCGAATAACATGAATTCAGTTGACTGCAGACCAGCTTATTAATCCTTTAATGCCTATCCAGTTATTTCTAAAGTAAATGGTTCGAACTTTAGTTTCCTGGAGTTGTACAAGCAGCTATTGGCCCTACGGGCCTGCTTTTTTGGGCCTACGGCCCTCGAGTAACGTGAATTCAGTTGACTGCAGGCCAGCTCATTAATCCTTTAATGCCTACTCAGTTAGCTCTAAAATAAATGGTTAGAACTTTATTTTCCTGGAGTTGTACAAGCAGCTATTGGCCCTACGGGCCTGCTTTTTTGTGCCTACGGCCCTCGAATAACATGAATTCAGTTGACTGCAGACCAGCTCACTAATCCTTTAATGCCTATCCAGTTATCTCTAAAATAAATGGTTAGAACTTTAGTTTCCTGGAGTTGTACAAGCAACTATTGGCCCTACGGGCCTGCTTTTTTGTGCCTACGGCCCTCGAATAACATGAATTCAGTTGACTGCAGACCAGCTTATTAATCCTTTAATGCCTATCCAGTTATTTCTAAAGTAAATGGTTCGAACTTTAGTTTCCTGGAGTTGTACAAGCAGCTATTGGCCCTACGGGCCTGCTTTTTTGGGCCTACGGCCCTCGAGTAACATAAATTCAGTTGACTGCAGGCCAGCTCACTAATCCTTTAATGCCTATCCAGTTATCTCTAAAATAAATGGTTAGAACTTTAGTTTCCTGGAGTTGTACAAGCAGCTATTGGCCCTACGGGCCTGCTTTTTTGGGCCTACGGCACTCGAGTAACATGAATTCAGTTGACTGCAGGCCAGCTCATTAATCCTTTAATGCCTACTCAGTTATCTCTAAAATAAATGGTTAGAACTTTAGATTCCAGGAGTTGTACAAGCAGCTATTGGCCATACGAACTTGCTTTTTTGGGCCTACGGCCCTCGAGTAACGCGAATTCAGTTGACTGCAGGCCAGCTCATTAATCCTTTAATGCCTACTCAGTTAGCTCTAAAATAAATGGTTAGAACTTTATTTTCCTGGAGTTGTACAAGCAGCTATTGGCCCTACGGGCCTGCTTTTTTGGGCCTACGGCCCTCGAGTAACGTGAATTCAGTTGACTGCAGGCCAGCTCATTAATCCTTTAATGCCTACTCAGTTAGCTCTAAAATAAATGGTTAGAACTTTATTTTCCTGGAGTTGTACAAGCAGCTATTGGCCCTACGGGCCTGCTTTTTTGTGCCTACGGCCCTCGAATAACATGAATTCAGTTGACTGCAGACCAGCTCACTAATCCTTTAATGCCTATCCAGTTATCTCTAAAATAAATGGTTAGAACTTTAGTTTCCTGGAGTTGTACAAGCAGCTATTGGCCCTACGGGCCTGCTTTTTTGTGCCTACGGCCCTCGAATAACATGAATTCAGTTGACTGCAGACCAGCTTATTAATCCTTTAATGCCTACCCAGTTATCTCTAAAATAAATGGTTAGAACTTTAGTTTCCTGGAGTTGTACAAGCAGCTATTGGCCCTACGGGCCTGCTTTTTTGTGCCTACGGCCCTCGAATAACATGAATTCAGTTGACTGCAGACCAGCTTATTAATCCTTTAATGCCTACCCAGTTATCTCTAAAATAAATGGTTAGAACTTTAGTTTCCTGGAGTTGTACAAGCAGCTATTGGCCCTACGGGCCTGCTTTTTTGGGCCTACGGCCCTCGAATAACATGAATTCAGTTGACTGCAGACCAGCTTATTAATCCTTTAATGCCTATCCAGTTATTTCTAAAGTAAATGGTTCGAACTTTAGTTTCCTGGAGTTGTACAAGCAGCTATTGGCCCTACGGGCCTGCTTTTTTGGGCCTACGGCCCTCGAGTAACGTGAATTCAGTTGACTGTAGGCCAGCTCATTAATCCTTTAATGCCTACCCAGTTATCTCTAAAATAAATGGTTAGAACTTTAGATTCCTGGAGTTGTACAAGCAGCTATTGGCCCTACGGGCCTGCCTTTTTGAGCCTACGGCCCTCGAGTAACATGAATTCAGTTGACTGCAGGCCAGCTCATTAATCCTTTAATGCCTACCCAGTTATCTCTAAAATAAATGGTTCGAACTTTAGTTTCCTGGAGTTGTACAAGCAGCTATTGGCCCTACGGGCCTGCTTTTTTGGGCCTACGGCCCTCGAGTAACGTGAATTCAGTTGACTGCAGGCCAGCTCATTAATCCTTTAATGCGTACTCAGTTATCTCTAAAATAAATGGTTAGAACTTTAAATTCCTGGAGTTGTACAAGCAGCTATTAGCCATACGGACCTGCTTTTTTGGGCCTACGGCCCTCGAGTAACGTGAATTCAGGTGACTGCAGGCCAGCTCATTAATCCTTTAATGCCTACCCAGTTATCTCTAAAATAAATGGTTAGAACTTTAGATTCCTGGAGTTGTACAAGCAGCTATTGGCCCTACGGGCCTGCTTTTTTGGGCCTACGGCCCTCGAATAACATGATATCAATTGACTGCAGACCAGCTTATTAATCCTTTAATGCCCATCCAGTTATTTCTAAAGTAAATGGTTCGAACTTTAGTTTCCTGGAGTTGTACAAGCAGCTATTGGCCCTACGGGCCTGCTTTTTTGGGCCTACGGCCCTCGAGTAACGTGAATTCAGTTGACTGCAGGCCAGCTCATTAATCCTTTAATGCCTACCCAGTTATCTCTAAAATAAATGGTTAGAACTTTAGATTCCTGGAGTTGTACAAGCAGCTATTGGCCCTACGGGCCTGCCTTTTTGAGCCTACGGCCCTCGAGTAACATGAATTCAGTTGACTGCAGGCCAGCTCATTAATCCTTTAATGCCTACCCAGTTATCTCTAAAATAAATGGTTAGAACTTTAGTTTCCTGGAGTTGTACAAGCAGCTATTGGCCCTACGGGCCTGCCTTTTTGATACTACGGCCCTCGAGTAACATGAATTCAGTTAACTGCAGGCCAGCTCATTAATCCTTTAATGCCTACCCAGTTATCTCTAAAATAAATGGTTAGAACTTTAGTTTCCTGGAGTTGTACAAGCAGCTATTGGCCCTACGGGCCCGCTTTTTTGGGCCTACGGCCCTCGAGTAACATGAATTCAATTGACTGCAAGCCAGCTCATTAATCCTTTAATGCCTACCCAGTTATCTCTAAAATAAATGGTTAGAACTTTAGTTTCTTGGAGTTGTACAAGCTGCTATTGGCCCTACGGGCCCGCTTTTTTGAGCCTACGGCCCTCGAGTAACATGAATTCAGTTGACTGCAGGCCAGCTCATTAATCCTTTAATGCCTACCCAGTTATCTCTAAAATAAATGGTTAGAACTTTAGTTTCCTGGAGTTGTACAAGCAGCTATTGGCCCTACGGGCCTGCCTTTTTGAGCCTACGGCCCTCGAGTAACATGAATTCAGTTGACTGCAGGCCAGCTCATTAATCCTTTAATGCCTACCCAGTTATCTCTAAAATAAATGGTTAGAACTTTAGTTTCCTGGAGTTGTACAAGCAGCTATTGGCCCTACGGGCCCGCTTTTTTGGGCCTACGGCCCTCGAGTAACATGAATTCAATTGACTGCAAGCCAGCTCATTAATCCTTTAATGCCTACCCAGTTATCTCTAAAATAAATGGTTAGAACTTTAGTTTCTTGGAGTTGTACAAGCTGCTATTGGCCCTACGGGCCCGCTTTTTTGAGCCTACGGCCCTCGAGTAACATGAATTCAGTTGACTGCAGGCCAGCTCATTAATCCTTTAATGCCTACCCAGTTATCTCTAAAATAAATGGTTAGAACTTTAGTTTCCTGGAGTTGTACAAGCAGCTATTGGCCCTACGGGCCTGCCTTTTTGAGCCTACGGCCCTCGAGTAACATGAATTCAGTTGACTGCAGGCCAGCTCATTAATCCTTTAATGCCTACCCAGTTATCTCTAAAATAAATGGTTAGAACTTTAGTTTCCTGGAGTTGTACAAGCAGCTATTGGCCCTACGGGCCCGCTTTTTTGGGCCTACGGCCCTCGAGTAACATGAATTCAATTGACTGCAAGCCAGCTCATTAATCCTTTAATGCCTACCCAGTTATCTCTAAAATAAATGGTTAGAACTTTAGTTTCTTGGAGTTGTACAAGCTGCTATTGGCCCTACGGGCCCGCTTTTTTGAGCCTACGGCCCTCGAGTAACATGAATTCAGTTGACTGCAGGCCAGCTCATTAATCCTTTAATGCCTACCCAGTTATCTCTAAAATAAATGGTTAGAACTTTAGATTCCTGGAGTTGTACAAGCAGCTATTGGCCCTACGGGCCTGCTTTTTTGGGCCTACGGCCCTCGAATAACATGAATTCAGTTGACTGCAGACTAGCTTATTAAGCCTTTAATGCCTATCCAGTTATTTCTAAAGTAAATGGTTCGAACTTTAGTTTCCTGGAGTTGTACAAGCAGCTATTGGCCCTACGGGCCTGCTTTTTTGGGCCTACGGCCCTCGAGTAACGTGAATTCAGTTGACTGCAGGCCAGCTCATTAATCCTTTAATGCCTACTCAGTTAGCTCTAAAATAAATGGTTAGAACTTTATTTTCCTGGAGTTGTACAAGCAGCTATTGGCCCTACGGGCCTGCTTTTTTGTGCCTACGGCCCTCGAATAACATGAATTCAGTTGACTGCAGGTCAGCTCACTAATCCTTTAATGCCTATCCAGTTATCTCTAAAGTAAATGGTTCGAACTTTAGTTTCCGGGAGTTGTACAAGCAGCTATTGGCTCTACGGGCCGGCTTTTTTGGGCCTACGGCCCTCGAGTAACATAAATTCAGTTGACTGCAGGCCAGCTCACTAATCCTTTAATGCCTACCCAGTTAGCTCTAAAATAAATGGTTAGAACTTTATTTTCCTGGAGTTGTACAAGCAGCTATTGGTCCTACGGGCCTGCTTTTTTTGGGCCTGCGGCCCTCGAGTAACGTAAATTCAGTTGCCTGCAGGCCAGCTCATTAATCCTTTAATGCCTATCCAGTTATCTCTAAAATAAATGGTTAGAACTTTAGATTCCTGGAGTTGTACAAGCAGCTATTGGCCCTACGGGCCTGCTTTTTTGGGCCTACGGCCCTCGAGTAACATAAATTCAGTTGACTGCTGCAGTCAACAAAAACGTATCTGCGTATCTAACAAAAATGCGAAAATGAGTTTTTTGAATCAATTTACTTAGGATACCTTAATCTTCATATTTACTAAGTAAAAATGCCGTATATTTAGGTAGAATTTGTAATATTTTGTAGTTACTTTGTCGTATCTGCATGAAAAGTACGTTCTTCATAAAGAAAAACGCCGAATATCTCAGAACTATAAAAATGCAGATACGGCGTTTTTAGTTATGAGGGCAGTGCAGGCCAGCTCACTAATCCTTTAATGCCTACCCAGTTAGCTCTAAAATAAATGGTTAGAACTTTATTTTCCTGGAGTTGTACAAGCAGCTATTGGCCCTACGGGCCTGCTTTTTTATGCCTACGGCCCTCGAATAACATGAATTCAGTTGACTGCAGACCAGCTCACTAATCCTTTAATGCCTATCCAGTTATCTCTAAAATAAATGGTTAGAACTTTAGTTTCCTGGAGTTGTACAAGCAGCTATTGGCCCTACGGGCCTGCTTTTTTGTGCCTACGGCCCTCGAATAACATGAATTCAATTGACTGCAGACCAGCTTATTAATCCTTTAATGCCTATCCAGTTATTTCTAAAGTAAATGGTTCGAACTTTAGTTTCCTGGAGTTGTACAAGCAGCTATTGGCCCTACGGGCCTGCTTTTTTGGGCCTACGGCCCTCGAGTAACATAAATTCAGTTGACTGCAGGCCAGCTCACTAATCCTTTAATGCCTATCCAGTTATCTCTAAAATAAATGGTTAGAACTTTAGTTTCCTGGAGTTGTACAAGCAGCTATTGGCCCTACGGGCCTGCTTTTTTGGGCCTACGGCACTCGAGTAACATGAATTCAGTTGACTGCAGGCCAGCTCATTAATCCTTTAATGCCTACTCAGTTATCTCTAAAATAAATGGTTAGAACTTTAGATTCCAGGAGTTGTACAAGCAGCTATTGGCCATACGAACTTGCTTTTTTGGGCCTACGGCCCTCGAGTAACGCGAATTCAGTTGACTGCAGGCCAGCTCATTAATCCTTTAATGCCTACCCAGTTATCTCTAAAATAAATGGTTAGAACTTTAGATTCCTGGAGTTGTACAAGGAGCTATTGGCCCTACGGGCCTGCTTTTTTGGGCCTACGGCCCTCGAATAACATGAATTCAGTTGACTGCAGACCAGCTTATTAATCCTTTAATGCCTATCCAGTTATTTCTAAAGTAAATGGTTCGAACTTTAGTTTCCTGGAGTTGTACAAGCAGCTATTGGCCCTACGGGCCTGCTTTTTTGGGCCTACGGCCCTCGAGTAACGTGAATTCAGTTGACTGCAGGCCAGCTCATTAATCCTTTAATGCCTACTCAGTTAGCTCTAAAATAAATGGTTAGAACTTTATTTTCCTGGAGTTGTACAAGCAGCTATTGGCCCTACGGGCCTGCTTTTTTGTGCCTACGGCCCTCGAATAACATGAATTCAGTTGACTGCAGACCAGCTCACTAATCCTTTAATGCCTATCCAGTTATCTCTAAAATAAATGGTTAGAACTTTAGTTTCCTGGAGTTGTACAAGCAACTATTGGCCCTACGGGCCTGCTTTTTTGTGCCTACGGCCCTCGAATAACATGAATTCAGTTGACTGCAGACCAGCTTATTAATCCTTTAATGCCTATCCAGTTATTTCTAAAGTAAATGGTTCGAACTTTAGTTTCCTGGAGTTGTACAAGCAGCTATTGGCCCTACGGGCTTGCTTTTTTGGGCCTACGGCCCTCGAGTAACATAAATTCAGTTGACTGCAGGCCAGCTCACTAATCCTTTAATGCCTATCCAGTTATCTCTAAAATAAATGGTTAGAACTTTAGTTTCCTGGAGTTGTACAAGCAGCTATTGGCCCTACGGGCCTGCTTTTTTGGGCCTACGGCACTCGAGTAACATGAATTCAGTTGACTGCAGGCCAGCTCATTAATCCTTTAATGCCTACTCAGTTATCTCTAAAATAAATGGTTAGAACTTTAGATTCCAGGAGTTGTACAAGCAGCTATTGGCCATACGAACTTGCTTTTTTGGGCCTACGGCCCTCGAGTAACGCGAATTCAGTTGACTGCAGGCCAGCTCATTAATCCTTTAATGCCTACCCAGTTATCTCTAAAATAAATGGTTAGAACTTTAGATTCCTGGAGTTGTACAAGGAGCTATTGGCCCTACGGGCCTGCTTTTTTGGGCCTACGGCCCTCGAATAACATGAATTCAGTTGACTGCAGACCAGCTTATTAATCCTTTAATGCCTATCCAGTTATTTCTAAAGTAAATGGTTCGAACTTTAGTTTCCTGGTGTTGTACAAGCAGCTATTGGCCCTACGGGCCTGCTTTTTTGGGCCTACGGCCCTCGAGTAACGTGAATTCAGTTGACTGTAGGCCAGCTCATTAATCCTTTAATGCCTACCCAGTTATCTCTAAAATAAATGGTTAGAACTTTAGATTCCTGGAGTTGTACAAGCAGCTATTGGCCCTACGGGCCTGCTTTTTTGGGCCTACGGCCCTCGAATAACATGAATTCAGTTGACTGCAGACTAGCTTATTAAGCCTTTAATGCCTATCCAGTTATTTCTAAAGTAAATGGTTCGAACTTTAGTTTCCTGGAGTTGTACAAGCAGCTATTGGCCCTACGGGCCTGCTTTTTTGGGCCTACGGCCCTCGAGTAACGTGAATTCAGTTGACTGCAGGCCAGCTCATTAATCCTTTAATGCCTACTCAGTTAGCTCTAAAATAAATGGTTAGAACTTTATTTTCCTGGAGTTGTACAAGCAGCTATTGGCCCTACGGGCCTGCTTTTTTGTGCCTACGGCCCTCGAATAACATGAATTCAGTTGACTGCAGACCAGCTCACTAATCCTTTAATGCCTATCCAGTTATCTCTAAAATAAATGGTTAGAACTTTAGTTTCCTGGAGTTGTACAAGCAGCTATTGGCCCTACGGGCCTGCTTTTTTGTGCCTAAGGCCCTCGAATAACATGAATTCAGTTGACTGCAGACCAGCTTATTAATCCTTTAATGCCTACCCAGTTATCTCTAAAATAAATGGTTAGAACTTTAGTTTCCTGGAGTTGTACAAGCAGCTATTGGCCCTACGGGCCTGCTTTTTTGTGCCTACGGCCCTCGAATAACATGAATTCAGTTGACTGCAGACCAGCTTATTAATCCTTTAATGCCTACCCAGTTATCTCTAAAATAAATGGTTAGAACTTTAGTTTCCTGGAGTTGTACAAGCAGCTATTGGCCCTACGGGCCTGCTTTTTTGGGCCTACGGCCCTCGAATAACATGAATTCAGTTGACTGCAGACCAGCTTATTAATCCTTTAATGCCTATCCAGTTATTTCTAAAGTAAATGGTTCGAACTTTAGTTTCCTGGAGTTGTACAAGCAGCTATTGGCCCTACGGGCCTGCTTTTTTGGGCCTACGGCCCTCGAGTAACGTGAATTCAGTTGACTGTAGGCCAGCTCATTAATCCTTTAATGCCTACCCAGTTATCTCTAAAATAAATGGTTAGAACTTTAGATTCCTGGAGTTGTACAAGCAGCTATTGGCCCTACGGGCCTGCCTTTTTGAGCCTACGGCCCTCGAGTAACATGAATTCAGTTGACTGCAGGCCAGCTCATTAATCCTTTAATGCCTACCCAGTTATCTCTAAAATAAATGGTTCGAACTTTAGTTTCCTGGAGTTGTACAAGCAGCTATTGGCCCTACGGGCCTGCTTTTTTGGGCCTACGGCCCTCGAGTAACGTGAATTCAGTTGACTGCAGGCCAGCTCATTAATCCTTTAATGCGTACTCAGTTATCTCTAAAATAAATGGTTAGAACTTTAAATTCCTGGAGTTGTACAAGCAGCTATTAGCCATACGGACCTGCTTTTTTGGGCCTACGGCCCTCGAGTAACGTGAATTCAGGTGACTGCAGGCCAGCTCATTAATCCTTTAATGCCTACCCAGTTATCTCTAAAATAAATGGTTAGAACTTTAGATTCCTGGAGTTGTACAAGCAGCTATTGGCCCTACGGGCCTGCTTTTTTGGGCCTACGGCCCTCGAATAACATGATATCAATTGACTGCAGACCAGCTTATTAATCCTTTAATGCCCATCCAGTTATTTCTAAAGTAAATGGTTCGAACTTTAGTTTCCTGGAGTTGTACAAGCAGCTATTGGCCCTACGGGCCTGCTTTTTTGGGCCTACGGCCCTCGAGTAACGTGAATTCAGTTGACTGCAGGCCAGCTCATTAATCCTTTAATGCCTACCCAGTTATCTCTAAAATAAATGGTTAGAACTTTAGATTCCTGGAGTTGTACAAGCAGCTATTGGCCCTACGGGCCTGCCTTTTTGAGCCTACGGCCCTCGAGTAACATGAATTCAGTTGACTGCAGGCCAGCTCATTAATCCTTTAATGCCTACCCAGTTATCTCTAAAATAAATGGTTAGAACTTTAGTTTCCTGGAGTTGTACAAGCAGCTATTGGCCCTACGGGCCTGCCTTTTTGAGCCTACGGCCCTCGAGTAACATGAATTCAGTTGACTGCAGGCCAGCTCATTAATCCTTTAATGCCTACCCAGTTATCTCTAAAATAAATGGTTAGAACTTTAGTTTCCTGGAGTTGTACAAGCAGCTATTGGCCCTACGGGCCCGCTTTTTTGGGCCTACGGCCCTCGAGTAACATGAATTCAATTGACTGCAAGCCAGCTCATTAATCCTTTAATGCCTACCCAGTTATCTCTAAAATAAATGGTTAGAACTTTAGTTTCTTGGAGTTGTACAAGCTGCTATTGGCCCTACGGGCCCGCTTTTTTGAGCCTACGGCCCTCGAGTAACATGAATTCAGTTGACTGCAGGCCAGCTCATTAATCCTTTAATGCCTACCCAGTTATCTCTAAAATAAATGGTTAGAACTTTAGTTTCCTGGAGTTGTACAAGCAGCTATTGGCCCTACGGGCCTGCCTTTTTGAGCCTACGGCCCTCGAGTAACATGAATTCAGTTGACTGCAGGCCAGCTCATTAATCCTTTAATGCCTACCCAGTTATCTCTAAAATAAATGGTTAGAACTTTAGTTTCCTGGAGTTGTACAAGCAGCTATTGGCCCTACGGGCCCGCTTTTTTGGGCCTACGGCCCTCGAGTAACATGAATTCAATTGACTGCAAGCCAGCTCATTAATCCTTTAATGCCTACCCAGTTATCTCTAAAATAAATGGTTAGAACTTTAGTTTCTTGGAGTTGTACAAGCTGCTATTGGCCCTACGGGCCCGCTTTTTTGAGCCTACGGCCCTCGAGTAACATGAATTCAGTTGACTGCAGGCCAGCTCATTAATCCTTTAATGCCTACCCAGTTATCTCTAAAATAAATGGTTAGAACTATAGTTTCCTGGAGTTGTACAAGCAGCTATTGGCCCTACGGGCCCGCTTTTTTGGGCCTACGGCCCTCGAGTAACATGAATTCAATTGACTGCAAGCCAGCTCATTAATCCTTTAATGCCTACCCAGTTATCTCTAAAATAAATGGTTAGAACTATAGTTTCTTGGAGTTGTACAAGCTGCTATTGGCCCTACGGGCCCGCTTTTTTGAGCCTACGGCCCTCGAGTAACATGAATTCAGTTGACTGCAGGCCAGCTCATTAATCCTTTAATGCCTACCCAGTTATCTCTAAAATAAATGGTTAGAACTATAGTTTCTTGGAGTTGTACAAGCAGCTATTGGCCCTACGGGCCTGCCTTTTTGAGCCTACGGCCCTCGAGTAACATGAATTCAGTTGACTGCAGGCCAGCTCATTAATCCTTTAATGCCTACCCAGTTATCTCTAAAATAAATGGTTAGAACTTTAGTTTCCTGGAGTTGTACAAGCAGCTATTGGCCCTACGGGCCCGCTTTTTTGGGCCTACGGCCCTCGAGTAACATGAATTCAATTGACTGCAAGCCAGCTCATTAATCCTTTAATGCCTACCCAGTTATCTCTAAAATAAATGGTTAGAACTTTAGTTTCTTGGAGTTGTACAAGCTGCTATTGGCCCTACGGGCCCGCTTTTTTGAGCCTACGGCCCTCGAGTAACATGAATTCAGTTGACTGCAGGCCAGCTCATTAATCCTTTAATGCCTACCCAGTTATCTCTAAAATAAATGGTTAGAACTTTAGTTTCCTGGAGTTGTACAAGCAGCTATTGGCCCTACGGGCCCGCTTTTTTGGGCCTACGGCCCTCGAGTAACATGAATTCAATTGACTGCAAGCCAGCTCATTAATCCTTTAATGCCTACCCAGTTATCTCTAAAATAAATGGTTAGAACTATAGTTTCTTGGAGTTGTACAAGCTGCTATTGGCCCTACGGGCCCGCTTTTTTGAGCCTACGGCCCTCGAGTAACATGAATTCAGTTGACTGCAGGCCAGCTCATTAATCCTTTAATGCCTACCCAGTTATCTCTAAAATAAATGGTTAGAACTTTAGTTTCCTGGAGTTGTACAAGCAGCTATTGGCCCTACGGGCCTGCCTTTTTGAGCCTACGGCCCTCGAGTAACATGAATTCAGTTGACTGCAGGCCAGCTCATTAATCCTTTAATGCCTACCCAGTTATCTCTAAAATAAATGGTTAGAACTTTAGTTTCCTGGAGTTGTACAAGCAGCTATTGGCCCTACGGGCCCGCTTTTTTGGGCCTACGGCCCTCGAGTAACATGAATTCAATTGACTGCAAGCCAGCTCATTAATCCTTTAATGCCTACCCAGTTATCTCTAAAATAAATGGTTAGAACTTTAGTTTCTTGGAGTTGTACAAGCTGCTATTGGCCCTACGGGCCCGCTTTTTTGAGCCTACGGCCCTCGAGTAACATGAATTCAGTTGACTGCAGGCCAGCTCATTAATCCTTTAATGCCTACCCAGTTATCTCTAAAATAAATGGTTAGAACTTTAGTTTCCTGGAGTTGTACAAGCAGCTATTGGCCCTACGGGCCTGCCTTTTTGAGCCTACGGCCCTCGAGTAACATGAATTCAGTTGACTGCAGGCCAGCTCATTAATCCTTTAATGCCTACCCAGTTATCTCTAAAATAAATGGTTAGAACTTTAGTTTCTTGGAGTTGTACAAGCGACTATCGGCCCTACGGGCCTAATTTAGGGGGCTTACAGTCTTCGATTAACATAAAATCAGACTGGCCACCTTAGAGAGAAAATGCGATCCGTACACTACTTCAAAAGTTATGTGGAAAAGAAGACATTTTAGCATGACTCGAAAAAAATTTCTAACTTTGGTTTCTTTTTTAACTATAATCACTGGACCACCGTATAATAATTAGAGTTTGTTAAACCAAAGTTATTCAGAGTTTTTATAAGAAAAAGTTTCAAAAAATCGTTTGACAAACTAGCCAAAATAATTTAAAACTTAGAAAACACACAAACAAATATTTACACTATTTAAAAAAGAAAATATTTATAAACATCCAAATTCAAAAGAAATGAGAAGAAAACGTCATCAACATCAACCTGTGTCACCCTACCACTAATTTCCCCAAACTCTATTTCGCGACCGAATGCCCACCCTTTTCAATGTTTACCACCCTTCAAAGTATATTCAGTTTTTTTTGCCTTTCCATTTCGGTTAGATTAGCAACAAGCCAATATGATGGGGCGAATATTTTAACTTTTTCTTTATAAGAGCAAAAAAATTTTTTAAATTATAGCAACTTTCGTCGAGTTTTTCAAGAAAACTCAGCATGTAACTAACATTTTGTATTAAAAAACCGACTCTGGTGTTTTTTAATAAATAAAAATAAAATTAAGTTGAGGGTGGTTAAATAATGGTTAATGTTCTGATACGTTAAATGTGTACAAACGACCAGAATAAAATTAGGGTTTAATGCTATACTATGGTCGAAAATAATGAAAAGAGCAAGTGTGACAAATCTAACCCCGAATGTTGATTTACATAAGCGTGTTGTGACGTTGCAGGTTAACTACTGATAAATTTATTTATAAAAGGGTAGTCGAAACGACTAAAAATATTTTTTACAAAATCCCTTAACTTAATTCGTTTGGCTGAATATTTTATTACTTGGCGAAGATGTTGCAAACTCTCCACTGTCACAATGTTGGTTCTACAAAATTGTCGTTAGGTCATTCATTCATAGAAGACACTCAAAAATTAAAGTCCTGAAAGCACTATTATAAGATTGGCCATAATTTAATTAAGATATTCTATTTAACCTAGTCAAGAAGTGAAGATTTAAGATGCAGAGTTCAGAACCACCGCTTGCTTTAAGTTCAAGATCAACGAACCTTTTATTATTTGCTATTTCTTTTAGTTTTAAGGGTCCACGATTTCCTCCAAGATCAAGTAGAAGAAAACTCTAATTCATTGTTTAATTTCCCTCGAAGGTAGAGTTGAGAACAACTCGTTTGATTAAATATTGAGCACAAGAAACCATTAATTCATTGCTGATTTTTAAGTTTTTGAACTTCACGTTTTTCCTCCAAGGTAGAGTTATTAAGAAGCAGCGCTTCCTTCTAGATCAAGCAAAACGACACACTCCCTCGTTGTTTAATTTCCCTCCTCCAAGTCGAGTTCAGAACCACCGTTTGATTGAATATTGAGCACAAGAAATCATTCATTCATTGCTGATTTTTTTAGTTTTTGAACTTCACGTTTTTCCTCCAAAGCAGAGTTATTAAGAAGCAACGTTTGCTTCCAGATCAAGCAAAATGACACACACACTGATTGTTTAATTTCCCTTAAGTCAGAGTTGAGAACCACCGTTTGATTGAGTATTGAACACAAGAAATAATTCATTCATTGCTGATTTTTTAGTTTTTGAACTTCACGTTTTTCCTCCAAAGCAGGGTTATTAAGAAGCAGCGCTTGCTTCTAGATCAAGCAAAACGACACACTCACTCATTGTTTAATTTACCTCCAAGTCGAGTTGAGAACCACCGTTTATTTTAATATTGAGCACAAGAAATTATTCATTCATTGCTGATTTTTTTAGTTTTTGAACTTCACGTTTTTCCTCCAAAGCAGAGTTATTAAGAAGCAGTGCTTGCTTCTAGATCAAGCAAAACGCACACACACTCATTTTGTTTAATTTCCCTCCAAGTCAGAGTTGAGAACCACCGTTTGATTGAATATCGAGAACAAGAAACCATTCATTCATTGCTGATTTTTTCAGTTTTTGAACTTCGCGTTTTTCCTCCAAAGCAGGGTTATTAAGAAGCAGCGCTTGCTTCTAGATCAAGCAAAACGACACACTCACTCATTGTTTAATTTACCTCCAAGTCGAGTTGAGAACCACCGTTTATTTTAATATTGAGCACAAGAAACCACTCAATAATTGCTGATTTTTTTAGTTTTTGAACTTCACGTTTTTCCTCCAAGGCAGAGTTATTGAGAAGCAGCGCTTCCTTATAGATCAAGCAAAATGACACACTCACTCATTGTTTAATTTACCTCCAAGTCGAGTTGAGAACCACCGTTTATTTTAATATTGAGCACAAGAAACCACTCAATAATTGCTGATTTTTTTAGTTTTTGAACTTCACGTTTTTCCTCCAAGGCAGAGTTATTAAGAAGCAGCGCTTCCTTATAGATCAAGCAAAATGACACACTCACTCATTGTTTAATTTACCTCCAAGTCGAGTTGAGAACCACCGTTTATTTTAATATTGAGCACAAGAAACCACTCAATAATTGCTGATTTTTTCAGTTTTTGAACTTCACGTTTATCCTCCAAAGCAGAGTTATAAGAAGCAGCGTTTGCTTCTAGATCAAGCAAAACGACACACTTACTCATTGTTTAATTTCCCTCTAAGGCAGACTTGAGAACCACCGTTTGATTGAGCACAAGAGAGCATTAATTCATTGCTGATTTTTTTAGTTTGTGAACTTCACGTTTTTCCTGCAAAGCAAAATCTTTAGAAGCCTTCCTTCTAGATCAAGCAAAATGACACACACACTCATTGTTTAATTTCCCTTAAGTCAGAGTTGGGAACCACCTTTTGATTGAATATTGAGCACAAGAAACCATTCATTCATTGCTGATTTTTTTAGTTTTAGAACTTCACGTTTTTCCTCCAACAGAGTTATTAAGAAGCAGCGCCTCCTTATAGATCAAGCAAAATGACACACTCACTCATTGTTTAATTTACCTCCAAGTCGAGTTGAGAACCACAGTTTATTTTAATATTGAGCACAAGAAACCACTCAATAATTGCTGATTTTTTTAGTTTTTGAACTTCACGTTTTTCCTCCAAGGCAGAGTTATTAAGAAGCAGCGCTTCCTTATAGATCAAGCAAAATGATACACTCACTCATTGTTTAATTTACCTCCAAGTCGAGTTGAGAACCACCGTTTGATTGAATATTAAGCACAAGAAACCATACATTCATTGCTGATTTTTTTAGTTTTTTTGAACTCCAAAGCAGGGTTATTAAGAAGCAGCGCTTGCTTCTAGATCAAGCTAAACGACACACTCACTCATTGTTTAATTACCTCCAAGTCGAGTTGAGAACCACCGTTTGATTGAATATTGAGCACAAGAAACCATTCATTCATTGCTGATTTTTGTAGTTTTTGAACTTCACGTTTTTCGTTCAAGGCAGAGTTATTAAGAAGCAGCGCTTGCTTCTAGATCAAGCAAAACGACACACTCACTCATTGTTTAATTTCCCTCCAAGTCGAGTTGAGAACCACCATTTGATTGAATATTGAGCACAAGAAACCATTCATTCATTGCTGATTTTTGTAGTTTGTGAACTTCACCTTTTTCCTCCAAGGCAGAGTAATTAAGAAGCAGCGATTGCTTCTAGATCAAGCAAAACGATACAGTCCTTCATTGTTTAACTTCCCTCCAAGCCAGAGTTGAGAACCACTGCTTGTTTTTATATTGAGCACAAGAAGTTTATTCAATGACGACTCTTTTAATTTTCAGGATCGTCGTTCTTCCTCCAAGAGTTTAATCATTTGTTAGAGTCATTGGTGATCTCTTTTTATGTCTTCCAGCCATGTCTTTTTCTAGCCCTTCACAACTTTCATTTATCCCTTTAATTCTTACGTCTTTACGTCCTCCTAATACTTGTATCAAATTTTAAATTTTTGTTTCTAACCGAACCCGGTCATCGTACTTATAGATAGACAGACGGGTTTTTCGTCATTTTTCTTTATAAAAAGTTTTTCAAACTAAGTATAAAATAAAATTTATTACAAAAGCTTGGCTTTTTTGTAAAATACGACGAAGCAATAAATATTTTAGCTTTTTAGCGAATTTACAAGTAAATTGAAACGTAAAGAGGGTTAGAAAGGAAAGTGAAAATCAAAAATGTAAGTTTTCTCTTTCATATTTAAAAATCTTCTTTTTTACGTCGGTCGAGGTTTCAAAAAGACACGAACAAATGGGTTACGGGAGTCTATAAGGGTAGCAAGTGTCGCGTGTTCGGTGTTGTGAATCACATTATAAGCATGGGGAGGCGTTCCCTAGGGATCAACGTTAGGGCCGTTGCTATTCAAGCTACAGTAAAGTCCCTATAGACAGATGAGCTCGTATCGTCGATGTCAGAATCCCACGAGACTAGGACTTTACTATCTTCTCTAATCCTTATTAAATCTTGCATTTATTTATAAACGATTTTATTGTACTATTTGATACCCTAATTGAGTTTGAAAAAGTTTTGCGCTCGTTAAAATTGACCAAAAAATTTGGTTACCGCGACAAACTAATCATAAATTTTCCTTACTTGATATAAATTTTCATTCTTGTCATATAATTTCACGATTGAGAGACTTTTTGTCTCGTTTTTGCACTTGGTTGTTCAAAAATTGCATTATTCATAAATTTTAAGTCCGAGGACGACACGATAATCGACCTAAAAACTGATTTTTTCTTCCAGAAATTCCACATGTGGTGAATCGTAAAATTTGTTTTTACACTTGGAGAAAACTTTTTTTTTGTTTAAACATCAACATAGCGACTTTATAGTTTATAAATGCATTAATGCGTAAACTTAAAAATTTCAAGTATTTAAGTAACTTCCGCAAACAAACAAGAAATCTGTCAACACCAACACATTTGGCTATTTTAGCATCTAACAAATTAGATCCAATTTTTCATAAAGATAATTAGTTTTAGTGTTGACGAGGCGTAACATTTAGACGGATACCATGTTATGTTATATACGGTGTTCACCCTTAAAATTAGAATATGTACACATAGCTAGTTGTGTCTAAAATAACAACGTATCCGAGTGAATTTTGTCCTTATTTCGAGAAAGCTTTTAAAGGCCCAAGGCGATTTAAGGTGAGAGGTCAAAGGTTTAGCTGCCGGCTGGCGGTTTATACGACAACCACAGGAATGTGTCCATAAGCCATTCCATAGCTTATTCTGATTGATGTCCTTTTCCTTTTATAATGCCGACTGACTTTTAATGTTTCTTGTTCAACAGATGGTTTTGGATCGATATATAAGTGCTATTTCTTTACGACAAAAATTTTTTCCCTAAATTTTCACGTTTCAACTTTTACTATTTAACGCTTCTAAATTCTAACGATTTTTTGCTTCACTTTTACTATCAACTAAATCTCGAGGAAATTAAATGAAGCACGAAGTTAAGGAAATAACTATTAAAGTGTTGGTTGTAGGTACTACAGGGTGATTTTTTGAAGTGGTAACAATATTGGAATCTCGAAAACGGTGAAAATACTGAAAATTGACTATTTAGTTTCTTGACTGTACATTGCAAATGGTTTACATTATAAAAAAAATTCTCGGGAAATTTTGTTCAGAACGTCAAAAGAGCTATCAAACGATACTAAACTCAACATTTTATCACATCGACGCTAGGCGTCGCGACGTTCAACTTTTCATTTTCTTATGGGGATCTATTACTTTTTTTGCAGATAATCACTCAGTTGGCTTGTCTAAAATAGGATAACAAACGAGAACTTTCTACCATGTACTTTTCTTTTACTTTACTTTTCTGGAGTACGTTATGTTAATATGTTACTTTATGTTATTTTTTACGATGAAAAATAACGTTTCAAACTAAATTAATGTAATTTGATTTAAATTTTCAATGAAATTGCATTTCTAAAACTTTAAACCAAATTTTTGTCGTTATTTTTAATCGTAAAATATAACATAAAATAACATTAACATAACATAAATACCTTAAAAAAGCCGTTTAAATTCAGAAAAGTACAAGACAGAAAGCTCTCGTTTGGTATCCAAATTTAAACACACCAACTGAGTAATTTTCTGGAATAAAAACAATAGGTACTCATAAGAAAATGAAAAGTTGAACGTCGCGACGCCTAGCGTCGATGTCATAAAATGGCGAGTTTAGTATCGTTTAATAGATCTTCTGATCTCATAACAAAAATTTTCCCAAGAAACTTTTTTTCCTAAAATAAGCCACTTTCAAATTACAGTTGAAAAATATAATTTCTTGTGACACGAGAAATTCTCGTTTCGTCTCATATTTAAAAATTGAATCTCGTCTCGAATTGATAATGCCGCTCTCAAATGGATAATCTCGTCTCGTATGCTATTTTAGTGGTTTAGTTTCGATTCTAACTTGTATCACAAATCGCAGTCTCGTCTCGTTTCTCGTCTCGTCACGTATTTATAAATTGAGTCGCGTCTCGACTATCATCTCAAATTGAAAATCTCACTCTCGAATAGTTAATCTCGTCTCGTAAGCTATTTTAGTGGTTTAGTTTCGATTCTAACTCGTATCACAAATCGCAATCTCGTCTCGTTTCTCGTCTCGTCACGTATTTCAAAATTGAGTCGCGTCTCGACTGTCATCTCGAATTGAAAATCTCACTCTCGAAAAGTTAATCTCGTCTAGTAAGCTATTTTAGTGGTTTAGTTTCGATTCTAACTCGTATCACAAATCGCAATCTCGTCTCGTTTCTCGTCTCGTCACGTATTTCAAAATTGAGTCGCGTCTCGACTATCATCTCGAATTGAAAATCTCACTCTCGAAAAGTTAATCTCGTCTAGTAAGCTATTTTAGTGGTTTAGTTTCGATTCTAACTCGTATCACAAATCGCAATCTCGTCTCGTTTCTCGTCTCGTCACGTATTTCAAAATTGAGTCGCGGCTCGACTGTCATCTCGAATTGAAAATCTCACTCTCGAAAAGTTAATCTCGTCTAGTAAGTTATTTTAGTGCTTTAGTTTCGATTCTAACTTGTATCAGAAATCGCAATTTCGTCTCGTTTCTCGTCTCGTCACGTATTTAAAAATTGAGTCGCGTCTCGACTATCATCTCGAATTGAAAATCTCACTCTCGAAAGGTTAATCTTGCCTCCTAAGCTATCTTAGTGCTTTAGTTTCGATTCTAACTTGTATCACAAATCGCAATTTCGTCTCGTTTCTCGTCTCGACACGTATTTAAAAAATGAGTCGCGTCTCGACTATCATCTCGAATTGAAAATCTCACTTTCGAAAGCTTAATCTTGCCTCGTAAGCTATTTTAGTGGTTTAGTTTCGATTCTAACTTGTATCACAAATCGCAATTTCGTCTCGTTTCTCGCCTCGTCACGTATTTAAACATCGAGTCGCGTCTCGACTATCATCTCAAATTGAAAATCTCACTCTCGAATGGTTAATCTCGTCTCCTAAGCTATTTTAGTGGTTTAGTTTCGATTTTAACTTGTATCACAAATCGCAGTATCGTCTCGTTTCTCGTCTCGTCACGTATTTAAAAATTGAGTCGCGTCTCGACTATCATCTCGAATTGAAAATCTCACTCTCGAAAGATTAATTTTGTCTCGTAAGCTATTTTGGTGCTTTAGTTTCGATTCTAACTCGTACCTATCACAAATCGCAGTCTCGCCTCGAAATCGAGACAAGACGAGAAAAAAATGGATTTCTCGTCCATCACTAATAATTTCCAATTTTCAGTTTTTTTACGTTATCAACATTCCAATTATCATCACTCACTTTGGTTAGTCTGATGTTTAACTGCTAAAATTAGCCCTCCTGGAACGACTTTTTAAGTTTTGTGCAGATTTCGTCCAGCAACATCTGGTTAGGATCCTCTTAATATTGTCAAACTATCTTGTAAAGAAGTGTATTTTCCTGAAGAAAATGTTAGAGATCTACTGGAAAACATGGATAAGGTTAATTGATGTGGAAGGTGTGAACTCAGGCGAAGATAATATCAAAATCAGATTTCCGAGACACTTGCTCTTATAAAAAGGTCAGCCCCAGCACAACTGTTGAGGGATCGCGATGCGAAAAGTACGCCATTCACTCTATGATCACTCAACTGTTGTGTTGGCTGATTCAGCTGAAGCTGAGATCGATACTGAGCCTATCCTTGGGAGGCAATAAAAGTAATAAAATAAGACGTCAAACACCTGGTGTAGAGACGCAATACAGAAAATGGAAAATTTGAAGTATGTGCGGACCACTTTGCCATTGATTTAACGTACAATAGAATGGATGGCTAGATATAAACTTAGGCAAAGTATTGCAGTTCACACAAATTTATTTCAATAGTTGGAAAATTATTATGTTGTGTGTGTTTAAAAATCCGCGGTATCTACTCATAAGTAACGCGAATTAAAAATTTGTGAAGTTAGTTGCGGTGGTTTCCTTATTGTGGTTGAATATGCGGTTATACCTATATCATATTTTCATATTTGAATTGTTTAATGTTCAATACATATCTTATATACGTTGTGGCTTTGCAATTCCATTTACACTTTATATAACTCACATGCTCAATTTGTTTGAAAATAATAGCATTCATTATCTACTTTTTACACAGAATATTCTTTTAAAAGATTGAGGGAGCTCGTAGCTGAACGTACCGCAACCATCAGGAGTTCCAGAAAGGAAAATAGTCAAATAGAAATGTGTAGCAACGAATTAAAAAGGGACGAATAGTCTTAGTTTGTCGTATAAATAAAAATTCGTCAATTGGTGTAAATGGACTCAATTTGTAACTCATGGACCATTATTGTTCCAATTATCTTCTTCAGAAGAGTGAAATTTGTGTTTGTATTTAACGACGATAATCCCAGCAACTACTGAAACAAGTAAATGCCCGCTAATATTTTAATCCGAGAATTAGATTTATAATCCTTTGATATGGCAACGTTACACAATGTAATGTCAAAGTTTGACGTTTGTAAATAAAAATTAAAATCTGAGGTTAAGTTTTTATTTACAAACAAACTTTGACTTTTTTATTTGTTGATTGTGTAACGTTGCCATATATAACGATTATAAATCTAATTCTCGGATTAAAATATATTTCTCTTTTATGCAACCAGGCGTAAGGATTATAAGAAGAAACTGATTTTATTTCTTCGCTAAATTACAGATTTTCAATTAAGTAGAAAGTAGTAAGTATCGGTTTGTATTTGAGGACGATACTCCCAGCTACTACTGAAGCAGGGAAAATCTCAACTTATTAATGCCCGGTTGCATAAAAGAGAATTATAGTTTAATTCCAGAATAATTAGATTTATAATTCCTTGATATGGCAACGTTACACAATGTAACGTCAAAGTTTGACTTATTTATTTATTGATTGAGTAACGTTGCCAAGAATTATAAATCTAATTCTCGGATTAAAATATAGTTATCTTTTATGCAACCAGGCGTAAGGATTATAAGAAGAAACTGATTTTATTTCCTCTCTAAATTACAGATTTTCGATTAAGTAGAAAGTAGTAAGTATCGGTTGGTATTTGAGGACGATAGTCCCAGCTACTATTGAAGCAAGGAAAAACTAAACTTACTAATGCCCGGTTGAATGAAAGAGAATTATACTTTAATTTGAGAATAATTAGACTTATTATAATCCTTTGGTATGGCAACGTTACACAAGGTAACGTCAAACTTTGATTATTTATTTATTGATTGTGTAATGTTGCCATATCTAAGAATTATAAATCTAATTCTCGGATTAAAATATAATTATCTTTTATGCAACCAGGCGTTAAGATTATAAGAAGAAACTGATTGTATTTCTTCTCTAAATTACAGATTTTCAATTGAGTAGAAAGTAGTAAGAATTGGTTTGTATTTGAGGACGATAGTCCCAGCTACTACTGAAGCAGGGAAAACTAAACTTACTAATGACCGGTTGAATGAAAGAAAATTCTATTTTAATTAGAGAATAATTAGATTTATAATCCCCAATATGGCAACGTTACACAATGTAACGTCAAACTTTGACTTATTTATTTATTGATTGTGTATAACGTTGCCATATCTAATAATTATAAATCTAATTCTCGGATTAAAATATAGTTATCTTTTATGCAACCAGGCGTAAGGATTATAAGAAGAAACTGATTTTATGTCTTCTCTAAATTACAGATTTTCAATTAAGTAGAAAGTAGTAAGTATCGGTTTGTATTTGAGGACGATACTCCCAGCTACTACTGAAGCAGGGAAAAACTAAACTTACTAATGTCCTGTTGAATAAAAGAGAATTATACTTTAATTCGAGAATAATTAGATTTTTAATCCCTTGATATGGCAACGTTACACAATGTAACGTCAAAGTTTGACTTATTTATTTATTGATTGAGTAACGTTGCCATATCTAAGAATTATAAATCTAATTCTCGGATTAAAATATAATTTTCTTTTATGCAACCAGGCGTACAGATTATAAGAAGAATCTGATTTTATTTCCTCTCTTAAGCTTAATTCTCAGCTACCCGAAACCGTCGTATACGACAATACAAAAGTTTTCCTATTGGTGAAATTTCGAAATTCCACCAATAGGAAAACTTTCGTATCGTCGTATACGACGGTTTCGGATAGCTGAGAATTAAGCTTTAATTACAGATTTTCAATTAAGTAGAAAGTAGTAAGTATCGGTTGGTATTTGAGGACGATAGTCCCAGCTACTACTGAAGCAGGGAAAAACTAAACTAACTAATGCCCTGTTGAATGAAGGAGAATTATACTTTAATACGAGAATAATTAGATTTTTAATCCCTTGACATGGCAACGTTACACAATGTAACGTTAAACTTTGACTTATTTATTGATTGTGTAACGTTCCATATCTAAG
Source organism: Malthinus seriepunctatus (assembly GCA_963924605.1). NCBI lineage: Eukaryota > Metazoa > Arthropoda > Insecta > Coleoptera > Cantharidae > Malthinus > Malthinus seriepunctatus. The sequence continues at coordinate 39,134,957 of OZ004603.1, forward strand.
AATTATAAATCTAATTCTCGGATTAAAATATAATTCTCTTTTATGTAACCAGGCGTAAGGATTATAAGAAGAAACTGATTTTATGTCTTCTCTAAATTACAGATACAATTAAGTAGAAAGTAGTAAGTATCGGTTTGTATTTGAAGACGATAGACGATACATGCCCGTATTAAAATTTTTAAGTCTCTCAGCGGTGTTGCCAAGTAATTAATTTTTTATATTAAAAATGCTCACAACAGTGGTTGCTTTATAAAATCGTACTAAAGCCGTTGTTCAAAAAATAATAACGAAATTTAGAAACGAAAGTTATGACTATCCTTTATACGTTGCAATAAAAAAAGTTCGATTAAATTGTACAGGGTGTTCATCCAAGGAAGCGAAATTTATTTATTTTCAAATGACTATTACGCACTCGATATTTTCACATATTTGGAATCCTGGTAAAATGTAGACAATAAAATTGCAAAAATTTACAGAGTGTTCTAATGTAATTTTACTCAGTATATCTCTAACTTACAACTTCTTATTGATATACAGGGTTATTCAAATTCGACCGGGCACCATGGGGATCTCGCTTATTTGAAGAGACAGAGAAACGATTAAATTAGGGCAAAGTAGCGAAATTTTATGCCCACTAATAATCTAAAAAGAAAAGTGCCCTAGCTGCTTTTGTTTTTGAATTATTGACAAAACTACAAAAAGTTGATTTTCCGTTTTTTGACTTTATTTTCCTTATTATGTTATTATCAAAAATTTTTAAAATCTGACCAAACTTCTCCTAAGCCAATTTGTATTCTACATCCGATTCCGAAAACACATTTGATGTAAAACTTTTCGGTTTTCTGGAACCATCATCAACTTTAGTTTTTTAAATAGGCGCAATCTTTTGTTTTAGCACCATCTCATAGAACCTTTTTTGCTGATTTCAAAAATGTATGTCACTTGAGTATTTATTTTGAAATTTTGTACTCAAATAAGCTAATTTGTTAATAAAAATTGAGGATCAAGCTGCTCTAGAATAAAAACAAAAGCCGGTATAACAAAACATAAATCCATGCTTCGATTACAACCCGAGATTTTGAAATTTAAACACCTTTACAAGTTTTTCAAGTTTTTATTTCCTAAATTATGAAGTACATTAATATCATTGTATACTCAGTTATTTTTGTAATAAACACAAATAAAGAAATAAAATTAGTCGTAATCGAAGCATGGATTTATGTTTTGTTATACCGGCTTTTGTTTTAATTCTAGAGCAGCTTGATCCTCAATTTTTATTAACAAATTAGCTTATTTGAGTACAAAATTTCAAAATAAATACTCAAGTGATATACATTTTTGAAATCAGCCAAAAAGGTTCTATGAGATGGTGCTAAAACAAAAGATTGCGCCTATTTAAAAAACTAAAGTTGATGATGGTTCCAGAAAACTGAAACGTTTTACATCAAATGTGTTTTCGGAATCGGGTGTAGAATACAAAATGGCTTAGGAGAAGTTCGGTCAGATTTTAAAAATTTTTGATAATAAAGAAAATAAAGTCAAAAAACGGAAAATCAATTTTTTGTTTTTTTGTCAATAATTCAAAAACAAAAGCAGCTAGGGCACTTTTCTTTTTAGATTATTAGTGGGCATAAAATTCCGCTACTTTACCCTAATTTAACCGTTTCTCTATCTCTTCAAATAAGCGAGATCCCCATGGTGCCGGTCGAATTTGAATAACCCTGTATATGATATATGGATTTGCGTTTTTCAAGATATTGTGGAAATTGCAACCTAAGCGTCTTTTGCTGGCAATGGAACTATGTGGTTTAAAAGAAAGAAGTCATTAATAATAACCAGCAGGTGAATTTGGGCAAACCTACTCAAGCTGCCTTGTCCATAGCTTGAAAATAACAGCAAAACAGCTGATAGAAACGATCAAAATAAAAATATTTTTAAGACGAAATAGCAAGCTTTGGTCCAACAAAAATTCGTCATAATTAAAAAAAAATTTCTCAACTATCCACATCCAATCAATTTTGGCTCATTTTTCCGCAAGGATTTAGATAAACTACATTCGAAATTGTTTCGAAGTTATTGCAAAAGAAAAGGAAGAGCTTATTTAAGCTTCACCAATCCAACCCTCGACGATACATCATTCTAAACGAAATAAAACAAAATAAAAGTTTGTTGAACCATTAAAATAAGTTTGTTAGGAAGTAACATTTTAAGTCATTAATAAAGCAATTAAAATAAAGAATTTGTATGCCCACACAGTTTTGTATACACATTACGTATAATACAAGATACAGATACGAGTATGGTTTTGAAATCGGCGTCGCAAATTCGTTGTATAAAAAGAGTAATGTTGTACACGATTCATTACAACATCCCGTTTTGATAATTAACACATAATTAGTAGAAATCAAGGCAAGGCACACTCCGCACATGTGTACCGGAACAAGCAAACTTTCTTAACAGCTTGATATTCGTATTATAAAGCACAACCTTTGACTGAACTGACTTGTAACTTGTACATAAACATTAATCTTGCAAAATTATAGCAATGAAAATTTGTTATGGCGTGTTCTTCCTCAAAAGAAATAAAAGCCATAACGAAACTACTTAATACTTTATCTCTCTAATAACAAAATAAAAGTTCATCAACTGTTTCTGTTTGTTTGTTCAGATGTTGTCTAAATGACGAAATTGATAGAACAAGTGAACAAAGATGGCACTTTAGATTTTTATGTACATTTTGTTTATGCTATATGTTGTACAATAGTCGTGTTGTAACTTTTTTAAGAATAAATTCCAGAAATTGAGCAAAAGATTTTTGTGGTTCATTTACACAGAAATCAAAAGCCGACCGCAATCGACCCAGCATGTGTCTTGTAGTTCATCGAATTCACGCTGTTTACTGCTGTCGACACTTTGTCTACAAACGATGCCAAATTACAAAAAAAATGATACAAAAAGTTTATTAATCACAAAGGAATTGACAACTTTGAAAAAGTTCCAAAATATTTGATCTGTCCGAAGAGGACACGTCTCAGCGTGATATAATTTATCCTAAACAAATAAATTGAATGGGTACAAGTAAAAATAAATAATTTTAGAAACCACAGCAGTACATTAAAACACTTCTTGGGTTTGAGAAGAGCAATTATTCGCTGTAAGCCTGGAAAAGTACTAGAAACCTTTTAAATAGTCGAAAGCGCTCAACAGCTCATTAAAATTCGGTGGAGCTCATGCAGAACCTTCCTGGAGATCACTACAAAGACTTCAAATATTTGAAAACGTTCATAGATTCAAAAAAAGAATAAACAATCTTCTGAATCTACTGCTACGTTCTTCTAACTTGAAAGGCTCTAAATAGCCAAAACGGCCCATACAAACTCTCTACAGGCCCAGAAATAAGATAAAAACGTTTGGCATTTGCTTCAACACACTCTTCAACTTTAAAAGAGTACAAAAAAAGATTATTGAAGGCCTAGAAAGTTCAAAAGAGAATAAGCAAACTTCTGAATCTACTACTATACGCTCTTCTAACTTGAAAGGCTCAAAATAGCCGAAACAGCTCATTCAAACTCTCTACAGACCCAGAAATAAGATAAAAACGTTTGACATCTGCTTCAACACACTCTACAATTTTAAAAGAGTACAAAAAAAAGGTTATTGAAGGTCTAGAAAGTTCAAAAGAGAATAAGCAAACTTCTGAATCTACTACTATACGCTCTTCTAACTTGAAAGGCTCTAAATAGCCGAAACAGCTCATTCAAACTCTCTACAGGCAAAGAAATAAGAAAAAACGTTTGACATCTGCTTCAACACACTCTTCAATTTTAAAAGAGTACAAAAAAAGTTTATTGAATGTCTGAATAGTTCAAAAGAGGATAAACAACCTTCTGAATCTACTGCTACGCTCTTCTAACTTGAAAGGCTCCAAATAGCCGAAACAGCTCATTCAAACTCTCTACAGACCCAGAAATAAGATAAAAACGTTTGACATCTGCTTCAACATACTCTACAATTTTAAAAGAGTACAAAAAAAAGTTTATTGAAGTTCTGAAAAGTTCAAAAGCGGAAAAACAACCTTCTGAATCTACTGCTACGTTCTTCTAACTTGAAAGGCTCTAAATAGCCAAAACAGCTCATTCAAACTCTCTACAGGCCCAGAAATAAGATATAAACGTTTGACATCTGCTTCAACACACTCTTCAATTTTAAAAGAGTACAAAAAAAAGTTTATTGAATATCTGAAAAGTTCAAAAGAGGATAAACAACCTTCTGAATCTACTGCTACGCTCTTCTAACTTGAAAGGCTCCAAATATCCGTAACAGCTCATTCAAACTCTCTACAGGCCCAGAAATAAGATAAAAACGTTTGACATCTGCTTCAACATACTCTACAATTTTAAAAGAGTACAAAAAAAAGTTTATTGAAGGTCTGAAAAGTTAAAAAGAGGATAAACAACCTTCTGAATCTACTGCTACGTTCTTCTAACTTGAAAGGCTCCAAATATCCGTAACAGCTCATTCAAACTCTCTACAGGCCCAGAAATAAGATAAAAACGTTTGACATCTGCTTCAACACACTCTACAATTTTAAAAGAGTACAAAAAAAAAGTTTATTGAAGGTCTGAAAAGTTAAAAAGAGGATAAACAACCTTCTGAATCTACTGCTACGCTCTTCTAACTTGAAAGGCTCTAAATATCCGAAACAGCTCATTCAAACTCTCTACAGGCAAAGAAATAAGATAAAAACGTTTGACATCTGCTTCAACATACTCTACAATTTTAAAAGAGTACAAAAAAAAGTTTATTGAAGGTCTGAAAAGTTAAAAAGAGGATAAACAACCTTCTGAATCTACTGCTACGCTCTTCTAACTTGAAAGGCTCCAAATATCCGTAACAGCTCATTCAAACTCTCTACAGGCCCAGAAATAAGATAAAAACGTTTGACATCTGCTTCAACATACTCTACAATTTTAAAAGAGTACAAAAAAAAGTTTATTGAAGGTCTGAAAAGTTAAAAAGAGGATAAACAACCTTCTGAATCTACTGCTACGTTCTTCTAACTTGAAAGGCTCCAAATATCCGTAACAGCTCATTCAAACTCTCTACAGGCCCAGAAATAAGATAAAAACGTTTGACATCTGCTTCAACACACTCTACAATTTTAAAAGAGTACAAAAAAAAAGTTTATTGAAGGTCTGAAAAGTTAAAAAGAGGATAAACAACCTTCTGAATCTACTGCTACGCTCTTCTAACTTGAAAGGCTCTAAATATCCGAAACAGCTCATTCAAACTCTCTACAGGCAAAGAAATAAGATAAAAACGTTTGACATCTGCTTCAACATACTCTACAATTTTAAAAGAGTACAAAAAAAAGTTTATTGAAGGTCTGAAAAGTTAAAAAGAGGATAAACAACCTTCTGAATCTACTGCTACGCTCTTCTAACTTGAAAGGCTCCAAATATCCGTAACAGCTCATTCAAACTCTCTACAGGCCCAGAAATAAGATAAAAACGTTTGACATCTGCTTCAACACACTCTACAATTTTAAAAGAGTACAAAAAAAAGTTTATTGAAGGTCTAGAAAGTTCAAAAGAGAATAAGCAAACTTCTGAATCTACTGCTATACGCTCTTCTAACTTGAAAGGCTCTAAGTAGCCGAAACAGCTCATTCAAACTCTCTACAGGCAAAGAAATAAGAAAAAACGTTTGGCATCTGCTTCAACACACTCTTCAATTTTAAAAGAGTACAAAAAAAGTTTATTGAATGTCTGAATAGTTCAAAAGAGGATAAACAACCTTCTGAATCTACTGCTACGCTCTTCTAACTTGAAAGGCTCCAAATAGCCGAAACAGCTCATTCAAACTCTCTACAGGCCCAGAAATAAGATATAAACGTTTGACATCTGCTTCAACACACTCTTCAATTTTAAAAGAGTACAAAAAAAAGTTTATTGAATATCTGAAAAGTTCAAAAGAGGATAAACAACCTTCTGAATCTACTGCTACGCTCTTCTAACTTGAAAGGCTCCAAATATCCGTAACAGCTCATTCAAACTCTCTACAGGCCCAGAAATAAGATAAAAACGTTTGACATCTGCTTCAACATACTCTACAATTTTAAAAGAGTACAAAAAAAAGTTTATTGAAGGTCTGAAAAGTTAAAAAGAGGATAAACAACCTTCTGAATCTACTGCTACGTTCTTCTAACTTGAAAGGCTCCAAATATCCGTAACAGCTCATTCAAACTCTCTACAGGCCCAGAAATAAGATAAAAACGTTTGACATCTGCTTCAACACACTCTACAATTTTAAAAGAGTACAAAAAAAGTTTATTGAATATCTGAAAAGTTAAAAAGAGGATAAACAACCTTCTGAATCTACTGCTACGTTCTTCTAACTTGAAAGGCTCCAAATATCCGTAACAGCTCATTCAAACTCTCTACAGGCCCAGAAATAAGATAAAAACGTTTGACATCTGCTTCAACATACTCTACAATTTTAAAAGAGTACAAAAAAAAAGTTTATTGAAGGTCTGAAAAGTTAAAAAGAGGATAAACAACCTTCTGAATCTACTGCTACGCTCTTCTAACTTGAAAGGCTCTAAATATCCGAAACAGCTCATTCAAACTCTCTACAGGCAAAGAAATAAGATAAAAACGTTTGACATCTGCTTCAACATACTCTACAATTTTAAAAGAGTACAAAAAAAAGTTTATTGAAGGTCTGAAAAGTTAAAAAGAGGATAAACAACCTTCTGAATCTACTGCTACGCTCTTCTAACTTGAAAGGCTCCAAATATCCGTAACAGCTCATTCAAACTCTCTACAGGCCCAGAAATAAGATAAAAACGTTTGACATCTGCTTCAACATACTCTACAATTTTAAAAGAGTACAAAAAAAAGTTTATTGAAGGTCTGAAAAGTTAAAAAGAGGATAAACAACCTTCTGAATCTACTGCTACGTTCTTCTAACTTGAAAGGCTCCAAATATCCGTAACAGCTCATTCAAACTCTCTACAGGCCCAGAAATAAGATAAAAACGTTTGACATCTGCTTCAACACACTCTACAATTTTAAAAGAGTACAAAAAAAAAGTTTATTGAAGGTCTGAAAAGTTAAAAAGAGGATAAACAACCTTCTGAATCTACTGCTACGCTCTTCTAACTTGAAAGGCTCTAAATATCCGAAACAGCTCATTCAAACTCTCTACAGGCAAAGAAATAAGATAAAAACGTTTGACATCTGCTTCAACATACTCTACAATTTTAAAAGAGTACAAAAAAAAGTTTATTGAAGGTCTGAAAAGTTAAAAAGAGGATAAACAACCTTCTGAATCTACTGCTACGCTCTTCTAACTTGAAAGGCTCCAAATATCCGTAACAGCTCATTCAAACTCTCTACAGGCCCAGAAATAAGATAAAAACGTTTGACATCTGCTTCAACACACTCTACAATTTTAAAAGAGTACAAAAAAAAGTTTATTGAAGGTCTAGAAAGTTCAAAAGAGAATAAGCAAACTTCTGAATCTACTGCTATACGCTCTTCTAACTTGAAAGGCTCTAAGTAGCCGAAACAGCTCATTCAAACTCTCTACAGGCAAAGAAATAAGAAAAAACGTTTGGCATCTGCTTCAACACACTCTTCAATTTTAAAAGAGTACAAAAAAAGTTTATTGAATGTCTGAATAGTTCAAAAGAGGATAAACAACCTTCTGAATCTACTGCTACGCTCTTCTAACTTGAAAGGCTCCAAATAGCCGAAACAGCTCATTCAAACTCTCTACAGGCCCAGAAATAAGATATAAACGTTTGACATCTGCTTCAACACACTCTTCAATTTTAAAAGAGTACAAAAAAAAGTTTATTGAATATCTGAAAAGTTCAAAAGAGGATAAACAACCTTCTGAATCTACTGCTACGCTCTTCTAACTTGAAAGGCTCCAAATATCCGTAACAGCTCATTCAAACTCTCTACAGGCCCAGAAATAAGATAAAAACGTTTGACATCTGCTTCAACATACTCTACAATTTTAAAAGAGTACAAAAAAAAGTTTATTGAAGGTCTGAAAAGTTAAAAAGAGGATAAACAACCTTCTGAATCTACTGCTACGTTCTTCTAACTTGAAAGGCTCCAAATATCCGTAACAGCTCATTCAAACTCTCTACAGGCCCAGAAATAAGATAAAAACGTTTGACATCTGCTTCAACACACTCTACAATTTTAAAAGAGTACAAAAAAAAGTTTATTGAAGGTCTGAAAAGTTAAAAAGAGGATAAACAACCTTCTGAAATAAGATAAAAACGTTTGGCATCTGCTTCAACACACTCCTCAACTTTAAAAGAGTACCAAAAAAAATTCATTAAAGGTCTGTGAAGTTCAAAAGAGGATAAACAACCTTCTGCATCTATTGCTAGGCTTTTCTAACTTGAAAGGCTCTAAATAGTGGAAACAGCTCATTCAAACTCTCTACAGGCCCAGAAATAGGATAAAAATGCTGTGCATCTCCTGCAACACACTCTTCAACTTCAACTCTTCAAATTAGTATAGTCAGCCTCACAATTAATGGCCACCGATTATACGTTTAGCCCCTTTTAAATTTAGGGGTAACTTTATTTTGCCAACAAGTAGTAAATCAACCTCCCCTCCTGTTCTTTTGTCGTTGTTGGCTTATAACCACCCTGGCCAACCTTCTACATCTACTGCTACGCTCTTCTAACTTGAAAGGCTCTAATTTGTCGAAACAGCTCATTTAAACTCTCTACAGGCCCAGAAATAGAATAAAAATGCTTTGTATCTGCTGCAACACTTTATGAGGCTCAAAATAGTTGAAAATCTCATTAAAAACCTGTGTAGCCTCTAAATGAGTAAATATATTAAAAGAGGTAGAAGAATTGCTTAAAAAAACTAAACAAAGAAATTTCGAATTGAAATAGTGAGAAATCTCTCCCCTGTAACTTGTTAACAACGTTTTAGGACAAATTTGTAATCGGCCGCAATTTTATTTTGAGAAAAAAATTGCAATTTGATCAAGTTGTGTGGCGTGTTGGCATAAACAGCGTCAGTTACCAATTTACTTCAATTTAAATCATTTCGACGCGGCCGATAAAACAGTCATCGCGCTAATCTCGTTCAAACGAGCTCCTAATTCCCGTGAAATACATGCATGCTTATATAGACCGAATCTGACTTGTGTTTACATATAAGCCACACGTATACCAACCCCCCTCGAAATCGATCGTAAAATAAAAATTTTTATAGTTTCCGATCTAATTTTACTACAAATTTCTCTTTTGGACTTTTGGTTTTGGTTACGTATATCTACACGTATACATAGTTAACGATATAGGTAGCACACGAAAAAGGATAATTTTAAGGTTGATGTACAAAAAAGAAGGGACGAGTTGGTAGACAAAAACTGGAGTAATACATCATCCTAGTAGTGGACATTTGAAAAATGAGAATTGGCCACAAAACAACCGACAACGTTTAGACTGTGACTAATTCGAAAAGAAAATTAAAATCGTATTAAACATTCTTATTGCTCGAGGCGCAGTAGTCAAAATGTTTTGTTCTAACTTATGTTGTTTTGTACGGAGACTTCATTAGTATGGTAATTAGGATGGTGATCTGCGTTTTATTCTCTTGTCTTATATTATTGTACCTCATAGAAGTAAAGTTTTTTAGGACACACAAAAAGTTTATTTTAGATGCATATAATGTTGGTGTATTTTAAACAAAAAATATAATTAGATAACACAAAATGATAATCATTATTTCACTTACAACGAATAACCCTAGCCTTCACCACAGCCTTTAAGGCGTACAAATGCTATTTTTAGAAAAAGTACAGAAATTCTTTTACTAAGCCTAATTATGCCTATCCTCTGTGCTCTAATTCCAAATATTTCGAATAAATAATTATACAGGGTGTTAATAAAAGCGAAGCAATTAACTTATTTTTTACGACTAGAACCCGTCAATTTCAAATCGAACACCCTGTATATTTGTAAATATTTGGGCGTCATACTTCTTCACCTTTACACCCATATTAAATTTTAATAATTTTAAAGCGACGTTGCCAAGTTAATTATTTTTTTGTAATAAATGTCTACAATCTAAAATGCACCCCTTGCTTAATTAAGACGCTTTAAAGCTGTTTTTAGGTTAAAAATAAATAAAATGTTTTACCTGGACAATTTTTACTACCCTCTATGCTCTGGTAACAAATATTAGCGTTTGAATTATACAGGGTGTTAATTAAATCGACGCAAATGAACTCATTTTTAAAGGACTATAACTCGTCATATTGAAATTGAACATCCTGTATATTTGTACATATTTTGGCTTGATACATCTTTACCTATACACCCATAATAAATTTTAGTAATCTTAAAGCGACGTTGCCAAACTAATAATTCTTTTCCAAAAACTGACTATCGACCTAAAATGCACCTCTTGCTTTATAAGACGCATTAAAGCTGCTTTTAAGCTAAAAATAAAGAAATGTGTTTCCTGGACAATAATTACTACCCTCTATGCTCTGGTAACAAATATTAGCGTTTGAATTATACAGGGTGTTAATTAAATCGACGCAAATGAACTCATTTTTAAAGGACTAGAACTCGTCATATTGAAATTGAACACCCTGTATATTTGTACATATTTTGACTTTATACGTCTTTACCTATACACCCATAATAAATTTTAGTAATTTTAAAGCGACGTTGCCAAACTAATAATTCTTTTCCAAAAACTGACTATCGACCTAAAATGCACCTCTTGCTTTATAAGACGCATTAAAGCTGTTTTTAAGCTAAAAATAAAGAAATGTGTTTCCTGGACAATTATTACTACCCTCTATGCTCTGGTAACAAATATTAGCGTTTGAATTATACAGGGTGTTAATTAAATCGACGCAAATGAACTCATTTTTAAAGGACTAGAACTCGTCATATTGAAATTGAACACCCTGTATATTTGTACATATTTTGACTTTATACGTCTTTACCTATACACCCATAATAAATTTTAGTAATTTTAAAGCGACGTTGCCAAACTAATAATTCTTTTCCAAAAACTGACTATCGACCTAAAATGCACCTCTTGCTTTATAAGACGCATTAAAGCTGCTTTTAAGCTAAAAATAAAGAAATGTGTTTCCTGGACAATAATTACTACCCTCTATGCTCTGGTAACAAATATTAGCGTTTGAATTATACAGGGTGTTAATTAAATCGACGCAAATGAACTCATTTTTAAAGGACTAGAACTCGTCATATTGAAATTGAACACCCTGTATATTTGTACATATTTTGACTTTATACGTCTTTACCTATACACCCATAATAAATTTTAGTAATTTTAAAGCGACGTTGCCAAACTAATAATTCTTTTCCAAAAACTGACTATCGACCTAAAATGCACCTCTTGCTTTATAAGACGCATTAAAGCTGTTTTTAAGCTAAAAATAAAGAAATGTGTTTCCTGGACAATTATTACTACCCTCTATGCTCTGGTAACAAATATTAGCGTTTGAATTATACAGGGTGTTAATTAAATCGACGCAAATGAACTCATTTTTAAAGGACTAGAACTCGTCATATTGAAATTGAACACCCTGTATATTTGTACATATTTTGACTTTATACGTCTTTACCTATACACCCATAATAAATTTTAGTAATTTTAAAGCGACGTTGCCAAACTAATAATTCTTTTCCAAAAACTGACTATCGACCTAAAATGCACCTCTTGCTTTATAAGACGCATTAAAGCTGCTTTTAAGCTAAAAATAAAGAAATGTGTTTCCTGGACAATAATTACTACCCTCTATGCTCTGGTAACAAATATTAGCGTTTGAATTATACAGGGTGTTAATTAAATCGACGCAAATGAACTCATTTTTAAAGGACTAGAACTCGTCATATTGAAATTGAACACCCTGTATATTTGTACATATTTTGACTTTATACGTCTTTACCTATACACCCATAATAAATTTTAGTAATTTTAAAGCGACGTTGCCAAACTAATAATTCTTTTCCAAAAACTGACTATCGACCTAAAATGCACCTCTTGCTTTATAAGACGCATTAAAGCTGTTTTTAAGCTAAAAATAAAGAAATGTGTTTCCTGGACAATTATTACTACCCTCTATGCTCTGGTAACAAATATTAGCGTTTGAATTATACAGGGTGTTAATTAAATCGACGCAAATGAACTCATTTTTAAAGGACTAGAACTCGTCATATTGAAATTGAACACCCTGTATATTTGTACATATTTTGACTTTATACGTCTTTACCTATACACCCATAATAAATTTTAGTAATTTTAAAGCGACGTTGCCAAACTAATAATTCTTTTCCAAAAACTGACTATCGACCTAAAATGCACCTCTTGCTTTATAAGACGCATTAAAGCTGTTTTTAAGCTAAAAATAAAGAAATGTGTTTCCTGGACAATTATTACTACCCTCTATGCTCTGGTAACAAATATTAGCGTTTGAATTATACAGGGTGTTAATTAAATCGACGCAAATGAACTCATTTTTAAAGGACTATAACTCGTTATATTGAAATTGAACACCCTGTATATTTGTACATATTTTGGCTTGATATATCTTTACCTATACACCCATAATAAATTTTAGTAATCTTAAAGCGACGTTGCCAAACTAATAATTCTTTTCCAAAAACTGACTATCGACCTAAAATGCACCTCTTGCTTTATAAGACGCATTAAAGCTGTTTTTAAGCTAAAAATAAAGAAATGTGTTTCCTGGACAATTATTACTACCCTCTATGCTCTGGTAACAAATATTAGCGTTTGAATTATACAGGGTGTTAATTAAATCGACGCAAATGAACTCATTTTTAAAGGACTAGAACTCGTCATATTGAAATTGAACACCCTGTATATTTGTACATATTTTGACTTGATACATCTTTACCTATACACCCATAATAAATTTTAGTAATTTTAAAGCGACGTTGCCAAACTAATAATTCTTTTCCAAAAACTGACTATCGACCTAAAATGCACCTCTTGCTTTATAAGACGCATTAAAGCTGTTTTTAAGCTAAAAATAAAGAAATGTGTTTCCTGGACAATTATTACTACCCTCTATGCTCTGGTAACAAATATTAGCGTTTGAATTATACAGGGTGTTAATTAAATCGACGCAAATGAACTCATTTTTAAAGGACTAGAACTCGTCATATTGAAATTGAACACCCTGTATATTTGTACATATTTTGACTTGATACATCTTTACCTATACACCCATAATAAATTTTAGTAATTTTAAAGCGACGTTGCCAAACTAATAATTCTTTTCCAAAAACTGACTATCGACCTAAAATGCACCTCTTGCTTTATAAGACGCATTAAAGCTGTTTTTAAGCTAAAAATAAAGAAATGTGTTTCCTGGACAATTATTACTACCCTCTATGCTCTGGTAACAAATATTAGCGTTTGAATTATACAGGGTGTTAATTAAATCGACGCAAATGAACTCATTTTTAAAGGACTAGAACTCGTCATATTGAAATTGAACACCCTGTATATTTGTACATATTTTGACTTGATACATCTTTACCTATACACCCATAATAAATTTTAGTAATTTTAAAGCGACGTTGCCAAACTAATAATTCTTTTCCAAAAACTGACTATCGACCTAAAATGCACCTCTTGCTTTATAAGACGCATTAAAGCTGTTTTTAAGCTAAAAATAAAGAAATGTGTTTCCTGGACAATTATTACTACCCTCTATGCTCTGGTAACAAATATTAGCGTTTGAATTATACAGGGTGTTAATTAAATCGACGCAAATGAACTCATTTTTAAAGGACTAGAACTCGTCATATTGAAATTGAACACCCTGTATATTTGTACATATTTTGACTTGATACATCTTTACCTATACACCCATAATAAATTTTAGTAATTTTAAAGCGACGTTGCCAAACTAATAATTCTTTTCCAAAAAATGACTATCGACCTAAATGCACCTCTTGCTTTATAAAGACGCATTAAAGCTGTTTTTAGGCTAAAAATGAAGAAATGTTTTTCCTGGACAATTATTACTACCCTCTATGCTCTGGTAACAAATATTAGCGTTTGAATTATACAGGGTGTTAATTAAATCGACGCAAATGAACTCATTTTTAAAGGACTATAACTCGTTATATTGAAATTGAACACCCTGTATATTTGTACATATTTTGGCTTGATATATCTTTACCTATACACCCATAATAAATTTTAGTAATCTTAAAGCGACGTTGCCAAACTAATAATTCTTTTCCAAAAACTGACTATCGACCTAAAATGCACCTCTTGCTTTATAAGACGCATTAAAGCTGTTTTTAAGCTAAAAATAAAGAAATGTGTTTCCTGGACAATTATTACTACCCTCTATGCTCTGGTAACAAATATTAGCGTTTGAATTATACAGGGTGTTAATTAAATCGACGCAAATGAACTCATTTTTAAAGGACTAGAACTCGTCATATTGAAATTGAACACCCTGTATATTTGTACATATTTTGACTTGATACATCTTTACCTATACACCCATAATAAATTTTAGTAATTTTAAAGCGACGTTGCCAAACTAATAATTCTTTTCCAAAAACTGACTATCGACCTAAAATGCACCTCTTGCTTTATAAGACGCATTAAAGCTGTTTTTAAGCTAAAAATAAAGAAATGTGTTTCCTGGACAATTATTACTACCCTCTATGCTCTGGTAACAAATATTAGCGTTTGAATTATACAGGGTGTTAATTAAATCGACGCAAATGAACTCATTTTTAAAGGACTAGAACTCGTCATATTGAAATTGAACACCCTGTATATTTGTACATATTTTGACTTGATACATCTTTACCTATACACCCATAATAAATTTTAGTAATTTTAAAGCGACGTTGCCAAACTAATAATTCTTTTCCAAAAACTGACTATCGACCTAAAATGCACCTCTTGCTTTATAAGACGCATTAAAGCTGTTTTTAAGCTAAAAATAAAGAAATGTGTTTCCTGGACAATTATTACTACCCTCTATGCTCTGGTAACAAATATTAGCGTTTGAATTATACAGGGTGTTAATTAAATCGACGCAAATGAACTCATTTTTAAAGGACTAGAACTCGTCATATTGAAATTGAACACCCTGTATATTTGTACATATTTTGACTTGATACATCTTTACCTATACACCCATAATAAATTTTAGTAATTTTAAAGCGACGTTGCCAAACTAATAATTCTTTTCCAAAAACTGACTATCGACCTAAAATGCACCTCTTGCTTTATAAGACGCATTAAAGCTGTTTTTAAGCTAAAAATAAAGAAATGTGTTTCCTGGACAATTATTACTACCCTCTATGCTCTGGTAACAAATATTAGCGTTTGAATTATACAGGGTGTTAATTAAATCGACGCAAATGAACTCATTTTTAAAGGACTAGAACTCGTCATATTGAAATTGAACACCCTGTATATTTGTACATATTTTGACTTGATACATCTTTACCTATACACCCATAATAAATTTTAGTAATTTTAAAGCGACGTTGCCAAACTAATAATTCTTTTCCAAAAAATGACTATCGACCTAAATGCACCTCTTGCTTTATAAAGACGCATTAAAGCTGTTTTTAGGCTAAAAATGAAGAAATGTTTTTCCTGGATAATTATTACCGTCCTTTATACGCTGATAACAAATATTTGCGTTTGAATTATACAGGGTGTTAATAAAAGGGAATCGATTTAACTCATTTTTGTAGTACCAGAACTCGTCATTTTGAAATTGAACACCTTGTATATTTTTACATATTTTGGCTTGATACTTCTTTACTTTTAAACCCATATTAAATTTTAGTAATTTTAAAGCGACGTTGCCAAGTTATTAATTTTTTTTCATAAAATAACTAAAATTTAAAATGCACCCTTTGCTTTATAAAGCTTTATTTAAGCTAAGTTTTTCTTGGATAATAATTATTACTACCCTCTATGATCTGATAAAAAAATTTTCAATTGAATTATACAGGGTGTTAATAAAAGCGAAGCAAATGAACTCTTTTTTAAAGTAGGTACTAGAAATTGCCCTTTTTAAATAAAACACCCTGTACATTTGTACAAATGCTGACTTGACCCTTCTTCACTTTTACACCTATATAAAATTTTATTAATTTTAAAGCGACGTTGCCAAACTATTAAATTTTTTGTAAGAAATTGCTAAAATTTACCTTGCATCCCTTGCTTTATAAAGGCACTGTTTTTAGGGAAAAAATAGATAGGTAAATATATTTTATGAATATTGTAACTATGCTCTATGTCTATACTCTGTTATAAAATATCTTCTATTAGAATACTTATTATTAAATAATTAGTTAATTAAATCCTAATCAATTTATCCACTCATTTGAAACAGAAAAATTAAGACATTGTTACGCCGCTGATTTAAAAAATAATTCACGCCTTTTACAATTGGGCCCAATAATATACTTTTTTTTATTTAAATTTAGCAATAAATTCTTAATTAATATACATAATTAATTTAAAAATATAATTTGTAAGCGGCACAACATAAAATAAAACGTTGTATAAAACGCGCCATTTTGATTCCAAAACGTCCTATTCGATTTAAAATAAATAAAGTGCGGAATATGATTTATTGTTAATTTCTTCAACATTTGAATTACGAGAGCAACCCCGGTTGCCATAATTTATTACTCTATCCAACATTTTTGCGATATATTTATTATAGTTTTTAGTTCCATTTCTTTATATTTAAATTGTTACAGTGTTACAATCTTTTATAAACAAATGTAAATGTAATAATTAAAAAAAAATAATTTGCAAAGATAGGCGTATGGAAGATTAATTATTTTATTGTTTTGTATTGAATATTTGGTATCACAGTGACTTTAGTCGCCTCTAGCTCTGCTGTCTGCTTCTCAGCTCATTCTCCTTGATGTAAGTGTCTCTCTGGCATTCCCTAGGTCGCCCTCGCTTTCTCCTTTCCATTACATTCCATTAGAATTTTGTTATTTTTCCTAACCATTCACCCCAAATATCTTCATTTTCTAATTTCCCCATAGCTGAAACTCTTGCAGGTCGTTTGAGGAAGTTCATTTCGAAGAAAAGTAGATTTCTCTTCACTGTCTGACCAAAACCTCGCAGACATATATTATGGTACTTTTTATGATTAATAGACATTTTGATTTTTTCCTTACATTTTCTTTGCCAAAAACTTTGTTTTGGGCACCTACTGAGCAAGAGGACATCAACGACAAATAGCAATTTGTATTTTGATTAAGACCAAAACAACCAAATTTTGAACAATTTTTCCAAGCAATACAAATTTGTACTTTGTTTTATCAACAGTGTTGTAAATAATTAAATTTTTACAATCTATCAAACGACTATAAAATGGAGATATGGCTGTTGATAGTCAATTCTTTAATTTGTAATTAATTTTACGATAAATTAAAAACCTATTAAAGTTTTCCGTTTTAAATTGGATTTTAACTCTATAAATTAAAAATGTTTAATACTGAGATATAAAATAAACTTGTGACTTAATTTCGCCCTTTCCTTAAAGTATAGGGTGTCCCAAGAGTGCATGTACGAGAAGTTTGCGCCTCTACATCAGGAGAAATTGCCAGAAAAAGCTTTGATGCGGCCATAACAGTATAATGTTTGTACATTTTTGCAATTTATAAAGTTTCAAAATATAAAACAATGTACAGAGCGTTCCTAGAAAAATTTAATATTTGATGCTATCAACGTTATTTTCAAAAATTTTCAAAAGTCTAAATAATACAGGGTTACATTCCATGCAAATTACGAGAGTTACACGAGACAATTGCATAAAAAGATAGCTTTCTTTATAGGCGTCCAACGTTGCCATTAAAAAAAATAAATTAACTTCACCCTCCCCTGATGTGTTCTACACATGAATTTTCTATTTCACCAAAAAAAAATTAAAAAACCGCCACACCACGTACGTATAAATACAAAAAAAAACACACACACATGAAATCCAATCATTTGTAATTAAATTACTTTTAACTAAAAATCTTAAATCAAATGAAACAGTTTTTAATGAATTAATAATACAGCAAATAAGTGGTTCAATTAAATCACCATCGCAGCAATATTTATTGCAAGAAATGAAAATTATAACCATATCATTTTTCACTTAAAGCTTCATTTAACACACATAATACAGTGCCATTTAATCAAAATAAACATTTTTTAATTGCCAGTTTCTAATTTTAAACTTTGATTTTAATTCATTAAAAAAGGTAGTGCTATTGATGAGCTCACCTATAAATTTTTAAACTTGTCTTTGGAAAGGACACATGGACAGGTGGATTTTGTTTCAATAATGGTCTCTGAAGTATTAATTTAATGACTGAATTCAAATAGCAAATTGATCGAGTACCTACAGCCTGCAGGATTCATAGTTGCTTTATACAGGGTGTCTACAGGGTGTTCGCAGCATAGGTAGCTTGCAAGAGATAAGAGATACAAAATTCAGTTAAGTGGACAAAAAGTTGTTGAATTAGAAAATTATTGCATGTAAGGGTTGTGGTGTCCCAGCCAAAACTCTCATCTTATATTGAAAATCAAAAAATACACAGTGCACCAAATGTCTGTGAGTAATAGAAACATTTTTTACAGACAGGAAAATCAAAAAGCCCTTGAACAGATAGTAGCTTAATTATTAAGTTAATTAAAAAATCGTGAATCTAGAAGGTCTAAATTAAAATGCGTGAATTAAAAAAGCGCGACACCGCGATATGTCTACTGCGCATGTGCGTCGAGAACAAAAAAAGACCAGAACGGACCTTGGCGATTTCCCATGTTAAATTACATAAGGAATGGTCTAGAACTCCTATAGCCTATCTACTACAGATCACATTGGTTTATTTCAAAATAATCATTGTTCATTTTTGTAATAGTAGGTACAAAAAATTAACTTCTAACCTTACTTATTTATGACAAATTGTAACAAAATATGATATTTCTAAGCATGTGTACACACTAAGGTTAAAAGTTAATTTTTTTTTAATTTCATTTTTATTTAATAATTATTATTATTTAACAACTGTAGTACAAGTAGCTGACAAGAGATGGCGCTTTTTCAAAATCGTTTTTACGTTTAAATGAGTTTTCGCTGAGAGCAAGAAAAAATAATATGTTTAATATGCGGAGAAAAGTGACATTTTTTGGCTCGTCAGTATAGTTGAAAGAACTGACTCGCCGAAAAAAAGTATCACCTTTGCTCCTTATTAAACAATATACTATGTCGTCATCGAAACCCTGCGATTTTTTAAGCAACTCTTTATTTTAGTCCACAACAATGGATTTTAAGAAAATCCTCTGCACCCTACCCCTACCCCATACAACCCTCTAGGAAAATAAAACATTAAGACAGGCTAGCTATAACCTTATATCATCAATTCCCTATCACTCTAGCTCACAGCATACAAAAAGAAAAGAATGGAATCGATTGGCCAATTGACATAAAATTATCTCTAATTATTATCGTGGAGGAAATACCGACGTCACTGCACTGTAAGGAACCCCTATCGCATCAATACAGAAACAAGACACATAAGTACATTTTTATCATACCTATTTATAAGAATAATTACATTTTTATTGCTCAAAAATATCCAAACATGACGCACATCATTACAATTTTCTGCCAGAAGACGATGTTTCAGTGAAACAATAATCAAACAAGTTCGATTTAGATTTTTAGAGCCATTTCAACAAAATAAATGTAGATGTGCAATTTTTTCAAAATCCTTTTAAAAAATAGAAAACTATAACCTCAATTTTGAGGACTTACCTTAATTTTGGGCATCATACAGCTCCCGTTTCGAAAATTAACAGCTTCAAACAAGGTCGAGTCTTTCCAGCACGGAAGCACTATAAACAAATAAACACACTTTTACTCGATTGTTGCAAATAATAATTAATTTAACATTTAATTTAAATTATAAAGTTACAATTAATGTGTAATTAACCATCATTACACTACAAACTTTAGAAAACGACTAATCATTTACCTATTGCAACGTGCAAGCGTTGAAAAGATGATAAACATTTTTATCAACACCTGCAAATTTGTTGTAAAGCGAGGCCATATTTTTATTAAAAATTTAAAGTTTTAAATTGTAAATATAAATATTGTAATTTAAAAAATATTTTCAATATTTTAGGGCGTATGTTCACATTAGCTACAGGGTATAGTGACCGGAGCTCTCTCAGTCATGGGGATTTAACATGTAAAAACATACTTTGGGAATTTCCTGCTTCCCCATTTATTTTAGAAAAAAAATCTACAAATAAAAGTTTTAGAGCATAAAATTCTGCATCTAAATCAATAAATAAAATTAATTTTGGATGCTTAATAACGCCAGAAATTTAATTTGAAAATGTTTATTCTATCTACGCTTTATTTGTCAAAATGTTTTCGCTGAATTTTAGCAAAGACTATACAGTGCCCTACACCAGAAATGTAAAATTTTTATAAATTTTTAAATTCAAACTAGAGATCAATATACCGATTGTTCCATGTCTTGCTTTTTCCAAAAATAAAATTGAGATTTTTTGACAGCATAATTACCATTTCCACTCGTAAGTCAATTTTGTATATTCTAAAAACATGAGTTTTTTATATTCGTAGACCATGAACGTGCGCTACCTTCTCTCTGTTGTCTCTTCTATTTATGAATATCATCTTTCCATCTCATATTATGTCATTGTCTCATCTGTCAATCTCATCTTCTGTCAGTCTCATATTATGTCACATCGTTTCACATATAAATATCATTTCTTATTTCATCTCACCTGTCATCTCATTTGTCAATCTGATCTGTATTCTCTTTCTACAGTCCCACCAGCTTTATTAGCTAGCTGAGGGGGCGTGTCCAGCGCTGTCATAGATTTTGAAGTACACTACGAGTTAAAAGTAAAATTCGCTAAATTTGACAAGTAGCTGTCAATAAAATTGCATACAGGTTAAAATTAAGATAGTGAATTTGAAAAGTACAACTTATACTGTCATTTTAAAAGGTTTTATCATAACCTAAAATAGTTGTAGATATACACGACTTTTAACTATGCCTGTACCTAACCTGAATTCTTGATTATGATTGGATGAATATTTTCCCCCAAAAAATATTTTAAATAATATTATTTTAGTTGACATATTTTCCGTAACGCAAAATTGGTTGGTGGAGCTTTATCTGTCAAACTCATCTGTGATGGGATGACATAAGGCATGGCAGATTTAATGACAGGTTCGATGACAGACGAAATGATAGATGAAACGACAGATGATATGACAGATGGAATGAAAGATAAAAAGACATATGGATGTCAGATGACATAACAGAGATGAGATAACAGAGGAGATGACAGATTACCCCCTGACATGAAATGACAAATGGTATGACAGATGACCCCTCATGGTGACAGAATGACGTATGTATAGTTACTATGGTGACAGATTACCCCCACTCCCCATATTTCTAAACCAATCTCTGAAATGACATATGGGATGATATATGGAATGATAGATGGGTTGACAGGTGGAATGATAGGTAACTCCACCTGACAAATAAAATGACAGATAAAATTGACATATGGTGTCAGACAACGTCACTGACATATGATAATTATAGTGACAAATTGATATTTGGCACATGGTAACTATGGTGACAGATCACTCCCCATTTCTCTAAACCAAACCCTATCCTACTTTCCCTACTCCCCGTTTCTCTAAACCAATTCCTATCCTACTTCCGCCACTCTCTCTATCTTTATCTCTTTTTTTATTTTTCTGTGTTCTTCGGACTTGACTGCGCATTTCCGATGATCCGATGATTTTTATTGTGTGGAATTCATAATTGTACCCACCTAATTTAGAAGGGATGTTTCTCAAGACTCAAGAGGTTTACCCAGTTCCAGAAACGGGATCTTTCAGCTCATTTCAGAACTATTTTTCTCAGGATGACGTAATAATTAGTAGTACAGTGTCATCGGAAATACACGCAACCCACGTGACCAATTGGCAAAGTAACCACCATATATTTCATTACGTTAGGTTGGTGGTTGCCTAGCAAATTGATCACGTTGGTTGAGTGTATTTCCGAAGACACTCTACCTAATGCTAACGATCATCTTGACTGTCAAATAAAAAAAATCTTTTGATCAGCACCCTGTCGGCCATCAGGACACCCCTCTTACTCATCAACTGGAGCGACTCGGAATCCCCGTTGTTATGATGTTTATCCTCCTACAGATTGCCCTCTCCTGGCCTTCAGGCTCAGTGAAATTCCATTGTGGGATCTGTTTCATCTTCATCCACAGCATTGCCACTATAAAAGGGAAGTCTTCAGTCTTGTGAGGCGTTAGGCTCCCACACGTCCCACACTAACCTAAGTTAGTTATTTTTTTTATGTTCTGAAAATTATTGATCTTCTTGACGGATCGGGGAATGTAAGGGCTGTTTTACATGAACTAAATGTCGTACTAACTTGTTAATTCTGAAAAAACTCAAAACTCAAGGACCAAAAGCACGGAAATCTAAGCTTTTAACGTCGTGTACGGTCATAAAACGGCCCTAAGAGCCAAATTACAGTTGTTGCTAAGGGGACCAAATGAAGCGAGTTCAGCCCTGATGTAAGTGTAGAGTGTTATTCTTTGGGAGTGTAGGTTTTATAGTTTGTTTAAATTTAAGGCCGCCCTATAGGACAAAATAGAAACCTTTCTTGGCTCAATTCCCCTTCTTTCACATCCTAACACAGTTTAACCTAATTGATGTGAGAATATAATTTTTGTTGACTTGGTTAGGACGTTACATGCAAGCATTCCCAAAGACTGCTATTGACTATCTATATTTACTACCGGGGGTGGTTTGAGTGCCTCTTTCATTCCATGAACTAGCTCAAATACATTAAGCAGTCTCTTCTACCAAATCATCTACTTTTTATTTTTTTCCGTTCCACCGCTTTGGCAATAACAATTTTCTCTTATAAAATTGCCCATTTTAATAATTCCGCATAGCATGCTACTCTTAATAATGCTATGTGTAGGTATATCAAAATTGTAAACGTTCCAAAAAGGTTAATAAAGTTATTCAAAAAGCAAAAAAAAGGCCATTTTAATACACGATTTATTTGATGTCTTTCGTGTTTAAATTCATATTAAAATCATATCCTGTCATGCTATAAATGTATATGCCTAGGTATACAATATATTTATGCATGAGAACTAGAGCATAAAACATGAAATAATATCCTAAGCTTTTGGAAAAAAATTCCATTTTACTTTATATAAAAATTTTTACATCATAAGAAAAGAAAAATCATTTTGCTTTAAAGAATAAGAGTTGAAAGATTTTAATTAAACGGTTGTCATCTTAAAGCGGCCTTTAAAATATAATAGTAATAATAATAAGCTGCTTTCTTTAAAATAAAAAAATATTTGGTATTTGTTAGTAGCAGATATCTGTTACGGTTTCAATTTGCACAATAATATTATCATTATTTAAATTAAAAATCTAAACTTAAATTATTGAAAAATTTATTATAAAATCAAAGTGTGTCGACCTAATTTTCTCCCTAAAACTAATTAAAATAGTTTTGTCGCACTGCGCTCTGTTAGAATGGTTTTAATACTAATTTATTTAATAAAAAAAATTTTGTATTACACACACACAATACATGATGTTATGTCCTGTGTAAATGCCTGTTATAGGCTTGGGAACACATTCAGTTTTGCTTCATATAAGCTGTAACTCAACATGAATTAAATTACCAAATCAAAACACCATTCTATAGTAATCAAAACGTTAATTATGTTTTGGTTTACAGAGGTCTACGGTTTTGATTTTCAAATTTTGTCACTTTAAAATAACATTATTATGATGGACGAAATTAATTTTGTTGTTCTTTTATTAATTTTTGTCCTTGCAAAATACCTACCTACAATATACCAATATGTGGGGAAATATTGTTCACTATAGTGTGCTTTTTTTAACTCAAAATAGTAGATCAAATATCACTTTAAACATAAGGGTAGATAAAGTAATACTTTAACCTCTCATGGGCGCGTCTCGACTCCCTGGACCACAATTAGAGTTTATTTTGTTAATAATTTCAAATCAGATTGAATTATCGGGATGTGCCTTTGTGACATCTTAGAATTGCCTATTTACAATAGTTTACCAAAGTTGCATCTTAATAACTGTCGTAGTTTTTTAGTTAACTGACTAGTAAGCAGAATAGAACGGCAACACGGACGTAGCGCGCTTGTAACTGGCGCCCTCTAGCGACTTTTATAAAATTAAGAGTTTGTACTTATGTTAATGTATTTAGTGAGATCGCATATCTTATCATATAATATCAATCTTATCAAAATCGGTTAATAAGTTACAAAAAATATTCACAAAATAGAGTAAGGGGGCCCTTTTTTGAGACTTCCCACGCCCCTTAAAAATTGAAATTGAGAAAAACAAAAAAAATACAAGTTAGGTACTCTCATTTTAGGTGAAAACCCTAACCTGAAGTTTGTTGAAAGATTTTATAAAAACACTGCATTTTACATATAATATTTTTCGAGGGACAATTTTGAAGGGTTGATGCTACACATTTAGTTATTGAGTTATAATTTCAGTTTTTTCTCAAAAACGGTGTATCTTAAGAAAAATATACAAGAATACTTTTTTTTATAGAATTAAATTCTACGTTTAACCATGCAATAAAAAAATTAAAAATCTTTTGGACAAAAAAGTTACCTATTACAGAAAAACGACGACCAATGGTTTCTAACAAACTGGCGCCCTCTAGCGATTTTTATAAAATTAAAATTTTGTACTTATGTTAATGTATTTAGTGAGATCGCATACCAAATTTTATTAAAATCGGTCAAGAGGTTGTTAAAATATTGACAAAATAGTGTAAGTGGACCCTTTTTTGAGACTCTCTACGCCGCTTAAAAATCGAAATTGAGGGAAAAAATACAATTAGGTATTCTCAGTTTAGGTGAAAACCATATCCTTGAAATTTGTTCAAAGATTTATAAAAAAAAAGCTTTTTTTCTTATTTTTCTAGTAACAATAATTTTGAGGGGTACTGCTGCACATTTAGTTATCGAGTTATAGTTTTTTTCTCAAAAACGGTGTATTTTAAGAAAAATTTAGAAGAATACTTTCTTTTATAGAATTAAATTCTACGTTTAACCATGCAACAAAAAAATTAAAAATCCTTTGGATAAAAAAAGTTACGTATTACCTACAGAAAAACGACGACCAATGACTTGTAACGAACTGGCGCCCTCTAGAGACTTTTATAAAATTAAAATTTTGTACTTATGTTAATGTATTTAGTGAGATCGCATACCAAATTTTATTAAAATCGGTCAAGAGGTTGTTAAAATATTGACAAAATAGTGTAAGTGGACCCTTTTTTGAGACTCTCTACGCCGCTTAAAAATCTAAATTGAGGAAAAAAATACAATTAGGTACTCTCATTTTAGGTGAAAACCATACCCTTGAAGTTTGTTCAAAGATTTATAAAAAAAAGCATTTTTTCTTATTTTTCTAGTAACAAGAATTTTGAGGGGTACTTAATACTGCACATTTAGTTACCGAGTTATAGTTTTTTCTCAAAAACGGCGTATTTTAAGAAAAATGTAGAAGAATACTTTCTTTTATAGAATTAAATTCTACGTTTAACCATGCAATAAAAAAATTAAAAATCTTTTGGACAAAAAAGTTACCTATTACAGAAAAACGACGACCAATGGCTTGTAACAAACTGGCGCCCTCTAGAGACTTTTATAAAATTAAAATTTTGTACTTATGTTAATGTATTTAGTGAGATCGCATACCAAATTTTATTAAAATCGGTCAAGAGGTTGTTAAAATATTGACAAAATAGTGTAAGTGGACCCTTTTTTGAGACTCTCTACGCCGCTTAAAAATCGAAATTGAAGAAAAAAATACAATTAGGTACTCTCATTTTAGGTGAAAACCATACCCTTGAAGTTTGTTCAAAGATTTATAAAAAAAAGCATTTTTTCTTATTTTTCTAGTAACAAGAATTTTGAGGGGTACTTAATACTGCACATTTAGTTACCGAGTTATAGTTTTTTCTCAAAAACGGCGTATTTTAAGAAAAATGTAGAAGAATACTTTCTTTTATAGAATTAAATTCTACGTTTAACCATGCAATAAAAAAATTAAAAATCTTTTGGACAAAAAAGTTACCTATTACAGAAAAACGACGACCAATGGCTTGTAACAAACTGGCGTCCTCTAGAGACTTTTATAAAATTAAAATTTTGTACTTATGTTAATGTATTTAGTGAGATCGCATACCAAATTTTATTAAAATCGGTCAAGAGGTTGTTAAAATATTGACAAAATAGTGTAAGTGGACCCTTTTTTGAGACTCTCTACGCCGCTTAAAAATCGAAATTGAGGAAAAAAATACAATTAGGTACTCTCATTTTAGGTGAAAACCATACCCTTGAAGTTTGTTCAAAGATTTATAAAAAAAAGCATTTTTTCTTATTTTTCTAGTAACAAGAATTTTGAGGGGTACTTAATACTGCACATTTAGTTACCGAGTTATAGTTTTTTCTCAAAAACGGCGTATTTTAAGAAAAATGTAGAAGAATACTTTCTTTTATAGAATTAAATTCTACGTTTAACCATGCAATAAAAAAATTAAAAATCTTTTGGACAAAAAAGTTACCTATTACAGAAAAACGACGACCAATGGCTTGTAACAAACTGGCGCCCTCTAGAGACTTTTATAAAATTAAAATTTTGTACTTATGTTAATGTATTTGGTGAAATCGCATACCAAATTTTATTAAAATCGGTTAAGAGGTTGTTAAAATATTGACAAAATAGTGTAAGTGGACCCTTTTTTGAGACTCTCTACGCCGCTTAGAAACCGAAATTGAAAAAAAAAATACGAATAAGTAACTCTCATTTTAAGTAAAAAAATATACCTACCCCTGATATATTTGTTCAAACATTTTATAAAAGCACTGCATTTTTAACTTTTTTTATATTTTTCTAGGAACAATTTTGAGGGGTGAAACTGCTAATATTTAAAAAAAATTGTTATACAAATAACGACCACTATAGGCATACACAGAGTCGGACAGAAAATTTTTTAAAATTATAAAAATTTCTCACCACCTAAGTAAGAAGTGAAGATTCGTAAATCAAAGCTATACGAGCGAGCGCCGAGTATTTGGATTTGAAAGCCGAGAAAAACTCGGAAAAACTGCTAAGCTTTCTTTAACTTAAAATTAGTGGAGAAGTTTACTTTCTGTTTGCATGACACCTCATGAGATCATCTGCAATATAGTATCTCGATATTTTGCTTTATATAAAAAAGAAATTAAGTTTTTGAGTGGAGAAAAGATCAAACATTTTAATAGGGGGCTACCACAAAAACGATTGTGCACGTCGCGTATGCGCAAATTTATACAAAATCGAAAACATCTACTCAAATACACAAATGAGCGAAGCTTTTAGGGAACATTAGGACAAAACGAATGACAAAACGATCAATGCTCTAGTTGGTTAGAAACATGAAATATTGCGAACTGAAGAGTAGTGTTATGTTTTAAGACACGAAAAAAAAGAAGCAAAAGACTACATCAAAAACAAAACACTGTTGTTCCTTCGAGCCGGATAAACAAAACAGCAACGTTTACGACTGCGGTGAACTTTTAAATTATATAACCTTAAGGGTCGCATCAAACGGGGTTTTAAAATCGTAGCAAAAATCATAAAATTTTGATATTTTCTTCTCGACATGTTGTATAATTTTTACTATAGACCAGTGGCGTACCTTTGGTTTAAATATAGATTAAAATAAGTGTTTCTAAAGGTCACAACCAAAATTAGCACAAACCCGCGTTTTCAATTAATTTTTTCTATAATAAAAGTTTGTTGTTTAAACTTGAAACAATTTTTGAGTCGTACTCCCCTCCATTTTGACCTTCCACTAAAAATATTAATAATCTAAATTAAAAAAAAAAACTTGTGGCGAATTGACTTGTCTACTTTAAGAAAAGAACGTCTTCTTTAGTTTTTAAATGAAAACATAAAATTTTATATTTTTATAGCAATTACTGTAGGGGGTGCGAGAGAGGATAAGCATCAATCGGATCCTAGACGACGCACACGGACATCGCACCTCAAAGGTGAGACTAACATAAAAATTCAAAACAGTAGCGAAGATCAAAAAAAGAACAAGAAAAAAAAGTTGTTGATACGAAAAACGCCTTTCGACCCTTATATTTAAGTGCGTTTACTAACCTAAAAGCAAGCGATAAGCATCACAAGCTGATGGCTACCAGAAGGAGGTGCATTAGTTGTAGGGCGGGTTTGAGTTACCTCATTGGTGAACTGAACAGTTTTCATGGAATAAAAGTGGGGGGATACAAATCAATGGAAAAGTAGGGGTTACGAAACCACTGGAATGGGTTTCCAGTTGGTCTCTGTCAATGAACGTGAGCGACAGTGACAAAATTCTTTATACGGAAAAAATCGCGTGCATTTTTCTCGCTTAAAAAGGAAAACTCGAAAAAAAAATTTTTATCAGTCAAGTACCAAATGGTTTTCCCAATTAGTCCAAAATTAACATTTTAAAAGTTGAGTGGTTAAAATTGAATTTTTGAGTGTTTGGAATAAATTTCCACTTTTCACATTGAGAGGGATAAGTTATAAGCTGCATCAAAAGTACGTTCGCGTGTGTTTTGCGAGAAACGAAAGACATATTGTCAAGGATTGCTGTGTTCTGATATTTAATTAAGTGACAAGTTTTATACACGAAAATAATTTTTAAATAATTGTCCACATCGCGTGGTTCTGTGGGTGTAAAGTGCATATTTCCAGGCTGGCTGCTTATTTGGACGGGGGGCCCGCCTGTGCATCTGTGGGGGCCCTAACGCTAAGGGCCGGTTTGGCCCATGTACCCCTTGGGCCTAATTCATCCTTTATACATCACACACCACACAACATAGGTACGTTAATAAATATCAAAACAACTCGCTCGGAAAAATTTAATAAGCTGTTAATTTATGTTCTGCTGGTGAAGAAAAAAAAATGTTTATTTAATTAGCCGTGTGGATAAATTAAAAGATTTTATTTTAAATAAACATTTAAGATTATTGATAAATTTCTTATTCCAACGGTGCAAATTGATTTTTTTTTAATTATAAATTCGCATAAGTTATTAGAGAGTAAGCTGTGTGAGCCAGCTTAAAATTTATTGTTGGGTTAGCTAATCTAAGATTAAATATTTTGGCTTATAATAGCGTCCTGGGAAAAAAATTTTTTGCAATCAAAACAATGGAATTAAATATTAGAAAATCAAATTTAATTGTTTTACCCAACTTTATTTACAATTGAGGTAGGTCTTGGTCTCGGAAGAAATTTTAATTAAGGATTAATTATTCAATTTTAATGAAAATATAATTAATCAACAAGTAGAGTTTTGAGCAAATCTAGTGTCAATTTGATCATTTTTGTAACGTAAGAAAAACGAAAATATTCCAAAATTTTTTTTACCATGGCTGGATGGCCTTTATAAGGTTCTTGTCCCTTCTTCAAAAATAAGCTCATATTAAAACTTGCCTACACTCTATGGATATAGGTAATTAAACCTTAATTTTTTACAAATAATAAAATAGAGTTCATAGAGTTTTCTTGGGTTGGTTCTGGAACATAAATGCTGGTCCCATAAATTACGGCTCTTAGAGCCTGTATTTCGACTCAAATATTATCATTCAGTTGCTCAATAGTTCTGGGTTCATTAAACATAGATTTTCTTCTTATAAAATTCGAAAGAAAAAATTCCGAAATTTTGGAAATTACACATTTTTCAAAAATCTCCATGGTGGCTCCGTGGCTCAGATAGTGTAGACTGTAGGCAGTAATCACATTTTATTGGAACTACATTTCTGAATTATCATAGCTCGAGTTGATAGCTAAAAAATTTTTTAAAACAACCGTGATAACCTTATACTGTGTGCTTACTCTTAAAGCAGAACATAGGGAAATAACATTGGAAATTATTTAATTGCAGATCAGAAAACAAAGGCAGTAGTAATTCTCTTTCTATCGAAAGAGAATTATTTTTTGGGTAAAAGCTTGAAAAATATGAACACCCATCATGACATGTCAAATTCTAATAATTTTGTTATTGCTCCACTCAACAGTAAAAAATATTAACCTAGCAAACATAAACAAATGACAATAATAATACATAACTGCTCATATTTTTCAAATTGTGGAAATACTTCTATTATTTTTTAAAATAATTACTGCATATGGGTTACCATCAGTACACGCAGAAAATAAATTTCTTTCTGGCAAGCAATAAACTGCAAATAAGCGATTTCCAAAGTTTTTTTCCTATGTTCCGCTTTGAAAGTGGGTACGCGGTATAAGAAATTTTCAAAGTTCCCCATTTTATTGAAACTAGGTATATTTCTTAATTGTCATGGCTCGAGTTGATGGCTTTAAAAACTTTTTGAAAACATTCGTGACAACCTTATACCGCGTGCCTACTTTCAAAGTATAACATAGGGAATTAATATTGGAAAACACTTATTATTTGCAGTTTTCCAGAAAAATCTATAAGGGCGGTAGTGATAGCTAGTCTTGCGAAAAAGTTTGAAACCTTTGGCTGCTCATATTTTTCAAATTGTGGAAATAATTAAATTAGTTTTTACGTAAAAAAATCCTTAATTAAGCATCTATGTGCATATTTTTTTGTTACCTATCATCACCAGGCGCAGAAAATAATTTTCTTTCGATAGCGATATCACTACCGCCCTTCCTTGTAAATTTATCTGGTAGGCAACAAACTGCAAATAAGTGATTTCCAACGTTACCTATGTTTTCCTATGTTCCGTTTTGAAAGTGAGCACACTGTATAAAAAATTTCCAAGTTTGAAATTTGAGCAGGTTGTGATTTTTTCAACCCTTACGAATTTGTATAAACAAATTATAAATTTTTTTTAAATTTTCGTCGCTATTTTTCTTACCTATATATTTTTCCCGAGACACGTTAGTACCCTTGGGGTCGTTTAGTATACTTGGATGAATATTATCGCCAACCTCATCACGTTTTGAGCTTAAAAAGCTACCTTTAAATTTTAATAACAATTTGAAAATTTCAAACGCTTCAACAGGTGTTAAAATATAAATTTTAGACTCGTTGTATAACGTCTCAAACGTGATGTGCGTGGAACATCTCTTTATCTAATTTTCTATACTTCCAAACGAAGCCATAACTTCAAATTTTAATACGAAAGCTTAGAAATTCCGTATTGGAGCGACGAGAGGTCCTTTAACCCTTTTAAATCAGTAAGTTGTAAGTAGTTAATTTATACATCAAAAAGAATTAAATTGTTTTGTCTGAAATAGACTTTTTTAAAAGTTATAATTAAAAAATTTTAATTTGTAGTTACGTGACATTTGTTGAAGAATGAGGAATGTTTGGTGGTTTTTTAAAAAGGTGTCTAAAATTTGAAAAATTCTTTACATTCTTGCGGTGAAAATTACGATGAAATAATTATATTAGGGAACAAAGGCAACCTTGATGGTGAATTTATTTTTATGTTTCTTGCATAAAAATGAGGTGCGGGTGGGTTGTTCTGAAGTAATGAAGCAAAAGAGAAAAATTGGACATTAATTTTTAGATTTTTTTAAAACGTAGATAGTAAATTTATTAGCTGCTGGAAGAAGTTATAAGTAGTTTTTCTTATAAATGGCTCAAAAGTGTTTCCTTCTCCTTCTTTCTTCCTTCTGATCTTAGTTCTTGGCGATTTTTGATCATAGGCTATTCCCATAGCTGATGCCAAGCCTGTTTCGATATTATTCTTCCTAACATCAAACATCTCGTTCGTGGAAGTCCTAACGACGTTTTCCCGCATCCCAGGCACTATCCCTCAATAGCTCAATACCATAGTTTTCCAAGTTGTCCATCTGACTGTTCTTGGACGTGCAACCTATTACAGACGCAGTGACTTCTTGATGCAGGTCGTTACAGAGCTCTTTTAGTTTTCGGTTGAATCGAATTAATTTTTTTTTTGTATCTGCGTTATAATGTGGGCCCAATGAAACCTTATGAAATGTGTAAACCTTCCTTAGAATCCATGCTTCACATCCATAGAGGTTACAATTTTAAACTCTCCATTATACAATTTTAGATAAATTAAGTTACATGAAGAGCAAAGTGACGTTATGGGTTTTCTCTAAAACCAGCACGCATATTTTAGATTTTATTGTGTTTTTTAACTTTGCCTATCTGATGGCATAAAAAAAAATATATTGAAGAGATTTCATCTTTAAAGGTCGTAAAGTTTGTCGAATTCTCCAAGGGTTTATAGTCAGCAAAATTTCTCTTTGCAGTGTCGGATTTAAGGCACCAATTTCCCAAAAGAGAGATTTTATAATGGTGGACGTTAAAAATAAGAATAAAAGTCATATCGCACAGACATAATGTAAGTATTTATGTATGTAACGTGAAAGCAGTAAATATGCCATAATATGCCATGGCGGCGGATTTCGTATCGAGAGTGCGCGCTAGAAACTGAAAACAAAAGTTTTAGTTTTATTCGTCCTTTAGAAATTTTCTCATCTTCTCAGAGGATTGCCATGTTACGATTTCTAAATTATAACAGTAGATAACTCTCTGATTATTAGCAACCGGAAATAGTTTTTGGCTAAAAATGGAATCAATGGGGCACCTCTTCTAGGTTTATTCACTATCCGCCGTGATTATAAACGACAAATAACGTTATTTACTTTATAAAGTAATAAACTTTATTTGTCGTTTATAATCAAGGCTGTTAATCAGAGTTTTCCAAACTTTATCTCTGATGAAGCACTTTGATGGTCTTTGAATTTTAACGGAGCACCTTGTTTTATTTTTAAGGGTTAGGTAATGACGCATAATCAATAATAAATCTTAGGGTCGTGATTATAAACGACAAATAAAGTTAACCTCGAGAATAAAATTTATCTTTTTTTAGACATGGCAACGTAGCAACGTCACAATGTCAAAGTTTGACGTTTGAATATAAATATAAAAATTTGAGGTTAAGTTCTTTTTATGTTGTTTATATTCAAACGTCAAACTTTGACATTGTGACATTGCTACGTTGCCATGTCAAAAAAGATAAATTTTATTCTCGAGATAAACTTTATTTGTCGTTTATAATCACGGTTCTTAGGAAAAGAAAAAATAGTTTTGTTATTAATATTTTTTCACGGAGCACTTGCTGCCCTCCTGCGGAGCACAGTTTGGGAAACCCTGCACTATACAATCGGAAAATGATCAGGCATCAATTCTGTTATAGTTTTTAAGCTTGATGCTGAAGTCTCTTGTAGTAACCTTGCCTTTCATCTGTAGAGCCATCATCTCGTATAGCTGTTTGCATCCAGTATTGAATATAAACCTCACTTTGTTATCTCCAACTGTCTCAATCCTGCAGTTGCATTCCTCAACCATTCAAATCCATTCTGTGTCGCTCTAGCGACGCTTGTCTTCGCGTTCGGGTTAGCCTTCGGGGCTCGCATTCATTACTCTAGTGTAGACCGGAAGTCTGCTTGTCGAGATCCTCAGTCTCTGTGACAAACACAACCCGTGCCGATTATTACGAGTTTTGGGAGCGGTCTCCTTAGTCGGAACTCTCAGTTCTTTGACTATCCACAGCACTTTTGTGCACAGGGTCTTCAGTTAATTATCTTCGCTGGGAGGAAGACTATCCTTAGGGTAGTCCTAACCAGCGCTTTCCTCCTCTCTTAGCATTCTCTCCCTGAAGCCCTTCGGGCACTCATTCTTGTTGACTAAACCCCCTTTTGCAGTCAAACATCCCTCCAATTTAAGTTTCTCTAATTAGTTACCATCTGTTACATTTCCAAGAACTAAAGCTATACTCTTATAGTGGTGATCTGGACTTACAGAAACTAACTAATATAAGCCATTTGCTTACCACTAGCTTACTTTACTTTTTAATTAAATAATTTCATTCCCATCTCTTAGCTCGTAACGAGCAATACCCAGGTTGGCTTCCGCAGTTAGTAGACGCTACTGTGGAAACCCTACCTGACGTTGTGAGGAAAACTTCACTCAATCAAGGACTAACACTCCTAACTCACTCCACACCATTGACATCAGCGACAATGTGTATATCCCCAACTCTCAAACCCAGAATTTCGGATATACTTGTAGGCTTCTACCAGCGAGCACGTCGCACCTTAAACAGGAAACTTAGATTACCATCAGAGCGACCTGCTACAGAGGCGTCCTGCTCGCAGGATCATCCTAACTTCCTCAAGTCTTTCACGAAATTCAGTAATGTAATACTTCTTGTTTAGTGATCAGCGGCTTTTCACGGGGAAGAGGATTGGGTCGGGGCAGAAAGCTTAGACTACCGTCAGAGTGGACTGTTTTTGGCACATGACTTAACCTCTCAGAAGGACCACTGAATCACCCTCATACTCTCTTCAAGAGAACCACTATTACCATCGATCCCGCTCTGTGCAGGAAACTGAGCTCTTCAGCTACTGACACAGACAACTCTAAAGCCCATAAGGGTTCTTCTTTGACGACCACTAGGTTCCAAATCGCTAGATCAAGCTTATCACAGCTCCTAGAGACGAAGGCATGATCGGTCCACCTTTCTACCTTAGTCGCAACTGGACTAGCTTAGGATTATCCCTGACAAGGCTTCGGCTGCTGGTTGCGCTTTCCTCGCATCGGTTTCATGTTTCTTTCTCGAAACCACTACCTTTCTAAGCAAGGCGGCAGAAATGCGACTGAGAAAGTTTTAGAGGTTAGGACTTGATCTAGAGTCGCTCCTTTCTCTAATCGGGAAAACTATTAGTTTAACGCTTAACTCCACAGACAGAGATAAAGTGGCTAAAAAGACCCGGCACTACCGCTTTCTCCATGGACAAAAGCTGTACTGTTGCAACTCAAGAAGGATGTGCTCTAACAAACTCAGGTTAGGATGCAAACTTGCATGCTTAGTTCTTGGACCTAAGATTGCGGTTGGTGCAACCGACTCAGTCGTGTATTTGTTTAGCCGAACTCACTTGAAATTCGCCTGATGATTAACACTTCCTCGCTAATTTTGGAGTGTGGAGGTTGGTGGTGTTCCTCTTGCCTGTGGTTTCCAAAGAAAGAAAGTCTTAGACGGCTTAGACGAAAGTCAGAGCGGGCTTCCATTTTCGTTGAATGGCTTCTCAAGGGGAGTAGGGGGGGGGGCTTCGCCCCCCCCAAACATTCCTGTTGGAGCGACTTCAGTTTGATGGTTGTCGATATAGTTATGTGTCGCTCTAGCGTTATACAAGCGGCCATTTTTCTTTTATCACTGCACAAGAGCAACTGTTATATTAACTTTGACTATTTTCGTCTTCTGAAGTTCTTGCACATTTTGATATGCCTATGTCTGGACTTTTGTGCCATTTGTGGGGCAACATCGATAGGTTATAGTTACTGTGATTCTCAACTTGGTGGGACAAGAGAAATGCCTAAATGGGGACCGTTAAAGAAATTTATATTGTGAAGAAAAAACTATTTATTGGGTAGAAATAGCCCTATTTCACATAAATACGATGTTGGAAATTGCAAAAGTGCACAAGAAGCTCTTGGCTTCAGTGAAGAATATTGATTATGAGCCGTCAGACGCAAAATTCAAAAAGCGATTTACATGATGCTAATTAATTAATTATTTTTCATTCGAAGCTATCCGTGATGAAAACGCGATAGTTCCCGAAAGGCCGATGAGATTCTAAGGTTCAAATCTATAAAATTTTTAATAATCTGCCAAAGAGAGTGCCAGAAAAGAAATATTAACACACGTAAAATAAGGATAAGAAATACTGGGGTATTCGTCCGACTCTTGGCCTGGGGTTTCTCGTTTCTCTTAATTTTCGTCCAGTGGCGTAAATAACAGGCCCGCGTTGTTGGAGAGCCCCATATAAAGGGCCCCCAAAATATCGTTTAGTATAAAAATTCATTATAAAATCAATTTGTGGTAAAGTACGAGGATGGGTAAGGGCCCCCAATCTGGATTTTGCGGGAAGACCCCCACACTCTTATAGTTACTCTACTGTTTTCATGCTCTGATTTTTGATACTAGTACCTATTTTGTAGATATTTTTGCCATTTTATAATTCATCTCGTTAATGTATGCCACAGAAATTATAACGCATAGGTACAGTGATCAAAAACGCCACTTTTATAAGACATTGATAGATTTCAGAGTTTCGAAGAGGAATTCCGTATTGCCGAAAGCCTCTTGTAAAACTTTTGATACTTTGAGAGAAGTTTTATTTAATTGTTTAAGCATCGAATTACTTTTTTTTGCTATTACTTGATGGTGAAAGGTTCCAATTTAGGTAGCAACCAGTAGGTACCGTACTTTCCAATATCATTTTCCACAACTAATGTGCGTATTTTGGACTGTTCACAAATAATACTCTATAATAATTATTATAACTATAAGGCGTCGATTTCTAATCATTATTTATAAATTATCATCCATTAAAATAATTTATTTTTCTTTGTAACACCCATATTGTAATGATTTTTTAGAAATTGTGCAAAAATTCCCGCAATTCAAAAGAGGGCTTTGAAATTAGTGTTTTCTTTGTTTTTGAGCAGTGATAATGAGCAATTTATTACTTTTTTGTTTTGTAAGTATTTAAACATTAATGAGAACGAGCTTTAGGCATCATCAATTAAGAAATTATGTCAGAAAAAACAAAAATGCCAAATTTTGATGTTCTTGTACCATCTCGACATTCGACAACAGCTTGTGATAATTGAATTTCATTTTGGATAAATAATAATCATCAAAACTGAAACATTTTTGCAAATTTAAACGTTTCTCCATCGCCATATAATAACCGAAACCCGCATCTGTTACTGGAACACTAACATGGAAGATTATAGTCTTCTCGGTATACTTTTGAGAATTTTTAGTACAGTTATTTTCTAAACAATAGAAGAGTTAAAGTCAACTGCGTATTTTTATCAAAACTGGTCAAAAGATGGTTTACAGAACAAAAATTTTTAACAATAGACAAACATCTTCTTTTCGTCATGTTGAAAATAATTTCAAAACATGTTGAAAACGTTAAGTAGGCGAATTGAAAAGAATTTTGGTTAGTTTTGACTTTGCGGCTTTCTTTTGCATTATTTGAATACCTTTTTTAAGTTTTCTCGGAATTTTGTTTAAATTTGCTACCTTCTTGAATAAATAATGTTTGAAAAAATGACAAATATTTGACTTTTGAGTATGACTACCTGTTGAGATTTACCTACTGCTTGTAGTGAAAGTTTAAACAAATTCAAAAACCCAAAAAGATTACATCCTCGGAAGAATAGCGAAACGGTCATCAAAACTCGGTGCATATGGTATTTTTGAAAGCATATTCTTTAAAAATCAAATATATCCTCCAATCTCTATAGGAGGAGCTTTATTAAAAAAATAGAGTTCGGAGTTTCTAAATTTTGCTTTTTTCATAACTCATGAAATATTGATCGAACAATAAAAGATTCAATTTTTATTTTAAAAAGGCGATATTTAGAGAGAAAAAGTTCTTAAAACTTTTTTCGTAGAGTTAATAGTTTTTGTGTAAAACGACGATTTAGGGAATCAACTCGTGCGCGTGAAGCTTCTTATTTAGAAATGTCATAAACGCTTCTTCGTAAAGAGTAGCATATCACTGTCAAAAATAAACGTATGAAAAAAATTAAAAAATCATCTTAAAGAAGAAAGCGCAAGCTTTCGGATTCACTAATTCATCACCTAAAAACATTATTCCTGAATGTTGTAATTTAAATTTAACATTTGCTGACATTTCTAAGTATTTATGACTTCCAAAATTAGAGCCCATTTTCACTTCGTTTTACTTAAAAACTATTAATTTATGAAAAAAAGTCGTAAGACCTTTTCTTCTCTAGATAAGGTCTTCTTCAAAAAAGAATTGAACTTTTTTTGCGTTCAATTAATATTTCCCGAGATATTTAAGAAAAACAAAATTTCGAACCAAATTTCTTCTATGGAGCGCCGGGTGTGTAGAGAAAAAATGTAAACATTTTTTATTTTTAAAGAATAAGTTATAACTAGTTGCATTTAGACGCAAACTTATAGATATATCTTTTTTTTTAAATATCACATACAGAATTCGAGATATTGATGGAAACTTATTATTTAAAATTTTTGATTATTAATAAACAAACAAAATGGTGGCACACTCCATATTATTTTTATTAAATCAAGTAGCCATGAAAAACAATTAAAGTTTAGCAAAACTTATTCCATAAAACAAAAGACAAGTTTTAAGTTTAAACTGTACCAGGGTGAGCAAAATTGGACGTTTTCATGGGGAACTCGGTAACTGTTAGAGAAAAGCCTTTAGCGCATCCTCCATTTATTTTTTTGAGCAACTAATGATGGTAAAATCAAAATCGAGCTATCTTCTTTTGTTTTTAAGTTATAGCCCAAAAATCAAATTTCCCTTTAGAAAACATCCAATTTTGCCCCTCTGTCGCTGTAATACACAGCTATACTATAATTTAAAAAAATATCAAATATGATTGTCGTAATCTTGGATGACTCAAATGCAAAATATTGATTAAAATGACCTGAAGAATTATGACCTGCAGCCATAGTCAATTTTATCGTGTCATTTTAATTGCCTTTTTCCCGAACTGGAAGTGTTCCAAGCACTCGAGCTATTGCTCTTCTGTACTGTAAATAGTTCAAGATTAATACGCGCTCTTGTTTTCTCGAAGAAGATTACAAAGCCTGCTTTGATAAATAACAGTTGGTTTCAGTTTCAGATAAAAGCCGTGTCCAGTTAAAGCCTTAATCTTAATGTGCCAAAAACTCCTTACACTCTCAACATATTTGCCTAGAGAGGA
Source organism: Malthinus seriepunctatus (assembly GCA_963924605.1). NCBI lineage: Eukaryota > Metazoa > Arthropoda > Insecta > Coleoptera > Cantharidae > Malthinus > Malthinus seriepunctatus. The sequence goes on from OZ004603.1 coordinate 39,173,976, forward strand.
GGTTAGCGAGTAGGCCTAATAGTAATGTCTTTAATTGAGCAGGCTTGAGCAGAGCCGCTTTAAGACCTTCGTGTAGGCCGAATTCGTGGTAACGTTATACAGTTAATACAGTTATTATTACGACCGACCGTACAGTTGGGCCAAATTTGAAACTCGACAGAATTAGAATTTGGCCCAACTGTTCTATTTCCTATGCCTAGTCGGCTTAATAAATAGATAAAGTCGCTCTAAGCGAGAGACAATGCGCTTTAAGGAAGAGTTGAGCAAGGCAAGCTTGATTAAATTGTGCGTTTTCCATTGCTTTTGCTCTTTATGTCCTGTAAGTGGACATCAGTTCGCAAGGATTCTATTGATGAGACTGTATGATGTGAAGGTTTAAAGGACAGGATCGGACTCGCACATTGAGTTACATGATTATAAGTACAAGTAGTATTAATTATTAATACAACGCACTATTAGCCTACAATTGCTCCTCACAGGGCCTATTAAAACCTAAATCTGTATGTATGTATATAGCGTTGGTTTAGAGTTCGTTTTTTAAAAATATATAACCGGGGAAGCATTATGCTTCTTGAAGGTTGATATTGAAGCTTAAATCTGGTTGTGATAATCTGATAATAGAATACAATCAGGGCTGGACTGGGGAAAAAATTAGTACCAGAAAATCTGATAGTTCAGGTTTGTATTTTGGACTTTTTCAATTTTTAACCTGAATTTTTGCAATATATTTTTTTCATTGCCACACCACGGGCCACTGGGAAATTCTTGATAGCCCGCTGGGCCAATACAGCCCTAAATACAATACTCTTGTACCAAAATTCAGAAGTTTACTATATCATAGAGATGGTAGTCTTCGAATTGGTATTTCTATCCTACTAATAAAAAACTAAAATACTCACTCACTTGCTGGTGAATTTTTGTTAACGTTTTTTGGTTATTTTGTAGAAAAGAAAGGAAAATTCGTAACGTTTTTTAACATTTAAGTTAAAAATCATTTACCTAAGAGTACACTTTTGCACTAATTACAACTTAAGGACGAAAGGGTCAACCTGTTGGAATTCAGTTTGTTTAACGCTCAACGCTGCCTCTAATAAGTTCAATACGTAGATACTTTATGATTAGTTTCTTCTTTCTTACATTAATTTTGACAAAATAACTGAAAAAGCCACTAAATAATTTTTGTAAATAAACATTCTGTAGGTACCTACGACGGTGTTAAAAATCTTCTTCCTCTAGTCATATAGTCTAGTCATACCTACAACCTATACAGGGTGGTGATCAGAGCTCTCGGTCATAGAGATTTAACATGCAAAATCATACTTTGGTAATTTCCTGCTTCCCAATTTGTTTAAGAAAAAATATCTTCTAATAAAAGTTTTAGAGCATAAAATTTCGCATATAAATCAATAAATAAAATTAATTTTGGATGATTTATAACGCCAGAAATTTAATTAGAAAATATTGAAAATTAGCAGAAATAGCGATTCCCTTGAAAAAGAAATAAAAATTATGAAATGTTTTACGCTTTATCTGTCAAATTAATTTTATATTTTATATTTAATTATTGAATTTAAGTAGTAATAAATAACATTTACTTAAATAAACCCTCAATTGCTTAATTTTTAGTTTCAGTTGATTTAAATTACCCTCAAAAAGTATTTCACGCATGGCAATGGCGCTATTTCTGCTAATTTTCGAAACTTTAAAATTGAATTTCTGACGTTATGAAGCAACCAAAATTATTTTGGTTTATTGATTTAGATGCAGAATTTTATGCTCTAAAACTTCTATTTGAAGAATTTATTTCTAAAATAATTTTGGAAGAAAAAAATCACCAAGTACTTAAGTGATTTTACCTATAAGTAACCGAGAGTACAATAAATAATACGATCAGCAGAAAATTATTAAATTTTACAATAATTTGAAGAAGTTAAAATTTAAATACCAATTTAGAAATCAAAACTATAAATAAAAGTTTGTTAAAAAGTCAAAATAAAAGCTTCAAAACTAAATTTAATTCCTTAAATTAAGAATTTTGCTACATAATTTGATCATTTCTTTCAACTTGCTTTTAGATGGAGGTTTTTAAAGGAAAATTGCAAGATGAAACTAGTTTTAAACAATTATGAACGTTTTAAATAATTTAAAAAAATAAATTTAATGTTTAATTTTTATTTACTTAACTTTGATTTTAATTATAGGTATTAAAAAGAAGTCGTTTCCGACGGTGCACCATTAAATGTTTAAAAAAAGAACCTGAGTAATTAAAATAAGTAAATTTTTACAAAAGAATAAAATATAATTACACAAGTATTAAATAAGTGATGAAAGTTAATTTAATAAATTAAGGGGTAATAATTCAATAATTTGAAATTAATTTGAATTATACAGAGGTTGGTCTCTTCATTCAGTGTTCATCACGGAAATTAGAGATTTTGATGAGATCTTAGGTTCTTATTATAAAGATAGAAAAACCCTTAAATTAACGAAAATGTTCTATATTTAATGCGGAAATGAAAAATGAATTATCTCAAACAGTTCTTGAGATATTTCAAAAAAATCAAAATTTGGCATTTTTGGTTTTTTCTCGATCTACCTCGCAACTTTTAATTTTCTACAGGCGTATTTGATGTTTTTCCTCGTGTTTTTCTTTAAATAAAGTTAAAACAGGCATAAATTCTGTCAGTGAATCATTAGAAATTGTTTTTCAATCAAAATCCATCGCTATGGCTATTTTAAGGATTTTTTCAAAAATACACTTTTAATTTCTGCCATTACAAAGCATGCAAAATTATTTTTATTTATTGATTCAGATGCACAATTTCATGCTCTACAACTTTCATTTGAAGCTTTTTTGCCTAAAACAATTAGGAAAGCAGGAAATTACAAAAGTATCGTATTACCCATGATCCAGAGAACCATATGAAACTAAAACGATTTTATCTCTCAAAAACTAAAGATTAATCCACCATTTTGAATTACCATTTTTTAATAATTATATATGTGCATTGTATGCTTCCTTTAAAAAAAAATCTTTTCCAGGTCACTCAAATAGTTATTACTTCTTACATTTATTTCAATTTCTTTTCTTCTTTTATTTTTCTTTTTATTAATCAGATAACTTCCTGGTAACTTAATTAACATTTTTATATGTTTTTGATTACGTTTGGTACTTAAGTAATTTATGTTGTTTTAATTTCAAGAACAAAAGATAGTAATCTCATGTCTCTTATGATGATCATAATAAACCTAAACACAAATTAGTTCGTGAATTAAATAAAACAAAATCTTCTTTTGTATATTTAACTATTGCATGAGAGGAAAACACAAAAGAAATTTTTTGACATGGTAAAAAATAGAGTGGGATAACCCAAAAACTCCATTGATTCTCATAAAATAATTTAAAATGCCCAATTATTACGAAATTGCGTTTTGATAATTTAAACGTCTTCATCGGTTTTAGAGGTATTCTCGAGGCCCATCCATCATTGGACACACTGTATACAAGTCAACATTTTCAAATAACACCTACATATTGTGTTACATATCAAAAGAAGCGTCTCAAAAAAGACTATCTAACAGCTAAAACCAAATTAGAAAAATTTCAGGGGTTCACACTTTATAGAATAAGACGTAGACGTGTAAGTTCTTCGCCACGCATGTTAGTCTCCTGAAGGCGTTTTCTATAGTTGAGGTTAAACTATGTGAAAGTCAAGGAATGTGGATACTCGTAAAAAGGAATAAAAATGTTTAAAGCAATGTTAAATACATCCTCCATTAGAAGTTTAGAAGACATAAACGTTATAGTTCAGTTTTTCTTCCATTACCGACACGTGACCACCTTAATATGTATAAATAAAAATGAAAACGACTTTATTAGTGAGTTTAATTATTTAATTTAGTTAATACATTTCTTGTTAATTATTATTAAATATTTATTTCGAAAATTTATTATTTATTGAGTATTTTAAAAGTCACGTGTCGGTAAAGTAAGAAAAACTGAGCTTTACGTTTATATCATCAGTCCTCTCTGTTGGTCTAGGTGGCTCTTGTTTTTACTTTTTGCATTTACTTTAATGGAAAAAGAAAAGTTTTATTTAATTTCTCGACCATTTGAGTCCCAAAAATGCAAAATAATTTTTTTTAAATGTTTGTCTGTATGTAACAGCCATTAACAGCGATTTTGACAAAATTGTTCAATTTCATGGTCTTTTCCTTATAACTTAGCCGTTAATTACAATTATAAAAATTTAAAAACTGCATTTTATAGGCAAATTATACGCCTTTAGTTCTAATGTAATAAATTTTTTAAATTGTTTCAAAATTTCTTAATTTTAATAGACCAAAATTTGTTGAAATTTTGAAACGGGATTTCTTAAAATCAGCTTTGGTAATTGTTTTCATTTTTGGTTATATATTACACACAACATAGTCCTCTAAAGAATATTCAAAATTTTTTAACTTTTATATAGCAGGACCGGAGTTATGATTTTTTAAACGTAAAAAATTCAAAAATCGGCCAATTCTTTTATAATTTGAATAAAAATCTGAAAGTTGGTACAAATATTAATCTCTTGAATATCTGTTATTTGACACTGTTTTCGGTTAACAAATCCCTTCCGGTTAAACCGGAAATTAGAACTTCTTTATAAGTGTTTAAGGAAACAATGTCTATTTTTAATTGGTTTGAAAGCTCATAAAATTAGCTGTTAAGTGATATCAAACAGTGCTTACTTGGACTTCCGGTTTAACCGGAAATTGCATCAACATTCTTATTTTAACCTGAACATTTGTATATTTCAAAATATTTTTAAAGCTCGTAAAATTAGCTATCCGATGATACTAAACACTTTATATGGTAACTTTCGGTTTAACCGGAAATGAGACTAACTTAAATTAAATGGTATAAGGGAAAATTTTTAACTTTTTGATTCTGATTTTTAGTTTTTAAAACACCCTGTATATTTTTGAATATTTTGAAACCTAGTAAAATTAGCTTTGCAACATTTTTTCGATTACATGTTGTAAGTTTTATCGTAAAGAGGCGTTTTTTTTATACCACCGCTTTTAAATGGTCCTAGATAATAATCTAAAACGGTATGGTCCGGTGAACGAGCTGGCCACCTTATTGGATCGTAGGTCGTAGCTGCCTATCGAGATATCTTCAAAAGTAGTTAAAGTGGCAATATTTGATGTGTTCACCATTTTAATGAATTTACAGGTAAAACATCATCAAATAGGGTGCTTCGTAATTTTGCGAAAGCAAATTTAAGAGAATTAATTTAAATTTTAGTCAGGGGTGGCACATGTGGGAGTGGGCGTTTAACTCCTTGTAGTCTATTTGAAAAATATGTCACATTTGATAGCTCCGCTTATGAGAACGTTATGATCTAGTCATCTGGATAAGAAAAATTAAATATACGTATGGGAAAACTTCGGAACCCATGTATTTGTTGTAAAGTCCGGAACTTATGAGAAGAATAGGGCGGAGCCAATGCGCTATAACGAAAATGTGTCTGGCAAAAATCTGATCGCATCAGAATACAGCGAGATATAGAGAGAGAGAGAGAGCTCCCTCCATCTGCACTACGCAAGATATTAGCTCCGCCCTATTCTTCTCATACGTTCAGGACTATAGTAATGTTATTCTGGGAGTCGAAAAGGCTCAATCTTTTTCAATCCAAAAAATATATTCTTGAAACTTTTGTACTTGCTTACGAATCACTCTGTATAACTTTAAGCGCTCATGAAGAAATTTACATTTTGTTTAGTTTTTTTTTGTTAATTTTTCTTTGTATTTTATTTTAAAAAAACGTATAAAATTTACGGTTATTGATTTTAATACTACAAACAATATCGGTTTATATAAGAAACACCTTGTTCTGTCAACGCATTTGTACAAATTATATATGGCCGCTTGCTGCTTGTGATGATTATTATAAGCGTCCAAATACCATAATAATATTTTTAAGAGTGTCATATAATAAAATTTATAATGATAATCATATAATATTATGTAATATATTATGTGTGTTAAATAAATCAAAGATTATTAGATTCACCATTATCCTTTTAGTCACATCTCGTTATATTACATTTGAACAATTTCATCCCGCTATACCACCTTGTGGCACCCCAATTTTTTTTTTTTTTAATTTTTTAAAAATTTTTTGATTGTTTATTATTATTATATTAATTTAATTTTATTTTGTTTTTTAGGCCGAGCAGAGCCAGCCGCCGGGATGCTAATAGCTTGCGCCGGCTGCGATAAACCAATACTTGATAAGTTCCTACTAAATGTACTTGAAAGGACGTGGCATGCAGATTGTGTAAGGTGTTTTGATTGTCAAGCACCACTAACTGATAAGTGTTTTTCGAGAGAAGGAAAATTATTTTGTAGAGGAGATTTTTTTAGGTGAGTTATGCAATGTTTATAAAAATAAATGGTTAATAATAATATAAAAAAAGAAGCACAAAATTACACAACGTGTAATAAATCAATTCGTCACTAACGACAATGATGAGTATTGTACCATTATTTATGTTATAACCATTTGTCAGAAGATTTCAAGCTTTGACCTTACAAGTACAATCCGTTACTAAATAAAAAAAAAAAAAAAGTTAGGAAATTTTTTTTTATTCATCCACTAAAGCGTTATGATGGCGTTACACCCCCACTATATTATTTTATTACGAAGAGTATGAAGTTTTATACTATTGAAAATTTTAACGCTTTAAAATGTGGTGAGAAAAATACTTTTTCCTTGACAAAAATCGTGCATGAAGGACACATCCGACATTGTCACAGTTGATTTCGTAATTTTTTGGTCACGTTCAAGTTTTAATTTTGGTTAACTACTTTTTGTTGTTTGTTTTTATCAAAATATGTAATTATTAAAATCGACAATCGGAATCGCCAAAAATTGCAATTTTAAAACCAATTTGTTAAAATTCCACCTCCTACTTAAAAGTTTTCACAACTTAAGCTATTAGCTATTAAGTTAATCCGTAGCTTCCTTTCCAATGTGACTGATGCAATTTATAATGACTAGTGCACTTTTCTCGATTGTAAGCTTAGATCGAAAAAGTCAAACTCAAAACCAGTGGCGTACCATGTGCGAAAAGGTGTGCAAGGCGCTGTTGTCGTCGGCACACCACATGTAGCACTCTTCTTAGCACCCCATGGACAAAATAAATAAATAAGATATAATCTTATATCGAGGCAAGGGTGCTTCAATGGGGCTAGTCGCATGCTTTGTTTATTTTTTTCGGTGCGTTGCTATTGCGATGCTAAGGGCAGTTCTAAGTGCGGTACGCCGACGGGGCATTAAAAGGGTTTCTTTTCATGCATTTTCCATAACAACGTTCATATACCTTCTTCTCGAAGCTATTACTCATCTTTTACTGCTATCCGACCTAGTACAGGGTGCTAATAAGTTAAAAAGAATTTAAAAGTTAATTTAGTCTACTCGCATAGTGAATAAACTATACTTTACTGTTTATAAGTAACAAAAGGACGTAACTCATAAACAGACAGATTTTTATGAAAAATAAAATAAAATTTTTCATTCAAATACCCTCTAGCTCTAGATAGTATAGGTACTATAAATAAACCTTAATTAATCATCGTCACAATTAATTTTTCCTTCACTTCATATAAGTTACTTGAAACGTACTAGGCATAAACTTAGGTTATAAACCCCGGAAACTAACAACTTTTACATACCCTACATACAAAGAAAACATTTTCAGTTTTAATTTCCATTCACTCGAATTAACTTGTGAGATGTTTCAAATGATAATTTCCATTTCAATTTAAAGGAATTTAAATATTTCTTGTATACAAAGTGTAAGTGTGCTTAAAACTTTTTTAAAAGCCAGACTTTATTTAAGGATTTAGAATTTTAGTTTTAGCGTCAAATCGATATTTATATCATGAAAAGTAACTATAATCTTTTTTTCTTTCCAAGTCAATTCGGTACCAGGGTTATAAGAAATAACAAACCAAACAAAGAAATTTGAAGCAAAACTTTGGGTAGGTTAAAGAAGAAGGTTGGATGAAAAGGGTTGGGAACGGTGTACTGAATGGTTACCGAGATAACTCAAAAAGGCTGAAAATAGGCAATTTAGTTTTTCGACTGTAATTTGAAAATAGTTTACTTTAGAAGAAAAAAAATCGGAAAAATGTTTAGGAGGTCGATAAAGCTATCAAACGATACTAAACTCGACATTTTATCACATCGACGCTAGGCGTCGCGACGTCCAACTTTTAATTTTCTTATGGGGACCTACCCGAAAATTACTCGGTTGGCTCGTCTAAATACAGATATCGAACGAGAACATTCTGAACATTCTATCTTGTACTCTTCTTAATTTACACAGTTATGTTACGTTTCGTTAATTTATGTTACTCTATGTTATTTTTTACGATAAAAAATAACAACCCAAACTTATTTTTTTAGTTTTAGAAACGCAGGTTCATTAGAAAATATAAATAAAGGTAAATTAATTTTAAAAAATTCAATTAAAATTGGCGTCAAGTTTCTCGGACACCCTTATTTAATTTTTTAGAGAGGCGCCAATTATGTTTTTTGCAAATAACTCAAAAGCTATTTAGTTTGACGAAAAAATCATTAATATATATCTTGTAGCTTATAAAATTTCCTCCAATGTGATTAGATTTCATCCCTTCTACTATAAATATTAAACGGCCTAAAGGGTTTTGAAAATTGAAACTCTTCTTTTACTGAAGTAGCAGTGATAAAGGCACCGTCAAAAATTTGTGTAATGGTTTTTTTGGGTTTTCTGATAAGTATATATTAAGAAACTGAAATTTTTACACCTCTAACTAAATGATGAATTTTTTATAGGGGTTGAAGAGGGTAAAAAACATGATTTATTGCTCGCCTTTTTGTAAATAACTCAAAAATGCTAATTGTACAGCCGACGTTTGTTTGGGCGTGCTATCTTCTTTCATATGCCACTAATCAAGTCAAATCTCACTATTTCAATTTTTCATTTATAACACACATTCCTCCACCCACAAGCTCTCGTGATTACAACTATAGCCACTTTTATCATCACTTAAAAACGCTATATCTTTTGAACAGTCCGTCACAGCGATGTGTGGTTTGAAAATTTGCTCTTAAAATTGTTTGGGTCACACCCCCTATTACTCAGGGTAGTGCTTGCTCTGAATGGCTCGTGAGCCACTTTTGACGGTAGACTGACAGTTTTGAAATCAAATAATGATTAGAACAGAGAGTTAGCCTAAGTTTATGTTTGTCGACGCCACTTGTGCTGCCTCCTTAAAGCAAATTTTTCTTTTTCAGTCCTTAATTCATGCTAATCTTTGGATGAACTCCAGGAGAGTGAAGTCGCTGATGCAGGCCATATTAGGCCTGTATTCCTTAACATCGGTCCTCTCATTATTTGCTCTAACGCAGGTCACTGCATTGCATTCTTTGATTTCTCTGCAGCTGGGGTTCCATTTTGTACAGAAAATAGACAGAGTGGCTGAGAGCACCAGCTAAGGCACAAATAACAGCATATAATGGCACCTTTAGAGCTGAATTTGACAAAGTACAGCTCTTGCAGTTAGCCTAGTTGTTTCTGGCTTGAGTCTTGATCCTTGATGTTCTCAAGCAGTGCTAATATCAATCCTTCGCCATGTGGAGAATTTTATTACGAACCACTGCCTCGTATCCTCGTACCCTTCAACAATAACGCTTGTTTTCTGCCAGGAGCTGGCTTATTTTTTATTTTTCCTGATATAAACGGTTTTCCTCTTTCTTCTATAAGATTCATAATTTGGCGATTTCTTCCAATTTGCTTTAGCGCTTCTTCAACAGTATGCATCTATGGATGGCTGTCTAGGGTATTCATTTGATAGGACATTTTCATATGTATTGGTTTATCTGCCGCCGATTCTAAACAGCTACACCATGAGATCCTAAAATTCAATCGCATACATTTTAATAATAATGGCTCATTAAGCATTAATATGCAGTTTTCTAATTTCCGAAGTAAAAGTTGGTAATTATGTACTAATTGGAATACCTATATGGCTGCAATCTCTTCTGCATTGTTGTAGAAGTTCACAAAGATAAAAAATTTAATTTCCGGAAAGAACGAAACTATTTCCAAGCAAAATTTCAATAATTTCAAATGAATATTTAAAAAAAAAAGATGAAAAAGCACTAAAGTAAACAAGGCTTGCCATGCCATACAGTGCAGGTGCAGGGTAATATTGTTTTGAGTGGTACCAACATTGGGATTTCGGAAAGGGTTGCGACATTGGTTACATTAGTAAAAAGTTGCGTATTTTTATGAGCTTTAAGAATCCGTTTTGGAAATTCAAAAAATCAAATTGGTTACGGAGATAACGCAAAAAAAATTGAAAATTGCTAATTTAATTATTCCACTGTTGTTTCAAAATCGTTTACTTTAGAAAAACAATTATCTGAAAATTTGTTTAGGAGGTCAAAATAGCTATGAAACGATACTAAACTCGACACTTCATCACATTGCCGCTAGGCGTCGCGGCGTTCATCTTTTTATTTTGTTACGCGAACCTATTTTTTTTCTCGAAGAAAATTACTCTGCTGGCTTGTCTAAATTCGGAATCGGATACCAAAGGAGAATTTTCTACCCAACTTTTCTACGTTATGTTAAGTTACGTTATGTTAATATGTTACTATGCGTTATTTTTTACTATGAAGGGTAACGTTTAAAACTTCGTTTTTAAAGTTTTAAAAAGTTCATTAGAAGCCGGATTCATGCAAATGGTGCTAGTCTGCTAGTGGTGTGCTGAGGTTAAGTGTGTTTGAGGCTTTATTCGAGTCCTTTGGCCCTTGTAATAAACCAAATAAAACGTTGAATAACAAAGCTTAACCGAGCCACATCTGTAAACACAGCAAAACAAAAATTTTAACCTCTATGCACTTAAAATGGAAAATTCTTTAACATACGAGCAATTTTTAGAGAGAAAAAAATGATTTGATGCATACCGAAACATTGCGACTAAATATGAAATAATATTTTTGAAAAAAAAAATTTATCGATGGTGTAGCTAGCATTGCAAAATATACGAGCTACGACTCGTTAAAATGCCACTTTTGTTCTATTTGCCTCGTGGTATTGATCGGTTAGGTCCCTAGTTATAACAACCAAGTCGCTTACGATCGCGAATTTTCACATGGAAACAGCAAATAAAACCAAAATTTTTCAAACTTTTTTAACCATAAAAAAAAATTATTTTTAGAAAAGAGCCAAAATAAAGAAAAGGGAAATGTCTGTGAGGGGAGAAAAATTTTTTATTTATAAAAGAAAATGAGTTAAAACGATGGGTCTATTACAAAAATAACTAATGCTTGGCTTTTCATCCCTTATTTAAAATTAGATAAGGTTTAAATGGTTGTCCCAGTCGACTTTGATGTGGCCTGTTCGCGAAGATAAGTACACTTTCATTTATTTATGGTAATTGCGAGGGTGCGCACCCCCTTAACCTTTGATACTCATTTAAACCATAATTCTTTTAGTGGCTCCGTTTCAACTTTTATTTAAAAGAAAAAAAAATTGATTTGTGTTTAGGCAAAAAAATGGAAAAAAATTTTTAATTTGTTTGTTGATTGAAAAAATTAATAGGTTATTACTAGACGAAAAAAAATCAAACCCTTATCGAAATTTATTTAAATTATTTCAAATCGTCGCATCGTAAATATGTTAAAATGGACGTTAATGTTTTGATATGGTTAATTATTGCATTAAAACTAATTTTCTTGACTGTTTTGTGTGATTTTAATTATAATACTAATTTATTATGATTTAACGTTTTAATTATTTTCTTACATATATATGAATATTCTCAATATTATTACGTTAGTGTTAAAAAAATAATTTATTTACGTTATCACTTTAATTAAATTTGAGTTATCTTAAAATTAAACGGCGTCATTTTAATTAAATCGGGAAATATTATCATTTTTTTCTTACTACTAGATAGCAATTAATTTAACACTTTAATTCAATTTTCCTTAAGTAACCTATAATAGGTAACTATTCATCTGTTTATATCTTAAAATGGCGCCTTCAATATGGCTGCTCGATTTAAATTTAAACACGGCAATTTTTGTAAAAAATTAAAACGTCAAAATAAGACTCCTATAATATGTCAAAAATATTATTTATTAAAGTTATCTTAAAACACCATTTTAATTAAATTAAAAATAATTTATTCATTTATTTTCTATTACTACTTATAGCTTGTTCACCGACAAGATGCAGCTAAGCCACTCCCTAGAAATTTTTGTCAAATAAAGTTGACGCATGTCAATTCTTGTGTTAGTGTTGTAAACCGCATTTTAAAAATTCGACCAATAGAAAACTTCCATTCTAATATCGCGTGCTTTTTTTGGGAGTGGCTTAGTTGCATCTTGTCGGTGAACAGTGTATACCTAAGTAGTATCTATCGATAATTAATTTACCAAGCAATAGCTTCAGCGGTTCACTATTTTTCTAAATTTGTTACCCCTATTAATATTTATAAACTCGTGTATTTATATTTAAAAATGGCGGCTTCAAGATGGCGGTTCGATCCAAATTAAAACGCAAAACAAATTGTAAAGCTCAAATAAGTCAGGTTTGATGTGTTAAAAAAATTAATGATTCGATTGTTTGTAATTGTTATGTCAAAATTAGACATATAAGGCGCCATTTTGCTTAGATTAGCAAATGTTTTCATTCTTTTTCTGTAGGTAGACGTAAATAATTAAATTAACTACTTTACAAGCAATTTATTTCATTAAACTAAACATTGATCAGCTTTATTGACTTCGATTCAGGCATAAAATTTTAAGATCATTATTAAATTATTCAAAATGGCGGCTCTAAGATAGCCAATCGATTAAGTATTCTTCATAAAGTTGTAAAATTTAAATTGTTAAAAAATTTATCGTTTGTGAATGAGTTCTTACAGCGTTAATTAAATTAGAATTATTTCAAAATTGGAATTACAAGGCGCCATTTTGTTTAAATTAACTAACATTTTCTTTCTTTTTCTGTAGCTTTTTTTAACAATTGATGTACGTAAACAATTTAATTTTTTAACCAAGTGCTTCGATTGACCAATAAAATTTGAAAATCATTATTTGAATTTTCAAAATGGCGGCTTGGAGATGGCGACGATATTAAAATTAAAACTACGGTGATTTGTTGAAATAATGTACTTTTTACATGTTTAAAGATTGCAAAATCATTGTTTATAGCTATAAAGAGAAATTATTATTATTTTTTTATTATTTTTAATTAAATAGTATGTAATACTGGTAATACGTAAAAATATCTCTATACTAGCGCACGAAACTATTTATAACGTAATATAAAATTGCGTTACTTAAGATCTTAAAATTTAACCAATAATAAAAGTCTATATGAATATTTTAACAGACATGTTTAATAGTTAACAAGAGCAAGCAATTTCTGTAACGAGCAAACACGACGTTTTCAAAACGGTTTCAGTAATAAATTGTAACCCTGCACCGCGGCCATAACGAATCAAATATTCCAAAAGCCTTAGAGACTTGTTCGGTATATCCTTTGTTGTTAAATATTAATTCTTTTTTTTTAAATTTTTTATTTGATAAATAACTTAACCAAAGAATTTGCAAAAAATTTATTATTTGTTCAATTTTATAATGGCACGATCATTAAAAAATAAATTTTAATTGAATTTGTATTGATAATTGAATGATTTATTTGGAAATAATAGCATGGTGTGGGTTTGCGTTGAATATTTTGATGGAAACGCTCTAAGGACCATTTTTCTAAAATTTAAATTTTCTTAAATTTTTGATGATGTCTAGAAGAGACCAGAAATAAATTTCTATTGTGGGCTAGGACAGCTAGGACTATAGCTGTCCTAGCGAGCTATGGTCTATTTTGGCACTTATAGACAGAGATAGCGAATGAGCGATCGGTCAGCTAGTGGGGACTCTTATATGGGCTAAATTCGCTCATTATTTCGTTATCTAATCGCTAGCAAAACCTTAAAGGTCTTAATACTTAAAATTTTGTTGACCGTCAAAACCTTAGCTTTAGCATAGTTTTGCACGTCTTGGTTGGTCCTCTGAGGACACTTCTGCCTTCTTTTTTTTTCTGTTACCCATCTTTGGACACTTTTTTCTCATATTCTCCCTCCTTAGTAGTTAGTGCCTAGCCGTCTTGGGCTTTATACACGACTTCGTATATCCTTTGTCAGATCAGCTTATCTCTAACACCCTCATACAAGCCCACACACCTTTATCAGAGCTTATCTGTTGTTTAGAACTATATCACAGTATACTTATTTGCTTCGCATACAGTAGTGACAACGCCATGGTTACCATTGTATTTCATGTCGCCAAAATCAGTGACCTTGAACACCGTCCGCCATTAATCGGATAGTATGAAGTATATAAGCGCGCATAAATTCAAAATTATTTTTATAGGTTCTGTCAGCTGTCACTGTTATTTTTATATCTATTTGTAAAGGGTAGCATAAATAAGTATCTGAATGTATTGAAATCATGTTTCATTACTACAAGGTACCTTCCGTTTCGGTTTTTGATGCAAATAAAAAATATTTAATTTATAAAAAATATAATAATAACGTGCACATTCGATTTGTCATTCATGCTCGTTCATGCCGACATAAAATTTATAAAAAATAGTTGCCTGGTTTCTTTTATCATAGGTGACTATATTGAATGTGCACTGTATTCAACAATAACCCGCCATTTAACGGATAGTACAAATTCACGCATGCGCAAAACAATATTAGCGACACAATTTTTGCACGTCGGCACTACTGTATGCGTAGCATATTATTATACTTATGACTATATCTGGTATAAGATCGAAGCCTTCTACAGTAGACTACAAAATATTAAGCTCAAAATTGTGCCTGATTGAAGACGCTCCTTCCTGTACGCTGTTTAAACTGTTCTTTTTTAACCTATTTTCCTACTGACCTGTCTCTGCTGAGTTTTTCCTAAAAAAATGCACCTCACATCAGGCCACAGCTTCTTAAAGAAACGTCTGCGTAAGCAGACTGTTTTAAACCACTCTATTTTTTGTTATCGTAATTTTAAACAAATCGCTTGTACATTTCAACTCGGTGCCGTTTATACCATAAACAATCAAAAGGGTATCATCTGCACGTTGTATAGTTTGTTTGAAATGTCATACATAGTGCTTCATTAATAATTGAGAACTAATTATCTTTTCGTGTTAGTATTGCAATATCTACCTAGGAATGTAAGCACATGCTTTTAAAGAGCGACCTATAAGTACATAATAATAATTGAATAAAATTTCATTTTTTTTCTCGAATGAAAATGAAAGAAACGTAAATTAAGGGTGAACTAACTGGTGGTTGAGTTTTCGAGTTGAGTTATTAGCACCAAGTCATATTTCCTTTCAAAAAGTTTAAAATTATCGTTTTATCGATCCAACTTGAAAACTAAAACTTTACCAAACTTTCTACAAAATCAATTTCTATTATAATCTCAAATAATAATAAACGTACCTACTATACTAAAACGTATAAAAACCACTATTTATTTAAAAGGTTAATGATTTAAATCATAGTCGTCATCAAACGAAGAAAATTTTCTTAGTGACTAAATGTGGAAGAATTGCGGATTTTATAACTAAAACTTAAACCTCTTGATTATCCCAACTAATAATTTCGTGTTTCTGACAGCGTTTCCGTAAACTTTTGTCACTTACGTCCGCACCCGAACGATTCTAAAAGTTTTCCTCTTTAACAACACCCCCTGCGCACCTTTAAGCTATCCTAATCTTGAAAATTCTAAAATTAATTTGCTCAACGATACGATACGAAATGCTGGGCATTTTTAAAAGACAAAATTCTTAAATCAATATTTGTATGCAATTTTTTTGAAAATGCAGCGTTTATTTACATCGTAAAAATGAATGATTCCCATTAGTTAAAGAGTTAGAGTCGGGAGAAACACCGCAAGTTGTAAAAATAAACTCGATGCAAATGTTTTTAGTTTTGATTTATTTGTAGGATTAATTATGGCCATTAGGACAAATATTTTTGTTGGTTCTAATAGACTAATTTGTGCTCTATAATTTTTGTAAGAGGTAAAACTATCTTCAGATGACTCCTTCGGGAGCTAGAGCCGGGAGAGACACCTCAAGTTCTAAAAATCCACTCGATGTAAATTTTTTTAGTTTTGATTTAGTTTGAAGAATTAAATGTGGCAACTAGGGTAAATATTTTTATTGATTCGGATAGACAATTTTATGACCTATAATTATTGTAAGAGGTGAAATTAACCTCAGATGACTTCTTCAGGAGCTAGAGCCGGGAGAGACACCGCAAGTTGTATAAAAATCGACTCGATGCATATTTTTTTAGTTTTAATTTAGTTTAAAGAATTAATTGTGGCTAGGGAAAATATTTTTATTGATTGAAATAGACAATTTTATGATCTATAATAATTATTGTAAGAGGTAAAATTACCCTCAGATGACTCCTAAAAGTGCTCGAGTCGGGAGAGACACCGCAAATTGTAAAAGCGACTCGAAGCATATTTTTTTCGTTTTGATTTAATTTGAAGCCTTAATTATGGTAACTAGGATAAATAGTTTTATTGATTCTGATAGACAATTTTATGCTCTATAATTATTTTAAGAGGTAAAATTACCCTCATATGACTCCTTCGGGATCTAGAGCTGGGAGAGACACCGCAAGTTGTAAAAATCGACTCCATGCATATTTTTTTAGCTTTGATTTAGTTTGAAGAATTAATTGTGGCAACTAGGGTAAATATTTTTATTGATTCGGATAGGCAATTTTATGACCTATATATTGTAAGAGGTGAAATTATCCTCAGATGACTCCTTGAGGAGCTAGAACCGGGAGAAACACCGCAAGTTGTATAAAAATCGACTCAATGCATATTTTTTTATCTTTAATTTGTTTTGACGGATTAATTATGGCATCTAGGATAATTTTATGCTTTATAGTTATTGTAAGAGTAAAATTACTCTCAGATGACTCTTTCAGAAGATAGAGTCAGGAAAGACACCGCAAGTTGTAAAAATCCACTCATTGCATATTTTTTAGTTTTGATTTAGTTTGAAGAATTAATTATGGCAACTAGGATAAACATTTTTATTGATTCTGATAGACAATTTTATGCTCTATAATTATTGTAAGAGGTAAAATTACCCTCAGATTACTCCTTCAGGAGCTAGAGCCGGGAGAAACACCGCAAGTTGTATAAAAATCGACTCAATGCATATTTTTTTAGCTTTAATTTGTTTTGACGGATTAATTATGGCAATAAGGATAATTTTATGCTCTGTAGTTATTGTAAGAGTAAAATTACTCTCAGATGACTCTTTCAGAAGATAGAGTCAGGAAAGACACCGCAAGTTGTAAAAATCCACTCATTGCATATTTTTTAGTTTTGATTTAGTTTGAAGAATTAAATATGGCAACTAGAACAAATATGTTTATTGGTTAGGATAGACAATTTTATGACCTATAATTATTGTAAGAAGTGAAATTATCCTCAGATGACTCCTTCGGAAGCTAGAGCCGGGAGAGACATCGCAAGTTGTAAAAATCGACTCGAAGCATATTTTTTTAGCTTTAATTTGTTTTGACGGATTAATTATGGCAACTAGGATAAACATTTTTATTGATTCTGATAGACAATTTTATGCTCTATAATTATTGTAAGAGGTAAAATTAACCTCAGATGACTCCTTTGGGATCTAGAGCTGGGAGAGACACCGCAAGTTGTAAAAATCGACTCGATGCATATTTTTTTAGTTTTGATTTAGTTTGAAGAATTAAATATGGCAACTAGGACAAATATGATTATTTATTCGGATAGACAATTTTATGACCTATAATTATTGTAAGAAGTGAAATTATGCTCAGATGACTCCTTCGGGGGCTAGAGCCGGGAGAGACACCGCAAGTTGAAAAAATCGACTCCTTGCATATTTTTTTAGTTTTGATTTATTTTGTAGGATTAAATATGGCAACTGGGACAAATATTTTTATTAATTCAGATGGACAATTTTATGCTCTATACATAGTTATTGTGAGAGTAAAATTATACTCTCAGATGGCTCTTTCAGAAGATAGAGTCAGGAAAGACACCCCAAGTTGTAAAAATCCACTCGATGAATATTTTTTTAGTTTGTAGAATTAATTATGACGACTAGGACAAATATGTTTATTTATTCGGATAGACATTTTTATGCTCTATAAATTTTATTAGTTGTAAAATTACCCTCAGATATCACTCCTCAAGAGGAGATATTGCAAGTTGTGAAAATCGACTAAGAGATATTTTTTATATTGGTAGTTTTGCAAGCAGTAGATGTGGCTTTGCGTGCCCTTCTTAGCATAAATTTATTACACAGCTTAGTTTATCTAAATGTACCTAATTCTTTTCGTCTTTAAAACAATCCACATATTTATGGTAGGCACCTAATATTAGGAGTATATGAAATAGCTATTATGTACCTACGTGTGGGTACCTTATAATTAACTTCCTAAAGAAATATATTTATGCCTACATACACCTCGTTCTAGGTAATTGTTTGAAACGCTTTGCTTCAGATAATTATTTAGGGCAAATTAATGGTAAAATCCTTGATGCAACTTGAGAACAATTTAAATGTTGGCAAACTATCGCACACGGGCGCCCTTGCTGCTAGCAAATTTTAAATTGATGAAACTTGTAATATTCTCTAAGGGCAATCGTTACGCAAAAGTAGAAGAAAAAAAAGATTATTGTGAGAGTGAAATAAAACCAATTTTTCTATATGACTGATTGCACACTAAAATAATTTTTTAACCGCAAAAAAGCATTGGAATTTTTACTGATTTTTAACATTGAATTTTGTTGGTTTTTTTACAGGAGATACGGCACAAAATGTGGTGGTTGCGGTCAAGGAATATCACCGAGTGACCTGGTAAGAAAAGCCAGAGACAAAGTGTTTCACCTCAATTGTTTCACCTGCCTAGTCTGCAGAAAACAGCTATCGACAGGAGAAGAACTTTATGTATTAGACGATAATAAATTTATATGCAAAGACGATTATTTATCCGGAAATAAAACGGCATCAACGATGGCTGGAGCGCATCACGGTGAGTTTCTTTCTCCAATACTTATTTTTATTTTTAAAAAAATTAACGCAAAAAAATGCGTCTTAACGCATCAATAAAATTAAAGAAGAGAGCTTTTACGGGTTTCAAGTTTTATATGACAGTCGCGAGAGCTTTGAGCGCATCGTTCTTTCGATTGGTCGCGGTTTAAAAATGGTGGGGAATGTACGATAGGGAGGCGCATATGTTTATATTAAGGGATGCACTCGAATAAAAATGTAAATGAAAATAGATGAAAATACAAAATAATAAAAGCAGTGACATCTTAGTTTTCTTCGTAAAAAGGAAAACATCGGAATTTTTTTTACATAATTTTGAAAAATTTTACATTTTACTAGTGGAAATATTTTAAAAAGGAAATGTTCAGAGCTTTAAATTAAATTTAGTAGGTAGTAGGTGCTTATGCAAGATCTTTATGTTTTTAAATATTTTATGAAGCAAGAGATTTGTTTGCGGATTTTAAGAAAATGAAGTTGAGATGGAAATTTGACATTATTTGACTTAATTTCTACGATAAATCGATTAAGAGGGTTGTAGAGACGCTTATGAGATTGTTATACTCAATAACTCAATTGAACTGTAAAATATATTTTAGCCCAATTCAGAATATCGATGTCTATAGGTACAGTCAGCCTCACAATTATTGGCCACCCTGGCTATACGTTTAGAACGAATTATGGATGTAACGATCATAACACTCCATACTAAAATTGAGTGGTAACTTTATTTTGCCAACAAGTAGTAAATCAACAACCTCTCCTTCTGTTCTTTTGTCGTTGTTGGCTAATAACCACTCTCGGGTATAGCCTGGGTGTCCAATAATTGTGAGACTGGCTGTACCTAGACATTAGTCTTTACGATTTCATCAGAACGCAAATACTTTTGAAAATTCTCCAAGTATAAGCATTTCCACGACAGTTCTCTGGAACTTGTCCCATTGCCCGCCTTACAGACGCCATATAGTTCTTAGCTTAGACTTAAGCCATAGACTTTAGCCTAGTCAATCTACGAGTAAATCCAACTTCGATAGGAAACGATGTGAAAAGCTAGCTCAGTATACCCAGGCAGAAACTTTCTCTGAAGAAGAAGATTTCTTAATCGGGAAGGATTATTAGAATTAACGAGACCAAATGAGGCCGGTCCGACCCTGTCAGACTGGACTTTTCAGCAAGCACAAGAAAAGGCCCATATACGAGAATATTTTAAAGTTTATGCACGCATCCATGAATCCATGTTTTCACAGAGTCCAGCTCTGAAAGCTTTTTTGAAAACGATAAACTCCGCAACCCACCGTACATTAAACTAATGAATAACTTCATCTGGTTGTGTCAGGAATCTGTCTTTGTCTTCTCTAAAGATCCATAATTTCAGGATATTATAAAATCATATGCATAAGATTAAAAGTTAGGTTAGGGTAGAGTAGTGGATCTAGAGTCTAGACCCACTACTGTTACTCTAGACTCTGGACAAATGATCAATTATCTAAAAGGCTTTCAGGTTTAACATCCAATGGAGAATTTACTATTTACTGTGCAGATAGAGCGTATCATCAGGGTCGGACTGGTCCACTTTATTTGGTCCCGTCAAAAACAGCTGTAATTTGGCCCCTGCGTTCTCTAGACCGTGTAGAAAAATCAAATACAAATATATAGGTTAGGTTTTTGTTCTTCCGTCCCAAGCCGACTTTGTCGGCACCGGTGTTAGCCATAACCGCGACGGTTAGGTTAGGTTATAGTAGGATACCCCAGAACGAAAAGGTAAAATTGAACCAACTTATTCAAGTGTGGTCCCCTGGCCCCCAAACGCCTTTAGCGCCTTCAGCAATTGCCAATACGGCCAGTCTGACCCTGATATTGTAGATGCAGAGCCATAGCTAGACTGTGTTATCAGGGCAGGCTCAAGAATTTTTAAGGGAGGCTGAAAGCTAAAATCAGGGTTTGTATAAATCTGTTGATCACTGTAATCTCTTCTGAAGATGATTTTACTAATCCTTGCCGTAAGAAAAAAAAGCACCGGTGTTAGCCATAACCGCGACAGTTAGGTTAGGTTATAGTAGAATACCTTAGAAGATAAAATATCAGGAAGGAGTCTTAGTAACCGTTGTCGTAAGACAAAATGCCACGGAAATGTCATTTTAGAATTCCAAGCATGATTCATTCATTTATGTCCGTTTGCACCACTTTCCCTTAACCTTAAATTTAACTATAACCTATATTTATGTTTTGTGACAGTTTTTCCGTTGATATGAATATGATCCATGATCCATCAAGTTAAATTTAAGGGGAAGTGGTGCAAACCAGCCTCAATTGCGTTACATTAGCACGAGCTGTAATGATCTTTCATCCATTTCCATTGGAAAAATCATTAGCTATAAATGCTACTTCCTGATAAAGTAACAGATTTTTTTATTTAATGGTAGGATAGGTTAGGTTAGGTTGGGTTATGTTATGTTAGGTTTTATTACAAAATGATAAATTTGAACCAACTTATTCAAGTGTGGTCCCCTAGGCCCCAAAAACCTTTAGTGCCTTTAGGAATGCCAATCGGGCCAGTCCAACCCTGATATTATAGATGCAGGGACGTAACCAGACTTATTATGAGGGTCAAAAATTTCTAAAGGGAGCTAAAATCAGGGTGTTCTCTCTTCTGGGTTTGTATAAATCTGTTGACTACTGTAATCTCTTCTGAGGTTGGAAGTTTTTTGCCCAAAGTTTGGAAAAGTTTGACTTTCTCTAAATCAATGTTTTCTTCTTTGGCACCAATAAATTAGGCACTTATAGTATTATTATTATTGCGACATCCTTAGCTCTAGCTATAGAACAGGCATAAAACTTTCCAAGGCAGGCTCAGCCTGCCCTTGCGTACCCCTGGCTACGGCTCTCTGTAGAAGTCATGAGTTCAAACACAAACGCACTTTTTTGCAGATAAGCACATAAGATAATGGCACGTGCCTGATGCAGATAAAGCGTTTATTCCAGTATTTTACTATGAATATTGAGGCTCCAGTGTATTTAGCTGTTCATAAAAGTATCGAACGTTCCCATATAAATTTGAAACTCTTATGAAGATCAATAAAGCAGATCAAAAGTGCATAAAGCCTCGTATAAGGAAGGCTCGAAGCTATTATCCGTTCACTATTTATTTGTGCTATGGTTGGCCATGTTAGGGTGACAGATTAGATTCCACCCGGTATGAATTTGAAAAAAATCAGAGAATAGCGGCTTTTATTCAATTGGTGTTAATAGTTGGTCTGTAATTTTTCTGGTACTGTCAAAAGCTCAGTCAATTTAATAGGGACTTTTTATTTTGGCAAACCAAAAAACAAAAGTTCATGGCCAACCATATCACAAATAAATAGTGAACGGATTATAGGTGATAATTTAGAAAATTAAAAAAATGTCTGAAACGATAGGTTTTAGGGAAAAATTACCTTTAGAATTGAAGCTTATCGAATTTCCTACAAGATTATTAATTTTTACTGTAAAACGAAGGGCTGAGGCGCTAGAAGCAAAAGTTTCACGAAAAACGCCAAGCCAAAATTTTAGTTCACACATTAACGATTTTTGCGAGCAGATATCTCGAAAACTAGAAGGAATAAAGAAAAAATTAATAGAATCGATCTTGTAGGAAATTTGATAAGCTTTCATTTTACTTGGAGTAATTTTTCCTTAAGATTCACTGTTTTGCAGATATAAGCGAAAATCCCTGAAAAGCGAAAATCGGGACCTTTTTACCCCCTCCCTCCTTAGCTATCTAACTAGGACCGGAGACTTTTAGTATTTTTACCTCCTAACTAATTACTTCAAACACATTCGTGAAAAAAAAATTCCACCCTCTTCCATGTCCTCCATAACCCTTTCGTTGATTAGACATTAGACAAGTACCATAAGTACCTTTTGCTACGTGATGTCATTGAAAAACTATTTCTATTAACAATTAAAAAATAATTTTTAACATTTGTTTACATTTTTTTAAACCATTGTAATTTATAGTTAATTAATTTCATTCCGTATAAGGAAAGAAAAAAATTGGCAAGGCTTTTCACCACTTTGGCTTGCAAGGTTTTTCATTTTGATTTTACATTTTAAGGATTTCACGTGCGTATTTTTTTAAATCTAAATTTGGATTAACTCTTTGAAAAAAATTTAAATGTTAACCGAGATTAAATGATATGGAAACACACACACACACACACACATAGAGCGCACGATGAGAGAGCAACGAGCAAGTATATCTTCAGCCCTCTTGTATTTCAGTTATTCCGCATGCATTCGACAGATGATATGTTGTCTCAAGCCTAGGGCTTTGTCAAAAGCTCCCGCTATGTTTGTATAGTGAAATTGAAACGAGATGCGATTTAGATCGTATGCTGATTTTAGGGGTGGTTTCTTTTTAAAACAAATTTTTGCGTGTGCGAAAATTTAAAAATTGTAACAAATAAGGAAGTTTTGTGTATATTGTGTGCTATTATTTTATACAAACAATATCGTGCTCAAATACATGACTTGTATAAATAAGTTGAAAACTATAATCATGCAGAATAATAAAACAATCGGTTTGTATTTGAAAGAAAACAACCGAGTGTACGGTTGTTAGATTTTTTTATATCGCGTCCTTCACGCTTTTGAAAACTTCGTCAGACCGTTTAAAATTCATTTTGTTGGCTCTTTTTTTTTCGAAGTAAAAATTTTTGCGACTAAAAATTAACTATCAGAAGCACAACTTTTTTTTTAAACACGAAACAAAATTTGTAAACAGGATTTTTCTAAGCTCGGTTTTTGAGCGTATTCTCATAGCCGCCGGTTTAAAAAATCCCCCTTATAATAATATTTGCACGCACGGAGTAACAGTTTTACACAAAGGGCTGTGTTTTTCCAGCTTGGTCGATTCGAAATAAGCGAAGAGTTAAGGGCGACAGTGCGTAAAATGTTTATATATTTTTAATTTTTAAAAATTTGAGGTGATTGTGTTAATAAGTAACAATATAAAAGTAAGGCCTTGACGTGATAGATCGTCATGTAACCGAGAAACATAAAAATTTCACGCTATTGGTTACAGTACGGTTGTTCTCTGATGGGCGCGGAAAATCGCTCAAGTGTAACCGTTTTCTTCCCGTTTCGGTTCACCATGAAGTCGCCGCTTCATTTGATCAATTGTACATTTTTATAAAATACTTAATAGTACAGTCAAATAACACGATATTTTGATCTATAGAGGAAATAATTAGGGGAAAGCTGAATTTTTCTTAAGTCATGGAAACCGCGGAGTCACCCCCGCTCCTCCGCTTGTGTTGTCCACAATTTTGAATTAAGAGGTTCTAGGCAGTCAGGAGGTCGTAAAAAAGCGATTTTTCAAGAATTTTTCGTGGAAAGACATTTTAATTTATTAACGTAAAAATTTTTGTACATATTGTTGAAACTTTTAACTTTATTTTGATATTTTTTATTCGTAAAAATAATGATTTTTAAAGCTGCTATAGCCGATCTCCGGGAGCCCCTCTAAAAAAAGGCGTCTTGCACGATATCTTTGGATTGGATCATCTGAAATGAAAAAACCAAAAATATTTCGTTAATATAAGGTATTATGTAGTATTTGATCGAAAATTTTTTTCTCGCCGATAAATATTTTCCATATTATGGCCAAAATTTTCATCGAAAATCGAAATTTTTGTTCTAAAAAGCTGCCATTTTGTTAAAAATTAATATTTTGCTGATTCCTTCTATTAAATACTACATAATACCTTATACTAACGAAATCTTTTTGGTTTTTTCATTTCAGATGATCCAATCCAGAGGTATCGTGCAAGACGCCTTTTTTAGAGAGGCTCCCGGAGATCGGCTATAGCAGCTTTAAAAATCATTAGTTTTACGAATCAAAAATATCAAAATAAAGTTAAAAGTTACAACAATATGTATATAAATTTGTAAATTAATAAATTAAAATGTCTTTCCACCAAAAATGTTTGAAAAATCACTTTTTTTCGACCTCCTGATAGACTGCCTATAACCTCTCTTAATTTAAAATTGTGGACAACGCAAGCAGTAGAGCGGAGGGGATCCGTAAAAATTTATATACATATTGTTGTAACTTTTAACTTTATTTTAATATTTTTGATTCGTAAAAATAATGATTTTTAAAGCTGCTATAGCCGATCTCCGGGAGCCTCTCAAAAAAAAGGCGTCTTGCACGATATCTTTGGATTGAATCATCTGAAATGAAAAAATCAAAAAGATTTCGTTAATATAAGGTAGTATGTAGTATTTAATCGAAAATTTTTTTCTCGCCGATAAATATTTTCCATATATGGCCAAAATTTTAATCGAAAATCGAAATTTTTGTTCTAAAAAGCTGCCATTTTGTTAAAAATTAATATTTTGCTGATTTCTTCGATTAAATACTACATAATACCTTGCACTAACGAAATCTTTTTGGTTTTTTCATTTCAGATGATCCAATCCAGAGGTATCATGCAAAACGCCTTATTTAGAGGGGCTCCCGGAGATCGGCTATAGCAGCTTTAAAAATCATTACCTACTTTTACAAATAAAAAATATGAAAATAAAGTTAAAAGTTACAACAATATGTATATAAATTTTTAAGTTAATAAATTAAAATGTCTTTCCACGAAAAATTTTTGAAAAATCACTTTTTTTCGACCTATAACCTCTTAATTCCAAATTGTAGACAACGCAAACAGTAGAGGGGAGGGGATCCGACGGTCTTTAAGTATATACGACATAATAATTTATTTCTGAAAAAGTCAGCTTTCTAATTATTTCCTCTATTTTTCACTATTTCATTGCACTATTACGAGTATAAAGATTGATACTCATTTACGTTATTTGCTCACTACTTAACAATTTATTGATCTCGTAATCGATATCTTGCTATTGTGATTGATGAAGAATAGAAATTAATCAATTTCGAAGGTAATAATTTTAATTGAACATTTAAGAAAATGTTCACGACTTAATAAAAAAAATGTACAAAATTTTTAATATCGATACAATGTCACGCGTATAAAAAAAACGAGCACTTATTGAGCCGTCGTGTTAAAAACAATAGAGAGCCATTCGTTCCTCTTTGCATAAATTTACACGATAAAATTTATATCTTCATAAATTCTTGAAACAATACCAAGTCGCATTGCTCATTCTCACAGTAATTTATTAGCAAAGCTGGAATAAAACTTTACATTTCATTAACTAACTACAACAACGGTCACCTCGCGAGGTGGGAAGAACACCTAAGGATAATTTTGGCACGTTTGATTTAAGTGCGTCCGAAATGTAAAATGTAAAATGTGGGCGAACGGATTCAAAAAAGCTACAAATTTTTACCTTTTTTTGTAAACGACTCGTCCGTATAAAGATCTCCAACTTTTATAATCGTAGAATAAAAAAAAAGAAGGTCGACTAGAATATATTCTACAACCAATTACTTGGATAGTGACCGCATGAGGTCCGCTGTAACAAACCCCAATTAGTGCTGGACCCGCTGAGAAACAAGGCATTACTCCTTTTCCTCCTCTACCGCTTTAAACCCGTGGAGATCGTGCACACTGAGGCCCGTCTGCTGTTCACACCTGCACACCTACACAATTTTACACTATGGGGGTACTTGAAAAAATAATTTTTTTACAAGATTTAAAATAATCTTTTAACATAACTTGATTACAAAATGTAAATATGTGCACACTATGAATAATTTTCATAAGCTCATATCGTTTTTCGCACCATTGTTTCGTAAATTCAGTTACATTATAATAGCAAGTGACAATAAGTGGGGTCTTAAAGCGATCAATTCATTTTAGTAGACGCTTGTAGCGGAAGTTGTTTAGCAAACATCTCCTGGACTTCCTACTAGTATTTGGCAAATATTGACTAGCCTCTTAGAAATACAGCAGACCTGATCAATTTTAGACCAAATTTAATATCAAAACACTTAAACTCCGTTGTTCTATTATTTACTATAAAACAAATAATGGCGAAATTTTGAAACTATTAAATTAATAGGACCTAATTGTATCATTCCGAAAACTGAATTGATAAAAAATAATACTAGCCCTATGGATAAAAATAAAAAATTTTAACTTAAAATGCTCTCTTAAAACGGCCTGAACATATCATTGGCCTGAACAGACTAAGTAGACTAATAAACGCTCTTTAGAAGCGTTAAGTATAATGGAAATTTTTTTAGAAAATTTTCTTCTAAAAAAAAATTGTTCAAAACTGTTGAGTGAGCTACCTATGAGCAGTTTCAGAAGCGGCAACTTGGTGGAAATTAACAAAAGAATCAAAGAACTCGTGGAATAATTTTTTTTCTAAACCTTGCTCCTGGTGATAACGATCAATAGTTTCATTCGAGTCTATGTCTAAAGCTCCAACTTCAATTAAAATCAGAAGATTATGTGGGAATATTTAGGCTCTTGAGACTCTCTAGTTCATTCTTTGAGTCGTTACCAGTAGAAGTTTTTAAATAAAAAAATAGAAGTTTATGAAAAATCCTCAACTTTGAGGACTCGATAGCAAAATGATGCTTCACTCATCTGAAAAGAGACAAAAAGGTGTTAATTATATTAGTCGATGGTATTCGATCTGCTTGTTTCGAATTGTTTTATTAATTGTCATAAATTAATTATGACTACTAGGACAAATATACTACGACATTCGATAGAGAATTTTCTGTTCTATAATTTTTATTAGAAGTAAAATTACCCTCAGACTACTCCTTAAGGAGCTAAAGTCTCGAAAAGCACAGTGAGTTGTAGAATTGGACTTATCATAATTTTTCAAATTTGATTAATTATCATAAATTAATTATGACAGTTAGAGCAAATAATTTTAGCTTTTACAATAGAGAATTTTCTGTTCTATAATTTTTATTAGAAGTAAAATTACCCTCAGACTACTCCTTAAGGAGCTAGAGTCTCGAAAAGCACAGGGAGTTGTAGAATTGGACTTATTATAATTTTTCAACTTTGATTAATTGTCATAAATTAATTATGACAGTTAGAGCAAATAATTTTAGCTTTTTCAATAGAGAATTTTCTGTTCTATAATTTTCATTAGAAGTAAAATTACCCTCAGACTACTCCTTAAGGAGCTAGAGTCTCGAAAAGCACAGGGAGTTGTAGAATTGGACTTATTATAATTTTTCAACTTTGATTAATTGTCATAAATTAATTATGACAGTTAGAGCAAATAATTTTAGCTTTTTCAATAGAGAATTTTCTGTTCTATAATTTTTATTAGAAGTAAAATTACCCTCAGACTACTCCTTAAGGAGCTAGAGTCTCGAAAAGCACAGTGAGTTGTAGAATTGGACTTCTTATAATTTTTCAAATTTGATTAATTGTCATAAATTAATTATGACAGTTAGAGCAAATAATTTTAGCTTTTTCAATAGATAATATTCTGTTCTATAATTTTCATTAGAAGTAAAATTACCCTCAGACTACTCCTTAAGGAGCTAGAGTCTCGAAAAGCACAGGGAGTTGTAGAATTGGACTTATTATAGTTTTTCAAATTTGATTAATTGTCATAAATTAATTATGACAGTTAGAGCAAATAATTTTAGCGTTTTCAATAGAGAATTTTCTGTTCTATAATTTTCATTAGAAGTAAAATTACCCTCAGACTACTCCTTAAGGACCTAGAGCCTCGAAAGGCACAGTGAGTTGTAGAGTAAACCCAACGTAACCTGAGCACACTACCTGATGACCGTTAAAGTTGCGCAGTAGTTTTGTACTGCCTTTGCTTAGAAACGGACGTAGACAGTGTCGGCGTATAGTTATTACATTACTATTGACGACGTAAAATTATTAAAAGCATTTTAATAATGTAAAGATCTCATTCACAGTAATAGTAAATATTTTGAATTTTAACAACTTTTAAAAATAATTTTTTGACAGAAGAAATAACTAGCTCCGCCACTGGGCCCTAAAGCCATGCTTCGCGCAGGTTTGATCACGTGGTGTGCTCAGGTTACGTTGGGTTTACTCTAGAATTGAGCTTATTATAATATTTCAAATTTGATTAATTATCATAAATTAATTATGACAGTTAGAGCAAATATTTTTAATGCTTTCGATAGAGAATTTTCGGCTCTATAATTTTCATTAGAAGTAAAATTATCCTCAGACTACTCCTTAAGGAGCTAGAGTCTCGAAAAGCACAGTGAGTTGTAGAATTGGACTTATTATAATTTTTCAAATTTGATTGATTATCATAAATTAATTATGACAGTTAGAGCAAATATTTTTAGGGCTTTCACTACAAAATTTTCTGCTCTATAATTTTCATTAGTAGTAAAATTAACCTCAGACTACTCCTTAAAGAGCTAGAGCCTCGAAAGGCACAGGGAGTTTAAGAATTGGGCTTATTATAATTTTTAAATTTTGATTAATTGTCATAAATTAATTAGTACAGCTAGAACAAATATTTTTAGAAGTTTCGATAAAGAATTTTCTGCTCTATAATTTTCATTAGACGTAAAAATACCGCCAGACTACTCCTTAAGGAACAGGCTGGCATCCGAGACCCGAAAACGTACCAATTTCACCGAAAACTCTTATTCCAATAGATAGAAAGTTTCTGAAAGTTTTGAACCCTCTTCTAAGGCACTGATCAATTTTTTTGATACTGTTAGAACATCTAACATATAGGGTCATACAAGCATAATTTAGAAAATTTAGAAACACTTAACCCGGGCCTGCAAAACCCGGCAAGGTTTTAATGTAACTGAAAACTAGTACTAAATAAAGGATGGAAAGTTTTTCGAGGTTCTGAATACTATAATAAGACACACTCCGATCATTTTTTTAAATGTTGAAGCTCTTATCGTAGTAGCCTTATTTACAACTTTCAAATACAAAACCCGGGTCTCCAAGGCCCGGCAAAGTAACAATTTAACTGAAAACTGAATAAAAAAGATTAAGAGATTACATGTTTCTTAAAGTTCTGAAGCCTCTCTGAAGACTGCCGATTTTTGAGACAATAATCACATAATCAGGTTCTTAGCAAAGTCTCTAAAGGTCACGGTAATATTATTGATAACTTTGGGTTACTAAACCAGGCTCTATAAGGCCCTGAAAGGTATGAATTTTACTGAAAACTCTAAATAAGGTATGGAAAACTTTCTTAAAGTTCTGAAAGCTACATTATAAGACACTGTGCAATTTTTAAGATAATTTGATGCTTTCAGAAGAGCATGTAAGGTTGTGCTAGGTATAGGAAAAAAACTCGAGCCGCTGAGGTTTGAATTTTACTGGAAAACCCTTCCTAAGGGATGAAAACTTTCTAAATGCAATCAAAAGACACTTATCAATTTTTAGATGAATATTGAGGACCTTAGAAGTGTTTGAGATCGTAGTAGTCTTATTTACAACTTTAAAATATTAAACCTAAGGTCTCCGAAAACCGGGACGTTATTAAAGTTACTGAAAAGTCTTCCTACGGGATAGCAACTTCTTACGGCCCCGCTTAATTTTTTTATTAGGCAAATGCTTCAATATGAGGGTATTTTTATGAGATAAATTTGTAAACTTTATTCAAACGAATATTTATAATACACTTGGTTTACTATCCTACCCTAATATAGACCTCCCCCAAAAACCGATTACACTTAAGTTGGTAAAAACATTTTCGCCACTTGATTCAAGTGTTGACATTAGGAATTACATTTGAATTGACGTCGTTTTATTTGTTGTATAAGGGTGACGAATGATCGACACTCTGATTTGATAACACAGTACAAAAATCTAATTACAAGAATTTTATTTGAAAATTAAAATTTTTTAATTAAAACGCAACATTTATTTAAAAAATAACCCTATTTAAAGCCTAGTATTTTAAAACAACTATTAAATTATCATGATAAAGCTCAACCGCTCCCACGAAATCGCCTTCATTAAATATTTATAAGTTTGAAACGCGTTCTAGGATCGAGTTTTATGAAAAATGAGATTTTTCTCCTTCTCTATTATCTACAATTTATTCTTATTGTTTGAATAAATTTTTTTAAGTGAAAAATAGATGTTACTTAATAGTTGTCAGTCAATATTACGAAATCAGTTTCGAAGTTAAGTTGGAAATCTCAACTCATAACGATAAGTGTCTGAAAGTTTCGGTTATATAATTAATTACCCCTCTTACTTTATATTAAGATGCAGTCCCTTTTTTTTAACTATAATATTACAAGTGATCAATTTAAGTGATGATTAAGTAACATCAATTTCCCATAACTCCATTAAATTTCTTGCTACTATTACACTATTATAAAGTACATAAATTGATCGAGTGTGAACACATAATTTTTAATTTGATGAGTATTAAAATGAGATGTTAATGTTATAAAGAGCAATAAAATATTTACTTATTATTATTTATATTGGATAACCAACAATTTTATTATAGTGTAGGTGTACCTATAGAGTTTTAAATTAACTACTTTCAAAAGTTTTAAATTTTATTTCTTTACCTATACACAATAAGAAACAAAATGTTTTAAATAATCATTCAACGTATACTCAGAAAGGGTTTGAAAACAAATAAAAATCATAAAAGGGCATTTTCAAAACGTTTAGGTTGTTTAAGAATGGACAAACTCATCTGAGAGAATCCATAAGAGTATTTGAGTCTAATAGCAGTGTCAAGGTTCTATATCGAGAATTCAAGCTCTAATAAGAGTGTCCCGAAGTGTCTAAAGTCGAAAGAGAGCATTAAACCTCTAATAAGGGTGTCCAAACCCCAAAGATAGCATTAAACCTAACCTATGGTTTGTAGAAAATTCCTACTAAGACTCATAGAACAAACGTCCGCACCTCTGCCTAAAATTTTTAATAAATTTTTCACTATTCCAAAGTAACAAAAGAGTTATAACCTTTTACGAAGGTTCAATTTGAAACATTTTTGAATTTTTCAAATTTTTCAAAAAAGTTTAAAATGACCATATCTTTAAAACCATTACAGATATCAAATTTGAACAAGAGGACCAATTTTGTGTAAAACACCTTAAATTATTTAATTGTCGTTATAAAAATTCGAAAAAGCAACCACAACTACCACCAAATAAAGTAGAGCTAAAAGCTCCTAAGCTCATCCCAACTGCGCCACCCCTGATTAAACTTTTCAATTTTTTTTTGTTTCATTATCAAGTACTTAAAGGGATATAAATGTTTACAAAGTTCCAATTTGATATTTTGTGTTATATTGGAAATATTTAAAAAACACTGTTTTAGTGTTTTAGCTAACAAAGTCATTTTTAATGAAACTTATTATAATCGTCTTACTCTTAGGACGGTGCAACATTATTATCTAAAACCAGACACCCTGTATAAAATGATTATCTAACCTTAAACAGTCAAAATCTAACAAAATGTTTAAATGTTCTCTTAGCTAACTGCAAGAAGTGTTTAAAACTAAATTTAATTTTTAGGATGTTTTTAAATGCTGTTTGAAAATAAGGGCATAAAACATTTCAAAAATGTAAATAAAACCCAGAAACGGGACCAACCTTGACCACTTTAACCTTCTTGATTTTCAGGAAGGCCACAGTCACAATTCCAATTTCTATCCAAACCACCACTTTTTCACTTTAATTTAACAAAAACAAGAAAGTATTTAAACACTTTTAGTACTTTTAAGGCCAGTATTATAATCGAAGGTTGAAATTCAACCTACGGTTGAAGCTTAACCTAAGGTTAGCTGTCATTTTAGTTTGACACAATTGGACAAAAGAGTGAAATTGACGTTTATTTATAATTTCAACCTACGGTTTAGTCAAACTTCGGTTAACTAGGCTTTATAATACAGGGCCTTAGGGCCAGTACCTATTACAAACGAAGTTTGAAGCTTAAGCTAAGGTTAGCTGTCATTTTAGTGTGACATAATTGCACAAAATAGTGAAATTGACGGTTATTTATAATTTCGACCCACAGTTGAGTCAACTTTCGATTACCTGAACTTTACTGGCCTTTAGGGCCAGTATTATAAACAAAAGTTAAAATTCAACATACGGAGAAACTCAACCTAAGGTTAGCTGTCATTTTAGTTTGACATAATTGCACAAAATAGTGAAATTGACGTTTATTTATAATTTCAACCAACAGTTGCGTCAACTTTCGGTTAACTAGGCTTTACTGGCCCTTAGGGCCCGGCCCATATTATAAACGAATATTAAAATTCAACATACTGTGAAACTCTAGCTAAGGTTAGCTGTCATTTTAGTTTGACATAATTCGACAAAAATAGTGAAATTGACGTTAATTTATAATTTCAACCAACAGTTGAGTCAACTTTCGGTTAACTAGGCTTTACTGGCCCTTAGGGCCCAGATTATAAACGAATATTAAAATTCAACATACCGTGAAACTCTAGCTAAGGTTAGCTGTCATTTTAGTTTGACATAATTCGACAAAAATAGTGAAATTGACGTTAATTTATAATTTCAACCAACAGTTAAGTCAACTTTCGGTTAACTAGGCTTTACTGGCCTTTATATTATAAACGAATATTAAAATTCAACATACTGTGAAACTCTAGCTAAGGTTAGCTGTCATTTTAGTTTGACATAATTCGACAAAAATAGTGAAATTGACGTTAATTTATAATTTCAATCAACAGTTGAGTCAACTTTCGGTTAACTAGGCTTTACTGGCCTTTATATTATAAACGAATATTAAAATTCAACATACTGTGAAACTCTAGCTAAGGTTAGCTGTCATTTTAGTTTGACATAATTCGACAAAAATAGTGAAATTGACGTTAATTTATAATTTCAACCAACAATTGAGTCAACTTTCAGTTAACTAGGCTTTACTGGCCCTTAGGGCCAGTATTATAAACGAATATTAAAATTCAACATACCGTAAAACTCTAGCTAAGGTTAGCTGTCATTTTAGTTTGACATAATTCGACAAAAATAGTGAAATTGACGTTAATTTATAATTTCAACCAACAGTTGAGTCAACTTTCGGTTAACTAGGCTTTACTGGCCTTTATATTATAAACGAATATTAAAATTCAACATACTGTGAAACTCTAGCTAAGGTTAGCTGTCATTTTAGTTTGACATAATTCGACAAAAATAGTGAAATTGACGTTAATTTATAATTTCAACCAACAGTTGAGTCAACTTTCGGTTAACTAGGCTTTACTGGCCTTTATATTATAAACGAATATTAAAATTCAACATACTGTGAAACTCTAGCTAAGGTTAGCTGTCATTTTAGTTTGACATAATTCGACAAAAATAGTGAAATTGACGTTAATTTATAATTTCAACCAACAGTTGAGTCAACTTTCGGTTAACTAGGCTTTCTTTACTGGCCTTTATATTATAAACGAATATTAAAATTCAACATACTGTGAAACTCTAGCTAAGGTTAGCTGTCATTTTAGTTTGACATAATTCGACAAAAATAGTGAAATTGACGTTAATTTATAATTTCAACCAACAGTTGAGTCAACTTTCGGTTAACTAGGCTTTACTGGCCTTTATATTATAAACGAATATTAAAATTCAACATACTGTGAAACTCTAGCTAAGGTTAGCTGTCATTTTAGTTTGACATAATTCGACAAAAATAGTGAAATTGACGTTAATTTATAATTTCAACCAACAGTTGAGTCAACTTTCGGTTAACTAGGCTTTACTGGCCTTTATATTATAAACGAATATTAAAATTCAACATACTGTGAAACTCTAGCTAAGGTTAGCTGTCATTTTAGTTTGACATAATTCGACAAAAATAGTGAAATTGACGTTAATTTATAATTTCAACCAACAATTGAGTCAACTTTCAGTTAACTAGGCTTTACTGGCCCCTAGGGCCAGTATTATAAACGAATATTAAAATTCAACATACCGTAAAACTCTAGCTAAGGTTAGCTGTCATTTTAGTTTGACATAATTCGACAAAAATAGTGAAATTGACGTTAATTTATAATTTCAACCAACAATTGAGTCAACTTGCAGTTAACTAGGCTTTACTGGCCTTTAGGGCCAGTATTATAATCGAATATTAAAATTCAACATACCGTGAAACTCTAGCTAAGGTTAGCTGTCATTTTAGTTTGACATAATTCCACAAAAATAGTGAAATTGACGTTAATTTATAATTTCAACCAACAATTGAGTCAACTTTCAGTTAACTAGGCTTTACTGGCCTTTAGGGCCAGTATTATAATCGAATATTAAAATTCAACATACCGTGAAACTCTAGCTAAGGTTAGCTGTCATTTTAGTTTGACATAATTCGACAAAAATAGTGAAATTGACGTTAATTTATAATTTCAACCAACAATTGAGTCAACTTTCAGTTAACTAGGCTTTACTGGCCTTTAGGGCCAGTATTATAATCGAATATTAAAATTCAACATACCGTGAAACTCTAGCTAAGGTTAGCTGTCATTTTAGTTTGACATAATTCGACAAAAATAGTGAAATTGACGTTAATTTATAATTTCAACCAACAATTGAGTCAACTTTCAGTTAACTAGGCTTTACTGGCCTTTAGGGCCAGTATTATAATCGAATATTAAAATTCAACATACCGTGAAACTCTAGCTAAGGTTAGCTGTCATTTTAGTTTGACATAATTCCACAAAAATAGTGAAATTGACGTTAATTTATAATTTCAACCAACAATTGAGTCAACTTTCAGTTAACTAGGCTTTACTGGCCTTTAGGGCCAGTATTATAATCGAATATTAAAATTCAACATACCGTGAAACTCTAGCTAAGGTTAGCTGTCATTTTAGTTTGACATAATTCGACAAAAATAGTGAAATTGACGTTAATTTATAATTTCAACCAACAATTGAGTCAACTTTCAGTTAACTAGGCTTTACTGGCCTTTAGGGCCAGTATTATAATCGAATATTAAAATTCAACATACCGTGAAACTCTAGCTAAGGTTAGCTGTCATTTTAGTTTGACATAATTCGACAAAAATAGTGAAATTGACGTTAATTTATAATTTCAACCAACAATTGAGTCAACTTTCAGTTAACTAGGCTTTACTGGCCTTTAGGGCCAGTATTATAATCGAATATTAAAATTCAACATACCGTGAAACTCTAGCTAAGGTTAGCTGTCATTTTAGTTTGACATAATTCGACAAAAATAGTGAAATTGACGTTAATTTATAATTTCAACCAACAATTGAGTCAACTTTCAGTTAACTAGGCTTTACTGGCCTTTAGGGCCAGTATTATAATCGAATATTAAAATTCAACATACCGTGAAACTCTAGCTAAGGTTAGCTGTCATTTTAGTTTGACATAATTCGACAAAAATAGTGAAATTGACGTTAATTTATAATTTCAACCAACAATTGAGTCAACTTTCAGTTAACTAGGCTTTACTGGCCTTTAGGGCCAGTATTATAATCGAATATTAAAATTCAACATACCGTGAAACTCTAGCTAAGGTTAGCTGTCATTTTAGTTTGACATAATTCGACAAAAATAGTGAAATTGACGTTAATTTATAATTTCAACCAACAATTGAGTCAACTTTCAGTTAACTAGGCTTTACTGGCCTTTAGGGCCAGTATTATAATCGAATATTAAAATTCAACATACCGTGAAACTCTAGCTAAGGTTAGCTGTCATTTTAGTTTGACATAATTCCACAAAAATAGTGAAATTGACGTTAATTTATAATTTCAACCAACAATTGAGTCAACTTTCAGTTAACTAGGCTTTACTGGCCTTTAGGGCCAGTATTATAATCGAATATTAAAATTCAACATACCGTGAAACTCGAGCTAAGGTTAGCTGTCATTTTAGTTTGACATAATTCGACAAAAATAGTGAAATTGACGTTAATTTATAATTTCAACCAACAATTGAGTCAACTTTCAGTTAACTAGGCTTTACTGGCCTTTAGGGCCAGTATTATAATCGAATATTAAAATTCAACATACCGTGAAACTCTAGCTAAGGTTAGCTGTCATTTTAGTTTGACATAATTCGACAAAAATAGTGAAATTGACGTTAATTTATAATTTCAACCAACAATTGAGTCAACTTTCAGTTAACTAGGCTTTACTGGCCTTTAGGGCCAGTATTATAATCGAATATTAAAATTCAACATACCGTGAAACTCTAGCTAAGGTTAGCTGTCATTTTAGTTTGACATAATTCGACAAAAATAGTGAAATTGACGTTAATTTATAATTTCAACCAACAATTGAGTCAACTTTCAGTTAACTAGGCTTTACTGGCCTTTAGGGCCAGTATTATAATCGAATATTAAAATTCAACATACCGTGAAACTCTAGCTAAGGTTAGCTGTCATTTTAGTTTTACATAATTGGACAAAATAGTGAAATTACATTTATTTATAATTTCAACCCACGGTTAAGTCAACTTTCGGTTAACTAGACTTTACTGGCCCCTAGGGCCAGTTATATAAACGAAGGTTAAAACTCAACCTACGGTTGAAACTCAACCTAAGGTTAGCTGTCATTTTAGTTTAATATAATTGGAGAAAATAGTGAAATTGATGTTTATTTATAATTTCAATCTACGGTTGAGTTAACCTTCGGTTAACTAGGCTTTATAATACTGGCTCTTAGGGCCAGTACCTATTATTAACAAAGGCTGAAATACAACCTACGGTTGAAACTCAACCTTAAGTTAGCTGTCATTTTATGTCAAACGACATAATTGGACAAAATAAAGCTCCACCAACCAATTTTGCGTTACGGAAAATATGTCAACTAAAATAATTTTATTTAAAATATTTTTTGCGGGAAAATATTCGTCCAATCAAAATCAAGAATTCAGGTTAGGTACCGGCATAGTTAAAAGTCGTGTGTATCCGAGGTCGATAAACCATTATATTATGTGTGTATCTACACGTATTTTAGGTTATGATAAAATCTTTCAAAATTACAG
Organism: Malthinus seriepunctatus; assembly: GCA_963924605.1. NCBI lineage: Eukaryota > Metazoa > Arthropoda > Insecta > Coleoptera > Cantharidae > Malthinus > Malthinus seriepunctatus. The sequence goes on from OZ004603.1 coordinate 39,212,085, forward strand.
TATTGTACTTTTCAAATTCACTATCTTAATATTAACCTGTATGCAATTTTATTGACAGTTACTTGTCAAATTTAGCGAAAGAAATACTTTTAACTCGTAGTGTACTTCAAAATCTATGACAGCGCTGGACAAATAGCTAATAAATCTGGTGGGACTGTAGTGAAATTGACGTTTATTTATAATTTCAACCCTCGGTTGAGTCGACCTTCGGTTAACTAGGCTTTATAATACTGGCCCTTAGACATTCCGCTTCAACCGCGAATTTATTTAACCAATAAATGACTCTTAATTTTTAATCAATTCAAAAATAACTTTTTATCTTGTACAGCGACGGTTTCCCCGAAATTTTAACTCAAACGTCAAACTTTGTTAAGAATCAAGGGTGAAGAATAACTTCATAACTAGTTAAGGGTTAATGACACAGCAAAATGTTACAAGGCGAATTTGTTTATTATTGTAATATCTACAACTCTTAAGTAATAACATTTTTAATCAATTCAAAAATAACTTTTTATCTTGTACAGCGACGGTTTCCCCGAAATTTTAACTCAAACGTCAAACTTTGTTAAGAATCAAGGGTGAAGAATAACTTCATAACTAGTTAAGGGTTAATGACACAGCAAAATGTTACAAGGCGAATTTGTTTATTATTGTAATATCTACAACTCTTAAGTAATAACATTTTTAATTGTACAGACGGTTTCCCAAAAATTTTGACTGAAACCTATAACACGTGAGTATACGAGGGTGGAGAATAACTTCATAACTATAGCTCAGCATTGTGAAATATGACAAAATATTGTTAAGATAATTTGATTATTATTGCAATGTATTAATAGCAATTTTAATCACACTTCGGCATTATTGTGGCAAAATAGGTTAAATTATGTAAAAATGGACAATGTAGATTTCTTTGACCAATTAAATAAGTGGGTAATCGTAGAAGACTTTTGTGAAATAAAAAATAAAATAAATAACCAAATTGATAATTTTTTGTATTATTTTCTTGACGTTTCTCAACTATAACTCGAAACATTTTCTCTTTACCCGTGCCTGGTCACGTCATGTGTTGCTGCCTTATCCGGCGCTACATGTCAGTTAGACGTCGAAATGACACTTGATGGACAGGGATTTCTCGGTATTCGCCCTGAAACCGCTAGTTTTATCGATTTAACTAAACGTAGATAGAACAATTTTTTTTTAATTTTAACAAATACAACTCGAATCGGCTTCAAAAGTTAAAAAAATTAGTGGGATGTTTACACTAATTAAAAATGAAAATTTGAAAGTTAAATAATTGTACAAAAGTACCAAGAGCAATCTTTGTTTATTTAACTCATTGAGGATGCCTCAGGGTAACCTTTAACCCTTGTCCAGTTTCAGTGTCAGTGTGTTAGAACGCGACGTTAAGAAAAACTCAACTGCGAGAGCCGAGAGGGCATATGACATGAGCTAACAGATGAAATATGTTAATGTTAAAATGTTTTGATGTGCTAACAAAAAGGAATGTTATTTATAAGAGAAGGAAAAAAAGATTGCTGGGCAGCTTAAAATAGTTTTAAAACACGAATTTTGTTTTGAGGGCAAATAATTAAAATTAACAATTTTTTTGTATTTCCAGATCCTCTTTTGGGGTCGGCCTCCGAAGATGACGAAGATGATGATAATAGCACGACGTCTTCTGTTTTAAAACACCACTCGATACATGGGTCGTTACCACCAGGACCTGGCGAAACGAATAATAATTCTTTACCACATTCTGATATTAGTAGTACAATAGGAACGGTAAGTTTATTATCATTATAAAGTTGGGTGTTTAAGAGCAAATCTTTTTTTAATGCAATTAAAACCGTTGCAAATTTTCAAACACGTTTGGCAGATAATTTATCAAACATATGTTGAACTTGATTTGGTTCGCTTGCCATAGTGCATTTTAGTACGAATTCCATCTGTTTTTATCTCAAATGGGTGCTTTATGGTCATTCTACGCTCGAATAATTTTTTTTAATTGTTTTTAGGAAACAAAAACGGCACAAGACGATTCCGAAGACCAAACGTCATTAGATGGCGATCCCGAAACTAGAGATTCGCAAACTGAAAATAAAAGTCCCGACGATAGTAGTGCGGGATCGAAAAGAAGAGGACCTAGGACAACTATTAAAGCTAAACAATTAGAAATTTTAAAAACGGCGTTTTCGCAAACACCAAAACCTACTAGACACATACGAGAACAATTAGCTAAAGAAACTGGATTACCTATGAGAGTTATACAGGTGAGTTGAACTATTTCAAACAGTGGCGCCACCATTACAAATACAAAAACATTTTTTTCAAAAAAATTCTCGATTTGTTATAAATCAATAATTGAGTAACGAAGTTGTTCCGGGGAGGCCGACTTTTTTTTTACTATCATCTTTATATGTTTTACGACCCTATAGGGTTAAATTTCAGATTAGGTACATGGTGGAGGCGTGAGGGGACTTTAAATGAGTGAAAATCGACACTTTTTAATTAAAAATTCACATCTTCGCTACCCTTGAAATGCAACAGCTCAAAATTTACAGTTATGCAAGAAAACCATATAGGTATCCCCTCTTCAAATTACAAACCAATCAAAGCGATGCAAATTTTTTTATAGGCCTCCATTGGCCAAAAATTCTAAATTTGTTGATTAGCGCAAAAATTTGGATTCGGGTACGCTAGGGTTGCACCATAAATACTCCGGTTTTAATTTTGTAAAATCTCAGAAAATGGCCGCTCGGCGGCCGTCGTAATATTACCAAAAATCGTCCTCCGATTTTGAAATATCGCACAGCAAAAAGTAAGCACAAAGTCGAAATTCCGAGGGCTGTTGGGACACCCTGGGACCTTCGACCGCCGTCGCGCCAAAATTCGGACCGATCCCTTCGTAAGATCTTGAGTGTAACGTGTAAGGAATCCCCTGAATTTCGGCGTAATTATTTAATTTAATATTTCTCAACACTTATTCAAAGGAGATACTAATCGGGGATTATCCACGATTTAATGGCTGGTTGCATTAAATATTTTGTCACAAATTTTTATTAAACCCCCCGTGACGGTTTAGGTTTTAATTGTGTGTTTTCTGAAAAGTCAGGCACTGTAGGTATACAGAGCGATTTTTTTAAGTGGTATCTATCAACTTATTAGATTGGTTAGTTTAGAAAAAAGTTTCATAGTTTGGTGAGATATAAGAATCCGTTTAGAAAATTGCAAAATGCAAAATGGTTACCGAAATAACGGAAAAAAACTGAAAATTTGCAGTTTAGTTTTTTGACTGTAGTTTGAAAACCGTTTACTTTATAAAAAAATTTCTAACGAAATTTTTTAAGAAGTCAAAAGAGCTATCAAACGATACTAAAGTCGACATTTTATCACATCGCCGCTAGGTGTCGCGACGTTCAATTTTTTAATTGCAAACAATTTTGTTTTATACAAAATTATTGAGTTCGCTTGTCTAAATTTGGCTTGTCTCAAGAAATTTTTTTAAGTGACCAAAAGAGCTATTAAACTATACCAGACTCGAAATTTTATCACATCCACGCTAGGCGTCGCGACGTTCAATTTTTTAATAGCAACCAATTTTGTTTTGTACAAAATTAGTGAGTTGGCGTGTCTAAATTCGTCTTGTCTCAAGAAATTTTCGTAGAGACCAAAAGGACCTACCAAACGATAGGTACTAAACTTGAAATTACATCATATCGACGCTACGCGTCGCGACGTTTAACTTTTTATTTTCTTATAGAAACCTAATGTTTGTTTACAGAAAACTATACTCAGTTGACTTTGTTTAAATTCAAATACCAAACGAAAAACTTTCTATCGTGTACTTTTCTTAATTTACACGAGTTTTCTAGGTTTATGTTATGTTACGTTATGTTAATCTGTTATTTTTTACGATGAAAAATTGCGACTTAAACTTGGTTTCAAAGTTTTAGAAGTTTATTAGAAGATAAATTTAAATCAAATTATTATTTATTTAATTAAAATAGTCGCTAATTTTCATCGTAAAAAATAACATAAACTAACATATTAACATAACGTAACATAACATACCCTAGAAAAGTACAAGATATAAAATTATTGTTTGTATCCAAATTTATACAAGCCAACTCAGTAATTATGTACAAAAGAAAATTGGTTACCATAAGAAAAAAAAATTGAGCGTCGCGACGACTAGCGTCGATGTGATAAAATGTCGACTTTAGTATCGTTTGATAGATCTTTTGACTTCCTTAAAATTGTTTTTGAGACATTTTTTCTAAAATAAACCATTTTCAAATTACACTCGATAAACTGAATTGCCAATTTTCAGTTTTTCAGCGTTAACTCAGTGTTATCTAATTAACCATTTTCTATTTTGAAATTTTCTAAACGGATTCTTAAAGCTCGTCAAAATATGAAACTTTTCGTAATGTTGGTACCGCTTTAAAAAAATCACCCTGTATGTGGTGGTCATAACGGTCATGATGTTTAAGAGGTGTCGGTCGGCAAAAATTAAAGTCAATCAAAGATACGAGATTAAGTAAAAACAAAAATGATTAGTTGACATTTGTGGTCAGAAAGCGGTTAAACCTTTTGAGTTTAAAATATCAAAAAAATAACAAGAGCGAAAAAGATTGAAAGAGTAGCCCATGTCATCGATATGTAAACACGTGTATTTTTCAATCCCGTCTAAAGGGTCTAAAGCTAGTAAATCGTAAAAAAAAAGAAGTGTCATATACGAATGCGATATTATCTTACCAGGACACGAGAGATTTAAAAAAGGACCGCCTCGTGATGTCTGTCCGTTTCTTTTAAAATTTTATTCAAGAGTCGAGGATTAAAATTTATTTGGTTGAATGCACACCCAAGATTTGGTTGACAAAGTAATTATCTTTTAAAAATTCCTTTTATGCGTCACTTGTTCACGTTTGACTTCCGTTATCTTTTTTTTTTACTTCTCCAAGTATTGCATTTTTGGCACTTTTGGGCATTTTTTCGCCTCAATGACTTAATTCAACAGAAAAATAATTTTGCGAATCGAAATCGATGAAATCATACCCATGTACCCAGAATATTATTTTGGATCATTTCTGCAAACTTAAAAGATCAAAAAACTATACTGATCAAACTTAAATAATTTTATAATCATCTTTATCTCAGCCTTTATTTGGTCTTCCCTGGACGTAGACCTCTCCCATGCTCCCATACACGTCTTCCTCTTGCTGTCATAATTTTTTTGGCATCCTCCAGCCACTTTATATTTTTAATTTTTTGGCTAATTTAAAAATAGTACATTGTTTTATTAGGAGAGAAAGTATCGTTTTGTGTGACGGGACTGTGATTGGCGGATGAGCGAGCGTAGTGAGTGACACAAAGTTGACTTTTTTTGACAGAAAAAATAAATTTTGAGAAATCTCCTTTTGATTCAATTACAAACAAAGTTCAATTGTTTTATGTTTGGTCCATAAAATAAATATAAGATGAGCTCACAACTATCGACTATGCCAGGGGACGTTTCGGAGAGTTTTTGGCTAATACGATTAAAATAAAAAAACTTTCTCATTAAGAAGAAGAAAAAAAATGATCATTAAATACAAAACACCCACAAGGTATATAAACGAGAAAAGAAAAGAATTTTTATCCCTTGTAGGAACCCCATAATTATAAGCGACCATTCGAACTAATTAATTTGGAAAAAATGGTCCAAGTTTTTAGGACATATTGAAAAATGATTATTGAACATGGACCAAAATACCTAGAACAACAATAAATAATATGAGAACAGATTTTTAAGTAGCTCCTAATGCCGTGACGAAGCCATAATTTTTGTTTTAGTACAACAGGATGACTTGAAAGCAACCTGAGCAGAAAACTAATCATGAGTCATAACTTTTTAATAATATAATTTTTTTGGTCGTTTTTGTATTTTTTTCTCTCAATATTTATTATTTTAGTATACATTAAGACAACATTTACAGACGTTTAATAATTTATAATAAGTAAAATTAGCTTATGAAATGTGACCGTTAAGAAACTTAAAAATGAGGCGTAACTAATCACAAATGTGTGTGTGTGGTTTTATGTGGTATTTATATTGGAGTAAAATTGGATTTAGTGTGGTCCACTCGTCACCAAAAATAAACCCCAAGTAATTGAGTTGCTTATTACACCAAGTAAAACTACCTCGAATTAGCTGGAAATTTTTAAACTTTTATACAAAAAATTTTTAAATAAATTTTGTTTTTAGTATATTAAAAGAAGGTCCTTTTGCTTAAGGCTATCCACGGGGAACCACACCGTTAGTCGGTTCCACAAAGACCCCCCGGCGCCACATGGACATACAAAGACGAGGGTGTGTATGTGTGTGTGGATTTATAATACTGCGGGGTTGTTTGACCCATTCGTTGCGGTTATGTTTTTTAAAAAAATTATTAATATATTTTTATTTCGGTTCTTTTTATTATTTTTTTTCCTCTCTAATGCAAAACCTTTTCATATTTTGCTTGGAGGAAAATTCATAAATTTTAAAAGTATAAAAATTATGTTGACATTACAAAAGAATAGGGTTGACAAATATAATTATTTATCATTTGTAAATATTATTTTATTTAATTTCTTGTTATTTAAAGCTTACTCACAAGCATAGCTATAGTCTTGCAAATTGTTTGTTTTTAATTTCATAGCCTTCTTCCTTATTTTTTTACTTCCACGCTGGGTTCTAAACAGTACCTATCAGAGAAAACTTCTCATTATCCCCTCTCAATAAAAAATAAAAAGTAGAAGGGGTTATTTTAAATTTTTCAAAATTTATTACCAAAAATTTCAGAGAATTCCACGAAAAACCATTTTCTCATTTAATGGTCTATCAACGAAGGGGTTATGAAGGACATGGAAGAGGGTAAATTTGTTTTTTCAAGAATGTCTTTGTTTAGAGTAGTTACTTAGGAAGCAAATTGCGTTTATAAAATTTAAAAATTCAAAAATTGTTTCCGAGATAACGCAGAAAAATTGGAAATTTCGTTTTTTGACTGTAGTTTTAAAATGGCTCACTTGAGAAATAAAATTTAGAGAAAAATTTTCAGAAGATTAAAAGAGGTATCAAACGATACCAAACTCGACTTTTTATCACATCGACGCTAGGCGTCGCGACGTTCAGCTTTTAATTTTTTAAGGGGATTAACCTTTTTTTTGCTAAAATTACTCAGTATTCTTGTTTAAATTGGAAAACCAACCGAGAACTTTCTATCTTGTACTTTTCTTAATTTACACAACTTTCCAGGTTATGTTATGTTACGTTATGTTAATATGTTACTTTGTGTAATTTTTTACGATGAAAACTAACGACTAAAACTTAAGTTTTTCAAGTTTTAGAAATATAAGTTGGTCAAAAAATAAAAATAAATCAAATTATTATTTATTAAATCTTAGTAATGTACTTAATTTTATTTCTTTATTTCGCTTTATTTTTCATCGTAAAAAATAACATAAAGTAACATAACATAACCTAAAAAGTTGTGTAAATTAAAAAAAGCAGAAGATTGAAAGTTTTCGGTTGGTATCCCAATTTAGACAGTAATTTATGCAAAAAAATGATAAGTCCCCCATAAAAAAATAAAAAGTTGAACGTCGCGACGCTTAGCGTCGATGTGATAAAATGTCGAGTTTGGTATCGTTTGATAGCTTTTTTAATCTCCTGAAAATTTTTCTTTAGAATTTTTTTCTAAAGTAAGCCATTTTGAAACTACAATAGAAAAACGAAATTGCCAATTTTTCTGCTTTATCTCGGAAACCATTTTGAATTTAGAAGTTTTCTAAACGGATTCTTAAAGGTCATCAAAATATGCAACTTTTTGCGTCCGAGATCCCAATGTACACCCAATGTACCACTTAAAAAAATCACCTTGCATAAGGGTGGGAGCCGGTGAAAAGGTCCCGTTTTTGAGGTTTTCGCTTATATTTTAAAATCCGTGGGTCCTAGATCAAAAATTATTTTAGCAAAATGAAAGCTTACCAAATTTCCTACAAGATTGTTCCTATTAATTTTTTCACTACTCCTTATAGTTTTCGAGGTATCCGCCCGCAAAAATCGTTAATTTATGAAAAAAAATTTTTCTTCACGTTTTTCGTCTAACTTTCGCCTCTAGCACATCAACCCTTTATTTTGCAGTAAAAGTCTTTAGAAACAAAGTTTTAGGGCATTAAATTTCCTTTACTATTTTATCGTGAAACAAATTTTTTTTTCATACATTAACGATTTTTATACCTTTTGTAGATGTTTTAATTTAATATCTTTTTTTGTCTTTTAGCGACGTATAATTTCAAAATTTTTGCATTTAATTATTAAAAATTATATTTTATTACGTGCTTACTACCAACGGGGTTGTTATAAACTCACTAAAACACCATATTAAGTAACTTGTCGGATTTATTAAAATTAAGAGCAGAAATTAACTTTTTCCGGTTTACATAAAAAATAATAGTAAAACTTTAATTACACCTCTCTTTTGTTTTTTTTGTTTAAATTATAATTAAGTAAGGATTTTTTGTATGAAAATTCTCAGCGGGACTTTTAGAAATGCAACAGAAGTTTGAAACGCCCACTCTTTTGTAGAGTTTTGGCGAAACGTGGGGGTTTATTAAATGGGTAAAAGACATTGTATCATTGTGTAACAGAGGGTTGTTACTGTCATCAATTTAGAAACCAGTAAATAGGGTTGTTATAACTTTATGAGTACTTATTATATGGCAAATTATGAATTTGTAACATGTGCGGCGAAAAAATTGGAAAATTAATATTTTGTTAGGGTGTTTACAACCCCCAAGCCCCAAATCATCAATTAACAATTCTTACGCTTTAAAATCCAAAACTTGAATTATAGATACGTCAGTGGTGTTGTCTAATAAATGATCCGCATTAACATTAAAAGCATTCCAAACTATAAAAAAGATCTTTAAATGTTCGTATTTTCGATCTCTTCAACTCTTAACGGCCGTAACGGTACATTTCAGCGAGTATTTTATTTTAAAACGCAAAGTTATGGATAACTAACGTAACATATGAGACCACACCTCACTGTTCCGCACAATTACCATCCACATTTGCTTTTCCTTGCTCGGACGCGCTTGAAATCTCACTTAAATCAACTTCTATGATTTTGCCGACTACTTCAATTTAAATTATAACACAATTATACTAATTTATATGCTTTTTTTTTAAATATTAATGGTATGTGAAAAAAATCCGCCAATTTCAAAATTACAATTGAGGCCATCCAAACTGTTAAATCATTCTAAACGCTACTTCATGACTCGTTTTGTTGTAAAAGTTGTACTCGATGAGAGCACGGACAAAGATTTTTTAGATACGCATCAAAGTCAGCTCTTATAATTATTATTTTTTAATATAACCTCGTTCTTCGTATAGCTTCACAGCCTTTTGCTCTTTTGAGTAGCTAACCCCAGGCTTACGATATACATACGACCTATACAGAGCGGTGTCCGGACCTCTCGGTCATAGGGAAATCATACTTTTGCAATTTTCTGGTGATTTTTAAATTTAATTTGAAAATCTTTACTCGCACTGCGCGCTCTTGGCGATTTTCATTACAACAGCTACTCGTGATATGAACGTCAAACATTACCGACAATATTTAGACCACTTGTTGTATTATTTAGGAAAAATAAAATGTCAAACATTTGATAATTTGAACTATTTTATGACAATTGCTCAATTTCTACTAATTTTCTCGACTATCAAATTAAATTTCTGGCGTTATAAAGCATCCAAAATTAATTTTCTTTGTTGATTTAGATGCACAATTTTCTGCTCTAAAACTTTTATTAGAAGATTTTTTTTCTAAAATAAATTGACAAGCAGACAATCACCAAAGTATGATTTCGCATGTTATAAGTCACCAATGACTTGGAGTTCCGGTTACCACCCTGTATAAACAGGGTGCGAAACATTACTAACCACAAGGCAATTTATTTCATTATTAAGCTCTACAAATACAGTGCTTTCACCAGTGGCGTAGTTTCAAATTTTAGCCCCCCTTGCGAAAAGATAATATAGCTCCCTTCAATGAAATTTTAATTTACGTAAACGCCGTAAAGCAGGTTGTCCACGTCGACGTGCATGCGTCGTAGACGCAGCTTCTTCGATTCATGCGTTTTGATTGGTTAAATATGTGTCTCTAATTTTGTTTTTAAATTTTTAACCAATCAAAATTCCTGAATCGAAGAAGCTGCCGCTAAGACGCCTAAAATCCGATTTATAGACGTTACATACACACAGACAGAGTTCTAATAAAGTTTTTTGCATTTTTGTTCTCGAGAGGTAATTAAAAACGTTGATAAATGAAATAAAGCTTTTACCTACGAAGGTATAAAAAAGGTATACGAAGAAAAAGTAAAATTTGTTATGTCAGTTACCTATGTATTTATAGTATATTAACGAGCATGGAAGTGACATTCAACACACGAGTACAGGAATGTTGATGCATAAGGCCTCAGGCCACCAAAGTGCAGAAATCCAACGAATGTGTTGGTCACTTTCAGCGAGAGTTATTCTTCTATAGTTTTATTGGTCTCGTCTCGTGTCCATCACTAATTTAAACTTACACCGGCAAGCTCGAAACCATGCATTATCGATTAAATTTTATAGGACTCCCCTTCATCCCCAGCTATACCCCAATTGTCAATTTTCAAATGGCGCCGTTTTAGAGGGCAAAGAACTTTATAACTTTATATTTTTATAAGACGATTTCATTCAGGCCCATCTCTTAGGAATGAGCTATTTGAGATATTCCATAAAATTATCTCAAGAAGGTCTCTAAAGTTTAAAACAAGGCAAGCCGTGCAAATTGAATGATTGAGGCCGATTGAAGCTTTATAAATCCTTTTTAAAATCAAAACAAATTATTTACCTTTTTCCGATGTCCTGCGTCTTTCTGAGATGGAAAGATGAAAATTTTTGACAAGGAGAAACAACGACAGTCGTAGAAGACTCACCTACTGCTCAAGTCTCTTGACATGTTTCAGAAGTTCTTCTATTGAGTCCTCATTCTTCGATTCCTTCGGGATGAAGGAGAAGAGGAAGAAGATGATAAAAATTGCGCAATGATCTCCAAGTGTCTCCAAAACTGAAACTGGATAGACAGAAAGAGATGTAAATGTGGAAGTGAGAAAGAGTTATAGAAGACTCACCTGTTGCTAAAGTTTTTTGACATGTTTCAAAAGTTCTTCTACTGTGTCCTCGTCCAACGACACGATCTGAAAATAGCAATTTGATTTAGTTATTATCTTTACGCCTTTATTTCTTCCCTTAATTTAAAAAAGCGATTGGTTTATTATACTAAATAAAAGTTTAGAAAGGCATTGGGTCCTTTAGGCAATTGCCTACCTGCTGACCAGAGCGGTCCGTCCCTGGGCCTCAGCGCAATTATATAAATTTTTTTTTATAAATAATTAGTAAATGCAAGAAAAACAATTTTCAAAAATCTAACCTTTGTTGATGGACCAGTTGACCATTAAAATTCTTTAGAAAAATCCGAACAGACACAAAAAATCCAGGACAAAATTATTTCAAGTTAGCCACACGAAAAGTATTAAAATGTACTAAATATTAATTTAATTTTTGTGCATTTTGTCAAATATTTTTATCAGATTGATAACAAGCATGTCGCACTCGAACAAGTTTAAACATTATTAAAATTTAATTTAATTTTTCTTTATCAAAAAATATTTTCTAGAATATTCCAAGGTAAATAAATTTTATTAGTTTGGCTCAAACTAATGGTCCGGGATTACTCAAATTTTAGGCCTCTTTCAACTTAAAGTTATATAAATGTAGTAGGTACTATGTGGTAAAAAATATAAAAAAATTAATTAAACCATTTTAAAATAATCATTGTACCTAAATTGGGTCCCCCTAACTCTAATTGTTTGGGGCCGTAATTATAATCCCTCTAACTCTTCCCCCTTAGATCCAACCATTGGTTAAGTTAAGATGCATTGCTAAACTGCTCTTTTTAATGTGCTGGCGAATTTAAAAAGTAATAAGTACAGTAAGCCTCACAATTAATGGCCACCTGGCTATAGGTTTAGCACGAATTGTGGATGTAACCATCATAACACCCCATAATTAAATTAAGGAGTAACTTTATTTTGTCGTTGTTGGCTAATAACCACCCTAGTGTATAGCCAGAGTGGCCAATAATTACGAGGCTGACTGTACCTATAATCGTTCAAAGTACAGTGTTCAGTTCTTTATTAGTTGATTTTATGAAGAAAATTTCTATTAAACGAATACATCATAATTATTTCTTAAACAGGTGTAACCTTCCAGTATAATTGCTCGTAATTACATTTATAGATCAATTTTTGTTAATTTCGTAACTCATTTATATTCAATTGCTGCACAATATTATAGGTAATAATTTATGATTGTGACAGACAGCAATGAAAATTTAAAATGCCCATAGGTCTCGAAAATTGAGTCTAGAAATCCAAGCTACTTTACAATAAGAGAAAAGATATTTAATTTTTGTAGAATTGTTTGTTGGATATAGGTATAGGATTTTGTTCATATTTGCCCAAAAAGCTAGTCTTTATTAGTCAAACTCGCTTCGAATGGAAGAAAGTGCACTCATCAAGCGTTACAGATCTACAAAAAAAAATTTTTAGGCTAGGTTCAGGCATAATTTTCGGCATAATCTCGGAGACTTAGTGAAATGATCAAACAGGGCCGTACTGGTCTCATTTGCTGCAGTCAGCAACAGCTGTGATTTCTTTCTCGATTAAGTTACTTTAAACCGTAGAATCATTTCCGCCCTTGCACGTAATTGAGATCTAACGGTACCCGTTTTATAAATTTAGATAAGCGATAACACACGAACACAACTCGGCTTTTTGTCCAACCTGTATTAACCGTAGGGACGTGGTTGTACGAGACCTACGGGCACGTACGTTATTGAGACCTACGGTGGCCGATCCGCGTCTTATAAATTTAGAAAAGCGATAACACACGAATAGAACTCGGCCTTTTGTCCAACCTGTATTAACCATTAACCGTAGTGCCGCTATGCGAGGCCTACGGCCACGCACGTTATTGAGACCTACGGTCACTCCGCGTCTTGCAAATTTAGAAAAACGATAACGCACGAACACGACCCTACCTTTTGTCCAAGCTGTATTAAACGTACGAATATGCCATTGTACGTGGCGTTATTGAAACCTACGGTCATATCCACGCCTTGTAAATTTTAGAAAATCGATAACACGCAAACACAACTTCGCCTTGTATAGTTTGTCTTAACTATAGAGACGTGGTTGTACGAGGGCTACAGCCACGCACTTTATTGACACCTACGGTCCGATCCACAACTTATAAATTTAAAAAAGCGATAACACACGAATAGAACTCGGCCTTTTGTCCAACCTGTATTAACCGTAGTGCCGCTAAGCGAGGCCTACGGCCACGCACGTTATTGAGACCTACGGTCGCTCCGCGTCTTGCAAATTTAGAAAAACGATAACGCACGAACACGACTCTGTCTTTTGTCCAAGCTGTATTAAACGTACGAATATGCGATTGTACGTGGCGTTATTGAAACCTACGGTCATATCCACGCCTTGTAAATATTAGTAAAATCGATAACACGCGAACACAACTTCGCCTTGTATAGTTTGTCTTAACTGTAGAGACGTGGTTGTGCGAGGGCTACAGCCACGCACTTTATGACACCTACGGTCCGATCCGCGTCTTATAAATTTAGAAAAGCGATAACACACGAATAGAACTCGGCCTTTTGTCCAACCTGTATTAACCGTAGTGCCGCTGTGCGAGGCCTACGGCCACGCACGTTATTGAGACCTACGGTCGCTCCGGGTCTTGCAAATTTAGAAAAACGATAACGCACGAACACGACTCTGCTTTTTGTCCAAGCTGTATTAAACGTACGAATATGCGATTGTACGTGGCGTTATTGAAACCTACGGTCATATCCACGCCTTGTAAATATTAGTAAAATCGATAACACGCGAACACAACTTCGCCTTGTATAGTTTGTCTTAACTGTAGAGACGTGGTTGTGTGAGGGCTACAGCCACGCACTTTATTGACACCTACGGTCCGATTCGCGTCTTAAAATTTAGAAAAGCGATAACACACGAATAGAACTCGGCCTTTTGTCCAACCTGTATTAACCGTAGTGCCGCTGTGCGAGGCCTACGGCCACGCACGTTATTGAGACCTACGGTCGCTCCGGGTCTTGCAAATTTAGAAAAACGATAACGCACGAACACGACTCTGCTTTTTGTCCAAGCTGTATTAAACGTACGAATATGCGATTGTACGTGGCGTTATTGAAACCTACGGTCATATCCACGCCTTGTAAATATTAGTAAAATCGATAACACGCGAACACAACTTCGCCTTGTATAGTTTGTCTTAACTGTAGAGACGTGGTTGTGCGAGGGCTACAGCCACGCACTTTATGACACCTACGGTCCGATCCGCGTCTTATAAATTTAGAAAAGCGATAACACACGAATAGAACTCGGCCTTTTGTCCAACCTGTATTAACCGTAGTGCCGCTGTGCGAGGCCTACGGCCACGCACGTTATTGAGACCTACGGTCGCTCCGGGTCTTGCAAATTTAGAAAAACGATAACGCACGAACACGACTCTGCTTTTTGTCCAAGCTGTATTAAACGTACGAATATGCGATTGTACGTGGCGTTATTGAAACCTACGGTCATATCCACGCCTTGTAAATATTAGTAAAATCGATAACACGCGAACACAACTTCGCCTTGTATAGTTTGTCTTAACTGTAGAGACGTGGTTGTGTGAGGGCTACAGCCACGCACTTTATTGACACCTACGGTCCGATTCGCGTCTTAAAATTTAGAAAAGCGATAACACACGAATAGAACTCGGCCTTTTGTCCAACCTGTATTAACCGTAGTGCCGCTGTGCGAGGCCTACGGCCACGCACGTTATTGAGACCTACGGTCGCTCCGGGTCTTGCAAATTTAGAAAAACGATAACGCACGAACACGACTCTGCTTTTTGTCCAAGCTGTATTAAACGTACGAATATGCGATTGTACGTGGCGTTATTGAAACCTACGGTCATATCCACGCCTTGTAAATATTAGTAAAATCGATAACACGCGAACACAACTTCGCCTTGTATAGTTTGTCTTAACTGTAGAGACGTGGTTGTGCGAGGGCTACAGCCACGCACTTTATGACACCTACGGTCCGATTCGCGTCTTATAAATTTAGAAAAGCGATAACACACGAATAGAACTCGGCCTTTTGTCCAACCTGTATTAACCGTAGTGCCGCTGTGCGAGGCCTACGGCCACGCACGTTATTGAGACCTACGGTCGCTCCGGGTCTTGCAAATTTAGAAAAACGATAACGCACGAACACGACTCTGCCTTTTGTACAAACTGTATTAAACGTACGAATATGCGATTGTACGTGGCGTTATTGAAACCTACGGTCATATCCGCGCCTTGTAAATTTTAGTAAAATCGATAACACGCGAACACCTCTTCGCCTTGTATAGTTTGTCTTAACTGTAGTGACGTGGTTGTGCGAGGGCTACAGCCACGCATCTTTATTGACACCTACGGTCCGCTCCGCGTCTTGTAAATTTAGAAAAACGATAATGCACGAACACAACTTGGACTTTTGTCCACTATGTATTAACCGTAAAGACGCGATTGTACGGGGACTAGGCCCCGTTCGTTATTAAGATCTACGGTCTTAGTCTTGCAAGTTTTGAAAAGCGATAACGTACGAAAAAACTCGAAGTTCTGTCCACCCTGTATTAACCGTACAAAGATGCGATTATACGAGGCCTACGGCCACGCACGTTATTGAGACCTACGGTCCGGTCCGCGTCTTATAAATTTAGTATAGCGACCTTCACGTTGTCATACACGTGTTCTCGTATCACGTACAGTCACGTGCATATATTGTGGCCACCCCGGCTATACGCCTAGCACGAATTGTGGGTTCAACCATCAATAACCCCCCCCCCTACTTAAACTGAGGGGTAACTTTATTTGCCAACAAGTAGTAAACCAACAAACTGTGTTGGTGTTATGATGGTTACACCCGCAATTCGTTTTAACTCGTTTTAACTTATTGCCGGCGTGGCCAAAAGATATGCACGTGACTGTACAAAGCCAACGTCTTTAAATTTCGCTATCGATTGCTAAATTCCACCTTTAACAGCCGACCAAGAGGCAACTTTCTTTTAGAAGCCACCTCTACACGAATAGTTGGTATCTTACTTCCATATTAACGTAAACGATATAAGGACGCGTGGTGAAGCATCTAATTTTCTATTTTCTAATGCCAAACTTTTGGAAACCTATCTTTAAGCAAAATGGCGGGAAATTTAAATTGGCTACATCAGAAATGGGAGATGGGACACAGTTTATCAAACAAAAGGCCAAAATTGATTTAATTGAAGCATTTGTTAATCAAATTTCGAAAAAATAATAGTATATTATCCAAGGAGCTGGTAATGAGCATTGCCCGCGAGTAGAATACTATAGTTTCTCCACGACCGTAATTATTCTAAACGTACTTAACAATATTGTTTTCATTTTTCCAAGCCTTAATAAACCCATTTTCGACAAGTTTCGGGTTCCGGCCCTATTAAAAAATCGAACCAAATCAAAAATTACTTCGACTGCTATTTTAAGTACAACAATAAAAATAATTGTAAAATATTTTGACAAGCAAACTGACGTGTTGAACATGAAATTTCTCCAAATAAATCAACAGTTGTATTTTATTTTATTTCATTTTAATGTATTAATTGTTAATATTAAGTTTAAAGGATTCTATTTTTTGGTATACCTTTATGGTCTAAAATTTTTATGTGCATCACGGAGAGAGGTGCTCCCTTAAAAAATCTTTCACAGTACGACTTTTTTTTATGAAAACTAAAGGTAGTATGGCATATAGTTTTGTATTTTGAAGTAAGGCGGGCACCATAAACCAGTCAAAATCGCAGTAAAAGCGTACAGCGGTGCTTTTCACATATATAAATATTATTTTTAATACGCGTTTTACGACTTTATAGATATTTTATATATTCAGGTGTAAAGATTTCTGTACCTCTATGATATTTTATAGGCGGATTCTTTGAAGAATTTATACCAGGCGATATATATAAACGTCAAAATTTATATCTGCATATTTTTTACTTATTGTTTTTGATTATGAGGACTTTAAAAAGTGATAAAATTTTCAAATTGTTTAAAATAATTTACAATTTTACGAGAATTTTTTGAAATTAATAATACGTAATCGATACACTTAAAATGTAAATTTTTCCAAAAACCTTCCTTTTGTAAACACCGACTCGTATTATTACAGGTATGGTTTCAAAATAAACGTTCGAAAGAACGCCGACTTAAACAACTTACATCCATGGGAAGAGGACCGTTTTTTGGCTCGTCGCGTAAAATGAGAGGTTTTCCAATGAACTTATCGCCCGGCGGACTCGAAGACGGACCACCTGGTTTCCCTTATTTCGCAACGGCCGACGGCAAATTTGAGTTCGGTTACGGAGGACCTCCGTTTCATCCGCACGACAGTCCGTTTTTCCCCGGTCATCATCCCGGCGGACCCGGCGGCGGACAACCCATGCCGTTCAATCAACCTGGTAAGAGTTTAAAAACTTTTAAAACGAAATTATTTTTTTGTTTCTAATGAAGGTTGCTTTTTTATAGGTGGACCGATGGAGCACGGAGGTCCGATGCCCATGAGCGGCGACTTTGGCGGTATGGGAGGCGAAGGGCAGTTTATGGGTCAACAAGGGGGGCCGGGGCCAGAACAAATGATGCAAGGTGGTGGTGGTCGAGGTGGAAGTCCCGAATTTATGTCACCTGGAAATTTTTCCGATAACCCTGCTCAAATTAATGAAGGACTTGTTTGGTAGCTCGCAAAGGCCTTAGCCAAGCGAGCTAGGGAATAAAACTTGTTTTAAATAAAAAGACAATTTGTTGATTTTTGAATGGGAAGCGAAAAAGACAGTGTTACTGAACTTGGTGTTTTTTTTGTTTCGTTGTTATAAGCGCTTAGTTAATTGGGGGATAAACCGAGGAAATGTGCAACTATTTAAATCAGTGTTAAGAAAAGACGTTTTTTAAAAATTTTTTAAAGCACTTGTGCGTGTAAAAAAACCAATATTATAGAAAAAAAATAGTATTTTTTTAAGATTCCTAAATTTAACGGAGAAACCAACACCAATTATCCGGATTTTAAAATTATTGTAAAATAAATCCAGCAATTTATATGATAGTAATTTGTGATGTACACTTTAACAACTTGTGAAGATCAAATTTTTGAAAAATTTGAATTTTTTAGGTTAACAAATTAAATGTTAAAAGACCAATCGACTTAAGTTGTTAAAGTGCCAAGTGTTTATTTTATTTTACAATTTTCATAAATGTATCATAAAAAAGAACAAAAAAGCTTAATCGTGTACATAATTTAATTTTATTATTAGTCTTAAGTTTTAAAAATAATGTCATATGTTTACAAGACAATTGTGTATAAAAAACCGCTGTGTAGATGTACATTGTTAACTATTAGATGTCTTAAAAATAAATGAATTATATATATAAAATAAATTCGTCCTTAATACACCCCTGCTTATTTTTTTTCTTCTCGACAGTTAAAAAATAATAAATTATTTAAATCAACAACTTGGTATTTAAAAGATTAAAGTTTCTAATGCGAATTTTTGAAAAATGTACAATTTCGTGTCGACGCCAGACCGCAATTGCACATAAACATGAACTGAAGGGGATGACGGACGTCAAGAACAGTCGTGAGGTTCTCACTAAACTTATTTAGAAGTTGACGTGCCCTGACCACATTTATTATTTGGCCCATTTGTTATTTCCTTCAGGACTACTGATCGCCAACCACAAAATATAACAAAAAGGGGTAAATATTCGATAATTGGGAAATTTAAGCGATAACGCCTAGAAGAACATTTTTGAGAACAATTTTTTTCAGAAACCTTTAAGGTATAATTATTAAAAATAAATAATAGGGTTGGTAAATAATTACACTTCATTACTCAATTATGTTATTTGTATTTAATAGAATTATTACGTAGTTTGTCATTGTCTGTTATCTTTTGTCATCTTTTAGCTTTTTTTACACGCCAACTTTTCTCTTAATTTTTGAAAGACCTCAAAAAATAATTAAGATAATAGATTATATTTGGAATGTATTTATTTGGTGCACGCAAAAAGTAACAAAACGACATAATTTTCTTGATTTGAATTTTACAGATAAAATCTTTTTACTAATAGTATTTACAATTATCCTCGGGGAAAAAATATGGAATAGGGCAGCCTTGTAATAAATAATAAAAATACACGTTTGAGAATAATTTTTTAACCTTTTTTATATAATAACAGACAAATAAATAAGAAAGTGTTAGAAATAAAAAATATTTATACAAATAAATAGGCAGACAAAAAACTCTCCTAAGGCTAGTGCCAAAAAACCATTGACTCACATATCCATGAGAAGAAATCTCAATCTTAAGAAATGAGAGTGGATCTGACAACTGATAGTTCTAAGCAGAAAGCCGCCAACTAGCAATTGATCTTCTGAGAAAAAATCTCTCATGGAGAAAAAGCAAAAATACGAGCTTTTCAAAACCAAATAATTTCGTAAATAATATTCGGATGTAGAATTAATTTTGCCGAATATTGCTTATTTTCTTGCCTTAATCGCTTGATTGTTAAACGTAGTAGCCATGGATGGCGACTTCTACGTTTAACGCGTTGGAATGCATGGATGAAGAATCAAGGAACGCTGATCTATCGAAAACCATAATCTGAATTAGTATTATTTCTCTTTTTGAAAACGAGATACCCCGGGATAAGACTACAACTAGACGCAAAAGACAGAAAAAAGTGAGACTGATAGGTTCGCATCAGAGAGACATAGTCTCCAGGAAGCTAAAAGCAGGGAATTTACCTACAGGTAAAGAGAAATAGATAAAAATCACGAGAAATGTACAAATGGGCAAACGTACCAACACGACAGTTTGAGTATGTGCTTTTAAATTTTCCAATAAGTTCTTCAACAGTCAAAGCAGAAGACCAGCACACGGTAAACCGGTAGACTTAAGACACGGACAGTAAGACAAAGAGACGTTGAACAAATCATCAAGCATAAAGCAAGACAAATAAGTATTTAGGCAGCAACATTTGCAGTTGGGACGACCAGTTATGAGAAATTCAAACAATCAAGGACTAGAGATTAGATAAATAATTTGGTAAAGATTATCAGACGAACTGGCTGTTAAAATCTTACTTACAGTCTACTGGCCTGTGGTTTCAAAACTTGAAAAAGCCGTTGATTAATTATAAAAAGATTCCAGGTAGAGCAACATGGCAGTTGCAATCAGAGCTTAGCTAACCACAAAATAAAAAAAATAAAAATAATTCGAACTGGGTGTTAGGATGTTACTTACAGTCCGCTGGCCTGTGGATTCGAAACTTTAAAAGGCCGTTGAATAATTTGAAAAAAAATCTAGAATAGAAAAACACGGCGATTGCAATCAGAGCTTAGTTATTAGACACATAATGAAGATTAATAAAAAATAATTAGACGAACTGGCTGTTAGGATGTTACTTACAGTCCGCTGGCCTGTGGATTCGAAACTTTAAAAAGCCGTTGAATAATTTAAAAAAATACTAGACTAGAGCAACATGGTTAAATGGTTATAGCAATCAGAGCTTAGCTGTTAGACACAATCAAAATTATTAAAAAATAATTAGAGGAACTGGCTGTTAGGATGTTACTTCCTTCTTACAATCCGCTGGCGTGTAGCTTTGACTCTTAAAAAGCCGTTGAATAATTACAAAAAAATACAAGAAAAGAGCAACAAGGCAATTGGAATCAGAGCTTAGCTATTAGACAAATAATCAAAATTATTAAAAATAAATAGACGAACTGGCTGTCAGGATCTTACTTACAGTCCACTGGCCTGTGGTTTCAAAACTTGAAAAGCCGTTGAATAATTTTAAAAAGATTCCAGGTAGAGCAAGATGGCAGTTGCAATCAGAGCTTAGCTATTAGACACATAATCAAAATTATTAAAAAATAATTAGACGAACTGGCTGTCAGGATCTTACTTACAGTCCACTGGCCTGTGGTTTCAAAACTTGAAAAAGCCGTTTAATAATTTTAAAAAGATTCCAGGTAGAGCAACATGGCAGTTGCAATCAGAGCTTGGCTAGACACAAAATCAAAATTTAAAAAAAATAATTCGAACTGGGTGTTAGCATGTTACTTACAGTCCGCTGACCTGTGGATTCGAAACTTTAAAAAGCCGTTGAATAATTTGAAAAAAAACTAGAATAGAACAACTCGGCGATTGCAATCAGAGCTTAGTTATTAGACACATAATGAAAATTATTAAAAAATAATTAGACGAACTGGCTGTTAGGATGTTACTTCCTTCTTACAATCCACTGGCCTGTAGTTTTGATTCTTAAAAAGCCGTTGAATAATTACAAAAAAATACAAGAAAAGAGCAACATGGCAATTGGAATCAGAGCTTAGCTATTAGACAAATAATCAAAATTATTAAAAAATAAATAGACGAACTGGCTGTCAGGATCTTACTTACAGTCCACTGGCCTGTGGTTTCAAAACTTGAAAAGCCGTTGAATAATTTTAAAAAGATTCCAGGTAGAGCAAGATGGCAGTTGCAATCAGAGCTTAGCTATTAGACACATAATCAAAATTATTAAAAAATAATTAGACGAACTGGCTGTCAGGATCTTACTTACAGTCCACTGGCCTGTGGTTTCAAAACTTGAAAAAGCCGTTTAATAATTTTAAAAAGATTCCAGGTAGAGCAACATGGCAGTTGCAATCAGAGCTTAGCTAGACACAAAATCAAAATTTAAAAAAAATAATTCGAACTGGGTGTTAGGATGTTACTTACAGTCCGCTGGCCTGTGGATTCCAAACTTTAAAAAGCCGTTGAATAATTTGAAAAAAAATCTTAGAACAACACGGCGATTGCAATCAGAGCTTAGTTATTACGTTATTAGACACATAATGAAGATTATTATAAAATAATTTGACGAACTGGCTGTTAGGATGTTACTTACAGTCCGCTGGCCTGTGGATTCCAAACTTTAAAAAGCCGTTGAATAATTTAAAAAAATACTAGACTAGAGCAACATGGTTAAATGTTTATAGCAATCAGAGCTTAGCTGTTAGACACAATCAAAATTATTAAAAAATAATTAGAGGAACTGGCTGTTAGGATGTTATTTCCTTCTTACAATCCACTGGCCTGTAGTTTTGACTCTTAAAAAGCTGTTGAATAATTATAAAAAAATACCAGAAAAGAGCAACATGGCAATTGCAATCAGAGCTTAGCTATTAGACACATAAGTAATCAAAATTATTAAAAAATAATTAGACGAACTGGCTGTTAGGATGTTACTTACAGTCCGCTGGCCTGTGGATTCGAAACTTTAAAAAGCCGTTGAATAATTTAAAAAAATACTAGACTAGAGCAACATGGTTAAATGGTTATAGCAATCAGAGCTTAGCTGTTAGACACAATCAAAATTATTAAAAAATAATTAGAGGAACTGGCTGTTAGGATGTTACTTCCTTCTTACAATCCGCTGGCGTGTAGCTTTGACTCTCAAAAAGCCGTTGAATAATTATAAAAAAATACCAGAAAAGAGTAACATGGCAATTGCAATCAGAGCTTAGCTATTAGACACATAATCAAAATTATTAAAAAATAGTTAGACGAACTGGCTGTTAGGATGTTACTTACAGTCCAGTCCGCTGGCCTGTGGTTTCTAATTTTTAAAAAGTCGTTGAATAATTTAAAAAAATACTAGACCAGGAGCAACATGGTTATAACAATCAGAGCTTAGCTGTTAGACACAATCAAAATTATTAAAAAATAATTAGTCGAACTGGCTCTTAGGATGTTACTTCCTTCTTACAATCCACTGGCCTGTAGTCTTGACTCTTAAAAAGCCGTTGAATAATTATAAAAAAATACCAGAAAACAGCAACATGGCAATTGCAATCAGAGCTTAGCTATTAGACACAAAATCAAAATTAATAAAAAAATAATTAGACGAACTGGCTATTGGGATGTTACTTACAGTCCGCTGGCCTGTAGTTTCGACTCTTTAAAAAGCTGTTGAATAATTAAAAAAAATATCAGTATGGCAATTGCAATCAGAGCTTAGCTAGGTATTGGCTCCGCTTTCTTCTCATAAGTTCCGGACTATACCTATCCCAGCCGGTAGTTTTTTTTTGCTTAGAAAATGTTTGATTTGAATTCAAATAATCGGGAGGAGTTGGAACGACAACTAAGAAATATAGGAAACACTGATCAAGGATTATGGCTGTATGACATTGACTAATGTTCATGCTAAATAATTTCTAGTACTGAATTGGCGCAAAATAAGTTTTTACAGGAATCTAAAATTAGTCAATGTCATACAGCCCTTAGAGAGGACCGCCAATTATTCAGATAGAGATATATGCACTAAAAAAAGAGGCTAAACGATCTATCTATTTGAAAACAGACCGACAAGCAGGGAAATAAAATAACAAGTAGCTAGACAGACAGGCAGAATACATAAAAGCTTACAGATCATGAGTAGATTTAATGGATGACAAGGCATGCTAGCTAGGCTAGAACCCCAGGTCCAAACTGTTACGAGAGCCCATTCTGACTTCTAAGCCCGAAAATCAATTTTACCTAACTGAGGGTGCAAACTATAATTATTTAAAAAATTTAAAAAGACCCAAAAGCCCCATGCCTCACAATTTCTCAATCCACCCATGATACAGATGGACGGATACCGACGACAACCGAGTCATAAAGAAGACCACCACGCCACGTATGCAAGCAGCTAAAGAAACGGATGGGAGAATTTTTAAAGATGTGCCATATTGAGGGAAATTAAATTTGTATTTTATCTTTTTTTCAAAAATACAAAACAAATGAAATATCGTAAATTTGCTAAAAGGTAAGACATGTAACTGGTTAAAGCAAATTTTGTTGTCAATTTGTGTATAGGACAGGTGTCTTCATTAGACATGCAGGTAACATTTCGTTATAATAAACCTTTTGAATAAACACGCAAAGGTCACTATTGCACGCAATTGATCAGATGTCAACGATAGATTACGTTAATTTTGTGTAAATAAACACGTGTATTTTGTATTTTTAATTAATGTATCGTCGAAAATAATTAACCTCGATTAAAATTAAAAAAAAAGTAAATAAAAATTGTGTGTTTGATGATGATTTCTCAAGTATATCAATTCCTAAGGGTTTTGAGCTTGTTATTTCACAGCATGTGCTTAAGTTTACACCATAAATTACGACACCCCTAAACATTTGTACAGGGTCATATTGATGTATGTTGTGTTGGAGTTGTTGCAATGTGTGTAACCAAGGTTTATTGGAAGATTGTGAATAGAATTAGGGTTAATTATAGTTCAATCTTTTGAACAATAATATAAACCAAGTATAAGAGGGGTGGTTGAATTACGAGGGTCGAATTGAAATCTTATTAATTGTTGTTACTTAGAAATTATTGTAATGGGAAACTACGCGTTCGACAACCGTAGCTATTTGTTGTTTGTAATAAAATAGTAATAATCGTATCACCTGGTGATTGATTCATGAGTACTAAAAGTTACTTATTTTACACAGAAGCCTTCTGTTACATACATATATGTAAATCTCAGTTAAAATAAAATACTTTTCTTTACTGGTATTTTATGTCAAGAGTTTAAACACCGTAGAAGGATTTATAACTAATGCATGCATCACAAAACCTTCAGATCTCTTCATTTAATTATAAATGACACTGATGGTTAACTCATATAAAAGTGTAGAACTTTAGAGCTTCATATATCAGAATAGAATTATTACAATTTGAAAAAAAAACTTATCAGAAATTACCCATTAGGTAGACAGGGAAGGGGTCTGCGAGCAAATTACTTTGTGGGAACACTACGTTCGGCTAGTGGCATCAGGAACTATCAGCACCTGAGCTCCAATAGATATGACTTTTACGCCTGTTACTGTATAGGGTATTTTACTCTGTGTTCATTACGTTCTAATATAAAGAAGATAATCCACACAATAAAAAACATATGGATCATCGGAAATGCGCAGTAAGATCCGAAGAAGACCAACATATAAAAAAAGGATAAAGCGAGTCGGGGAAGGATAGGAATTGGTTTAGAGAAACGAGGAGTGGGGGAAGTAGAAAAGGGATTGGTTTAGATAAATGGGGAGTGGTCTGTCACCATAGTTACCATGTGTCAATGTCGTCATCTGCCACTATTATGTCAATGTCAGAGGAGTTGTTCCGTCACCCAACATATGTAATCTGTTGTTATCTCAAAGTCAAGGTCATCTGTTACCATAAGTCAATTTCATCTGTCATTTCACATGACAGGTGGAGTTATCTATCTATTTCAAAGATTGGTTTAGAGAGATGGGGAGTGGGGGTAATTCGTCACCATAGTTACCATGTCAAATGTTAATGTGTCACCATACGGAATCATATGTCATGCCATGTCATTTCAGCTGTTGTTTCGTATGTCAGGGGGTCATCTGATCCCATCTGTCAACCTATCTGTCATCCCATATTTCATCTATCATTCTCATCTGTCATTTCATCTCATATGTTTTGAGTTTGACAGATAGGATGAGTGACAGATAAGACTGACACATAAAATGAGACGATAGACGAGATTGACTGAGGAGATGACAGAAGAAATTGTTTGTTGGATTGAAGCGATTGACGGATGAGATAAAATAACAGACGAGATTGACAGATGATTTTATAGATGGGATCATATGACATAATATTAGATGACAGATGATATTCATAGATAGTATAGGCATAAACAGACAGAGACGGACAGAGAATAAGAGATAGACAGATGAAAAGTGAAACAACCTGTATACATAAATGGGGATTGTAGACACAAAAAATAACAAATTATTTAAGAATTATAAATTAAAAGGTTCCCATTCAAAAGCAATGGCAAATGGTGCATGTGCAGGGCTCGAATCTCAGAGAAAAGTCGTATCAAATTAGTTAATTTTTTCCGAAGTATACAAAAATAGTAATGCATTATTTGCTTACACCTTGTGTATTTGCGTATATCATCTTAGAAACCATTTTGTTGACAGGCCCGTTTTATATGGACTCAATGTCGTAGAACTACTAACTTGTCAGTACTGAATCAACTTAAGGGGCACAAGCACAGGAATCTAAGCTTTAATACCGTCGTGCGTCGAAAGTTCGACGTTAAAGCTTAGATTCCAGTGCTTTTAGTCTCTGAGTTGGTTCAGTATTAACAAGTTAGTACGACATTTAGTCCATGTAAAACGGCCCTAATGGATAAGCAATTTTCTACCGCTTAGTTTTTGAGTGTAATTAAAAATAATAGATAAAATTACCACTGTAGACTTTGAAGTTAATGTGATAAATTAATTACATTTGCAAATACCTATTTTTGCTTCCGTAACTTAGGTCAATGTCCTAACCTAAGTAACCTAACCTAAAAATCAAGGTTAAAAATTCCTTTTATTTTTAAACTAAAATTTTTAGATATAACAAAAACTCCAATAAAACGATAAAGATTGTTGTAACAATTAAAAAAAAGCGCTTACCCTATACGGCCATCTTTAGCTGCATCGTTCATGAATTTTCTTCAGTACATAAACACAATTTTATTGCATAAAGTTAAATTTTGAACCTAATTAAATTAAAAAATGTAACAACAAACACAATTAAAACACTTCAACGTTAATTTTATTTATTTTAAATTAAAGAGTTAAAAAAATAGATTTTTATTGATTATCGCGACACCATAAATGACCGTTCACGGGTCTTTTGTTTTAGAACACTTGACACTATGCACAGGTGGTCGTACTGATGTTCAGCGGGGCCGATACGGGCGATAATAATTTGACAAATTATTAGAGGAAATTTTACTAAGAATATTTTATTGAAATGCGTCTAAATTCGAGTTTTATTTCAGTTGTAAATTGTTGTTAAAATATTAGTTGTTATTTCTAATATTTTGCTGCGTTTTCTTTGCGTTGAACGGTTGAACGCAACCCGTACTGTCACTGCATGAACGTGAAGTTAGTCGCTTTTGCCGCGCTGTCAAACTTTTTAAATAATTATTGCCGTTTTAATCATTAAATTTTAATAACTAAATTAAAAGAATAAATTTTTAGTAATCAATTATTGCTAATTTAATTTTTACGAATATTTTTTGTTCAAATTTTAATAATAAATTTTTCAAACGAGAATTGCCATATTGCCATAGCTTTTCTAATAGAAAGTGAATTTTATACAGGGTTATTCCCTCGGTAATTTATTTTTAATAAAACCACCCCATTTGAGCTTGCAAGCCCAAGAAATGCCTAAACTTTTTACCTACAGCTCATAAGAAATATAATGTGGAAGAAAACAGCTTTTAAAGGCTCCTCGCCACTTGTATCAATGGAGCAAGAGTGGTGATCGACATGGACATTTTTCAATGATTTTTTGTGAGGTGTGGTAAGTGATTGGAGCTATTGCACAAACAGTGGATTAGAAAATTAAATAGAGAGAAAAGACAGCGAGGAGAAGCTTTTTGAATAGTGACATTGTGGCATTGATTCGCTATTACACACAACAAACTATCGATTCATTAATAAAAAATAGCAATCGACAATTAGCAGTATGGTATCTCTACCGAAACATGCAATACCATCAACCACATTGAAACCCTTTGTCCGAACAAGTATTGTTACAACACACATGTAAGTTATAACTTATAAGTATCTTGTGGTGGAGGAATTTAAAAATTTAGATCATCTTGATAAAATAGTAAAATTTAACTTTCGAAAGAACATTTAAAAAAATATTGTTACATAACAATATTGTATTATTATTGCATCAGTTTCGACTAATCATATTTTGTCACGGTGATCGCAATTTACTGATTGTTATTTGCCTTCAGTAGCGGAACTTGCAAACTGATGATGACCTTCGCCTCGGTAGCAAATAACGTGTTATTATTTAAAGAGAAGAGAAAAACGTGGACAACCATCAACTTCATATTATTTTTCGAAAGATCTTTTTAAAGAAGAAATAAGAAAACGTGTTGGAATTTAAATGATCGGATCGATAAATCGAAATATAATTTTTTTCAAAATGGAAATTCGTGTAAAGGAAACAAATAAATGTGCGTTTGGATAAATAAATGTGTATGTTTTAGACGACATTATTATTGTGATTCGGATTAAATTTAAGTCTATCATTAGTTGTTTGTGAGTTTGAGTCCAATATTACGTTATTATGATAATGGTTGCCACAAATTGCTGCTATTACAGCCCTGACTGAGCGCCGACACAATGATCACACCCTTTCTTCTACGCAGGCGATATTACACCGCGGGTTATTTCTTTCCTTTATATAAAAAATTTGAAGTACACGATCATGTAACTGACTATTCGTGTTCGTTACTTCAGATTTACATAGAATTTTTTCCAAACTTAATACTACGTCTCCACAATATCGACGATCCACAAAGCTGGTGGCCGAAGACGAAGTTTTAAGTTCATTAAAAGGAAGAGAACATATGAACAAAATTATCGTTGGTTTTTTAATAAAATTTCAAATATTTATTAGAGGTCAGATATTAACGGAAATTTGCTCTCTCTTTTCTGGTGTTGTAAAGGCATACAAAAATAGGTATGAAAATGTGGTTTCATCAGTTTGACAACAAGGGCACTTGGATGTCATCTTCATTCTCATGAAACTGATGACGATTAAGTGTCCATTAAGATGAATCTTAAGTATCTATTTGATTGTCTCCACGATCCACGACATCTATTAAAGGACAGTCAATCCAAGACATAGACGAAGAATCCTCAAGAAACCTAAAAAAATCTCTTAGCAAATGATCGAAAAGAGAATTTAGATATCACCGTCTTCCCCCATCATCGTGAGAGTGATGGCGATTAAGTGGCCATTAACATGGCTTTTAAGTATCTATTTGATTGTCTCCACGATCCACGACATCTATTAAAGGACAGTCAATCCAAGACATAGACGAAGAATCCTCAAGAAACCTAAAAAAATCTATTAGCAAATGATCGAAAAGAGAATTTGGATAATATCGTCATCCCCCATCATCGTGAGAGTGATGGCGATTAAGTGGCCATTAACATGGCTCTTAAGTATCTATTTGATTGTCTCCACGATTCACGACATCTATTAAAGGACAGTCAATCCAAGACATAGAGGAAGAATCCTCAAGAAACCTACAAAAATCTCTTAGCAAATTATCAAAAAGAGAATTTGGATATCATCGTCATCCCCCATCATCGTGAGAGTGATGGCGATTAAGTGGCCATTAACATGGCTTTTAAGTATCTATTTGATTGTCTCCACGATCCACGACATCTATTAAAGGGCAGTCAATCCAAGACATAGACGAAGAATCCTCAAGAAACCTAAAAAAATCTATTAGCAAATGATCGAAAAGAGAATTTGGATAATATCGTCATCCCCCATCATCGTGAGAGTGATGGCGATTAAGTGGCCATTAACATGGCTCTTAAGTATCTTTTGATTGTCTCCACGATTCACGACATCTATTAAAGGACAGTCAATCCAAGACATAGACGAAGAATCCTCAAGAAACCTAAAAAAATCTATTAGCAAATGATCGAAAAGAGAATTTGGATAATATCGTCATCCCCCATCATCGTGAGAGTGATGGCGATTAAGTGGCCATTAACATGGCTTTTAAGTATCTATTTGATTGTCTCCACGATCCACGACATCTATTAAAGGGCAGTCAATCCAAGACATAGACGAAGAATCCTCAAGAAACCTAAAAAAATCTATTAGCAAATGATCGAAAAGAGAATTTGGATAATATCGTCATCCCCCATCATCGTGAGAGTGATGGCGATTAAGTGGCCATTAACATGGCTCTTAAGTATCTTTTGATTGTCTCCACGATTCACGACATCTATTAAAGGACAGTCAATCCAAGACATAGACGAAGAATCCTCAAGAAACCTAAAAAAATCTATTAGCAAATGATCGAAAAGAGAATTTGGATAATATCGTCATCCCCCATCATCGTGAGAGTGATGGCGATTAAGTGGCCATTAACATGGCTTTTAAGTATCTATTTGATTGTCTCCACGATCCACGACATCTATTAAAGGGCAGTCAATCCAAGACATAGACGAAGAATCCTCAAGAAACCTAAAAAAATCTATTAGCAAATGATCGAAAAGAGAATTTGGATAATATCGTCATCCCCCATCATCGTGAGAGTGATGGCGATTAAGTGGCCATTAACATGGCTCTTAAGTATCTTTTGATTGTCTCCACGATTCACGACATCTATTAAAGGACAGTCAATCCAAGACATAGACGAAGAATCCTCAAGAAACCTAAAAAAATCTATTAGCAAATGATCGAAAAGAGAATTTGGATAATATCGTCATCCCCCATCATCGTGAGAGTGATGGCGATTAAGTGGCCATTAACATGGCTTTTAAGTATCTATTTGATTGTCTCCACGATCCACGACATCTATTAAAGGGCAGTCAATCCAAGACATAGACGAAGAATCCTCAAGAAACCTAAAAAAATCTATTAGCAAATGATCGAAAAGAGAATTTGGATAATATCGTCATCCCCCATCATCGTGAGAGTGATGGC
The DNA here is from genome assembly GCA_963924605.1 of Malthinus seriepunctatus. NCBI lineage: Eukaryota > Metazoa > Arthropoda > Insecta > Coleoptera > Cantharidae > Malthinus > Malthinus seriepunctatus. The sequence continues at coordinate 39,242,918 of OZ004603.1, forward strand.
GATTAAGTGGCCATTAACATGGCTCTTAAGTATCTTTTGATTGTCTCCACGATTCACGACATCTATTAAAGGACAGTCAATCCAAGACATAGACGAAGAATCCTCAAGAAACCTAAAAAAATCTATTAGCAAATGATCGAAAAGAGAATTTGGATAATATCGTCATCCCCCATCATCGTGAGAGTGATGGCGATTAAGTGGCCATTAACATGGCTTTTAAGTATCTATTTGATTGTCTCCACGATCCACGACATCTATTAAAGGGCAGTCAATCCAAGACATAGACGAAGAATCCTCAAGAAACCTAAAAAAATCTATTAGCAAATGATCGAAAAGAGAATTTGGATAATATCGTCATCCCCCATCATCGTGAGAGTGATGGCGATTAAGTGGCCATTAACATGGCTCTTAAGTATCTTTTGATTGTCTCCACGATTCACGACATCTATTAAAGGACAGTCAATCCAAGACATAGACGAAGAATCCTCAAGAAACCTAAAAAAATCTATTAGCAAATGATCGAAAAGAGAATTTGGATAATATCGTCATCCCCCATCATCGTGAGAGTGATGGCGATTAAGTGGCCATTAACATGGCTCTTAAGTATCTTTTGATTGTCTCCACGATTCACGACATCTATTAAAGGACAGTCAATCCAAGACATAGACGAAGAATCCTCAAGAAACCTAAAAAAATCTATTAGCAAATGATCGAAAAGAGAATTTGGATAATATCGTCATCCCCCATCATCGTGAGAGTGATGGCGATTAAGTGGCCATTAACATGGCTTTTAAGTATCTATTTGATTGTCTCCACGATCCACGACATCTATTAAAGGGCAGTCAATCCAAGACATAGACGAAGAATCCTCAAGAAACCTAAAAAAATCTATTAGCAAATGATCGAAAAGAGAATTTGGATAATATCGTCATCCCCCATCATCGTGAGAGTGATGGCGATTAAGTGGCCATTAACATGGCTCTTAAGTATCTTTTGATTGTCTCCACGATTCACGACATCTATTAAAGGACAGTCAATCCAAGACATAGACGAAGAATCCTCAAGAAACCTAAAAAAATCTATTAGCAAATGATCGAAAAGAGAATTTGGATAATATCGTCATCCCCCATCATCGTGAGAGTGATGGCGATTAAGTGGCCATTAACATGGCTTTTAAGTATCTATTTGATTGTCTCCACGATCCACGACATCTATTAAAGGGCAGTCAATCCAAGACATAGACGAAGAATCCTCAAGAAACCTAAAAAAATCTATTAGCAAATGATCGAAAAGAGAATTTGGATAATATCGTCATCCCCCATCATCGTGAGAGTGATGGCGATTAAGTGGCCATTAACATGGCTCTTAAGTATCTTTTGATTGTCTCCACGATTCACGACATCTATTAAAGGACAGTCAATCCAAGACATAGACGAAGAATCCTCAAGAAACCTAAAAAAATCTATTAGCAAATGATCGAAAAGAGAATTTGGATAATATCGTCATCCCCCATCATCGTGAGAGTGATGGCGATTAAGTGGCCATTAACATGGCTTTTAAGTATCTATTTGATTGTCTCCACGATCCACGACATCTATTAAAGGGCAGTCAATCCAAGACATAGACGAAGAATCCTCAAGAAACCTAAAAAAATCTATTAGCAAATGATCGAAAAGAGAATTTGGATAATATCGTCATCCCCCATCATCGTGAGAGTGATGGCGATTAAGTGGCCATTAACATGGCTCTTAAGTATCTTTTGATTGTCTCCACGATTCACGACATCTATTAAAGGACAGTCAATCCAAGACATAGACGAAGAATCCTCAAGAAACCTAAAAAAATCTATTAGCAAATGATCGAAAAGAGAATTTGGATAATATCGTCATCCCCCATCATCGTGAGAGTGATGGCGATTAAGTGGCCATTAACATGGCTTTTAAGTATCTATTTGATTGTCTCCACGATCCACGACATCTATTAAAGGGCAGTCAATCCAAGACATAGACGAAGAATCCTCAAGAAACCTAAAAAAATCTATTAGCAAATGATCGAAAAGAGAATTTGGATAATATCGTCATCCCCCATCATCGTGAGAGTGATGGCGATTAAGTGGCCATTAACATGGCTCTTAAGTATCTTTTGATTGTCTCCACGATTCACGACATCTATTAAAGGACAGTCAATCCAAGACATAGACGAAGAATCCTCAAGAAACCTAAAAAAATCTATTAGCAAATGATCGAAAAGAGAATTTGGATAATATCGTCATCCCCCATCATCGTGAGAGTGATGGCGATTAAGTGGCCATTAACATGGCTTTTAAGTATCTATTTGATTGTCTCCACGATCCACGACATCTATTAAAGGGCAGTCAATCCAAGACATAGATGAAGAATCCTCAAGAAACCTAAAAAAATCTATTAGCAAATGATCGAAAAGAGAATTTGGATAATATCGTCATCCCCCATCATCGTGAGAGTGATGGCGATTAAGTGGCCATTAACATGGCTCTTAAGTATCTTTTGATTGTCTCCACGATTCACGACATCTATTAAAGGACAGTCAATCCAAGACATAGAGGAAGAATCCTCAAGAAACCTACAAAAATCTCTTAGCAAATTATCAAAAAGAGAATTTGGATATCATCGTCATCCCCCATCATCGTGAGAGTGATGGCGATTAAGTGGCCATTAACATGGCTTTTAAGTATCTATTTGATTGTCTCCACGATCCACGACATCTATTAAAGGGCAGTCAATCCAAGACATAGACGAAGAATCCTCAAGAAACCTAAAAAAATCTATTAGCAAATGATCGAAAAGAGAATTTGGATAATATCGTCATCCTCCATCATCGTGAGAGTGATGGCGATTAAGTGGCCATTAACATGGCTCTTAAGTATCTATTTGATTGTCTCCACGATTCACGACAACTATTAAAGGACAGTCAATCCAAGACATAGAGGAAGAATCCTCAAGAAACCTACAAAAATCTATTAGCAAATTATCAAAAAGAGAATTTGGATATCATCGTCATCCCCCATCATCGTGAGAGTGATGGCGATTAAGTGGCCATTAACATGGCCTTTAAGTATCTATTTGATTGTCTCCACGATCCACGACATCTATTAAAGGACAGTCAATCCAAGACATAGACGAAGAATCCTCAAGAAACCTAAAAAAATCTATTAGCAAATGATCGAAAAGAGAATTTGGATAACATCGTCATCCCCCATCATCGTGAGAGTGATGGCGATTAAGTGGCCATTAACATGGCTCTTAAGTATCTATTTGATTGTCTCCACGATTCACGACATCTATTAAAGGACAGTCAATCCAAGACATAGAGGAAGAATCCTCAAGAAACCTACAAAAATCTCTTAGCAAATTATCAAAAAGAGAATTTGGATATCATCGTCATCCCCCATCCTCGTGAGAGTCGACTATTGATGCTCTTTTGTTATTTGCTTCATTTGTAAATCTAGATCTCTTTTATGTAGGTATTTCTTAATTTTTGATGGTAAGAGCTGAACTTGTTCTCTTCAGTTGCATCGTGACATGTGTTTTTTAGATTGGTTTCGTAAATCGGTACGGTATAGAAACGCGCCATAAATTTCTAAATTTTTTTATATAAAAGGGGGGTAATTTAGAAAAATAACAGTGCCAGTCGTTCCGGAAACACTTAGAAAATTAAACATTTAGCTGCACTTAGGTAGAGCAATAAATAACATCAAACTTATAATTTACTAAGCATACGACAGCTGAATTGATATGGCAAAAGGATCTATAATAGTTTATTGGAACCTGAGATATATAATGGGGCTCTTCGATCCTTAAACTTTTACAATAATCGACTCTTATTATATTATAACCGTTGCTATTGTTTATAATGGAAAAATGTTACCCTTTTTTTCGGGGCTAATTACACGTCTAAAAACGTATCGAAATTACCCTATTGTTACACAAAAATTTTTTTACACCAATATTCGCACATTTTAGTAACAAAAACCAATTATAATAAATAATAAGATTAATGATAATAATTATAAATTATAACATTAGAAACCACCCCGTTCCACCCAAAGCCGTGAGGTATATAATAAGCAGGTTCAACTTCATTCATGAATAACGAAAGGCGTATTTTGTAAAAAAAAATAAATATAAGCCTCTGTATATTATGTTATGTATCTACACCTATTATAATATATAAAAATTTACGTTTAGTAGGGTGTTCTAACCATTATATAGATGCAATCTTCTAAGGCACCGGAAATTAACTTTTACTAGTCCGGATTACCCGGACTCTCCAACTTTTCCCACCAAAAGCGAAAAGAAGCGCTCTCGTAATATTTAAAATAGAAAATTTCTACAATTTTTGATTTATTTAATGTAAGTTATAATTAAACTTGTTGATGATAGCTTGTATAGTGTTGTTATACATCTAGAAGAGTATTGTTTATTCTAGTCCAATTAGTGTTGGCTTATAATTGATACTCATCGATCCAGTCAATTAGAGAAATGACCACTAAAATGTAAAATTATAAAAGAGATTAATTAACTATTAAGTGGTAATAAATTTTCTTTTATTTTCATCCGTTTTAATGCTCAACTCATCATGTCATCATTGACAGAGGATGCGTTGTTAAAACTAGAGGATTTTTTCCTTCTCGTAATATTATGACCTAAATGTTTCATAAACACTGCATAAGTTCCTTTTGAGACCTTGTAAATCGATATGGATTCTGCCTGACCCTCTGTGTGTCGTCTGTCTCTCTAAGTTTCTTGTCCAAATGCCCTACCGTCCATCTGTTCTTATATTAAAATTCCTTTGGTCTGCCTTCTGTCTATCTTCTCTCTCATGTGTAATTTGAGCTCATTTCATTCTCTGAACTCTTCCGTCTATCAATTGCAAGAGTACATGTTGCAGTCGCCAAAAAAACAGAATAAGATTGGGCCAAGAATAAAGCCCTGAGGCTCACCAGTTTATAATATAACGTACGATAGCTATACGAATTGGAAAGATAAGTATAAAAGTGTATTATTTTTGAATAATTATCAAATCTTTTCCTTTGAGGTTATGGGGTTAATGAGAAACTCCTGTCATGACCCATGGAATTTTTTTAAATACTGATAATTAAAAATACTTGCACGTATTTCTAACGATTTTAAAACGTTTTTTTTTTTAATTCGTATGCGTAAAGTTTATTGTAAGTTGTCTTTTATTTTTAAAGAATGAAAAATAGAGAAGCTGAAAGTAATGGCATTAATGCCATTAATCCACCTACATCGTGTCACGTCTGCAGAAGCACGTCTTCATGGGTTGCTGGTTCGTAGTGGTAATTATATGGGCAAGCTTAGCCTTAATAATAGCCCTACACGTCCTACTACCAGTACAAAATTACAGTATTTATGTTTGCAGACTTCTGCGATAGTTTCACCATCGTAAATACTGTGTCAAAAAATTATTTTCCTCGATAAAAATGGAAAAAAACAATCCAATAGTTTACATACTTTTTATAATATTAAATTTTTTTATAAAAATATAAATTTAGCCTCTATTAATAAAATTGCACCATTTAAACGGACATAAAAATTTAAAAGAAAAAGATTTAAAATTGCCACAAATAACTACCTTTGATATGTTATATTATAAAATTGGGAGCAATTTTGTACTTTACCAATATTGAATTGCATCTAAGATCCCCCAATTATTTTATTATTTTTCTTTTAAACTATGCAGAAAACGAGATAAAAGCACGACGAGTTGCAATATTAGTAGCCGCCAAATTATTGGTTCGACGCCCAACCATAAATAATGACCGTCCAAGACTTAAAACCATACATTAAAGGAATGTAATAGAAATTACCGTTAGAATGTTAATATTTAAAAAAAAATTACCTATCGGTAAAATAAAGCAATAAAAAGATGAAAAAATTGTAAAGATACTTCAGTGCCTGGATAAGACACATAGGTAGGTACCTTCTACCTTATAAGTAATTTAAGTCTTAATATACAACATTTCCATACGTTTTATAAAATAAATTACTCTTATAATGCAAAATAATATTTTATTAAAATTCCAACTGCTCATTTTGACTAGAAATCTTATTTAAAAAGTATAAAATTGTATATGCAAATTTCACTGTTTTTATTTTCTTTACTTTGAAGACCGTTTCTTTGTTATAAATTTTCATGGTAACTAAATAATATACAAAGCGGTTTTGAAATAGTTGATCAAAAGCAAGAATTGAATGTGCTAAAGACGAAAAATATTCCTCTAAACGTGTGGTCAAAAATCGCACCCCTAGTCAGAAATTACCCATTTAATAATTAATAGTTAACATTTAAAAAAAAAGTCTTCCACAAAGGAATAAATTTAGAAGGCTGACAAACCTGAACATGAAATCGGTCCATCCATCTGAATGTCTCGTATTCTCTGAAAGGGGTAGAGATCAATGAGAAGGGTGAAAAATGTTCTTCTAAACGTGTGGTCAAAAAGCGCACCCCTAATCAGAAATTACTCATTTAATTCTTAATAGCTAACATTTAAAAAAAGAGTCTTCCACAAATGAATAAATTCATGTGGGTTGGCAACTCTGAAGGTGAAATCTGTCCACCAGAACCAATCCATCAATCTGAATCTATCGAATTCTCTGGAAGCAGTAGAGAGCAATGAGAAGGATTAAAAATGTCCTCGAAATGTGTGGTCAAAAATCGCACCCCTAGTCAGAAATTACCCATTTAATAATTAATAGTTAACATTTAAAAAAAGAGTTTTCCACAAATGAATAAATGCAGAGGGTTGAAAACCCTGGACATGAAATCGGTACACCAGGACCAATCCACCAATCTGAATGTCTTGTATTCTCTGGAAGCAGTGGGGAGCAATGAGAAGAGTGAAAAATATTCCTCTAAACGTTTGATAAAAAATCGTACCCCTAATCAGAAATTACTCATTTAATAATTATTAATAGTTAACATTTTAAAAAAGAGTCTTCAACAAAGGAATAAATTTAGAAGGCTGGCAAAGCTGAACACGAAATCGGTCCACCAGGACCAATCCACCAATCTGAATGTCTTGTATTCTCTGGAAGCAGTGGGGAACAATGAGAAGAGTGAAAAATGTTCCTCTAAACGTTTGATAAAAAATCGTACCCCTAATCAGAAATTACTCATTTAATTATTAATAGTTAACATTTTAAAAAAGAGTCTTCCACAAAGGATAAAATTTAGAGGGCTGGCAAACCTGAACATGAAATCGGTCATGTTCCTCTAAACGTGTGGTCAAAAATCGCACCCCTAGTCAGAAATTACCCATTTAATTATTAATAGCTTCCACAAAGGAATAAATTTAGAGGGTTGGAATCCCTGGACGGGAAATCGGTCCACCAGGACCAATCCACCATTCTGAATGTCTTGTGTTCTTTGGAAGCAGTGGAAAGCAATGAGAAGGATGAAAAATGTTCCTCTAAACGTGTGGTCAAAAATCGCACCCCTAGTCAGAAATTACTCATTTAATTATTAATAGCTAACATTTTAAAAAAGAGTCTTCCACAAAGAAAGAAATTCAGAGGGTTGGAAACTTTGGACTTGAAATTTGGAATTGATCCACCAAGATCAATCCACCTCTGAATGTCTTGTATTCTCTCATTCTCTGAAAGCATTAGAGAGCAATGAGAAGGATGAACAATGTTCCTATAAATGTATGGTCAAAAATTGCACCCCTAGTCAGTTATTACTCATTTAATTAATAATTATTAATAGTTAACATTTAAAAAAAAAATTTTACACAAACGTAAATATTCAGAGGGTTGGAAACCTTGGATATGAAATCGGTCTAACAGGACCAATCCACCAATCTGAATGTTTTGTATTCTCTAGAAAGCAGTAGGGAGCAATGAGATTGTCACTCTTTGAAATTGATTAAGTTTGATTAACTTTTGTGGACACCCTTAAAAGTGAAATTATTCGACATGTCCATATTACAGAAGGTTAAGGTCTTAATTTGAATTGTGCCCAGTTTTACGTCTAAATTCCCAAAATTACGGATATAGCAATTTTTTAAAATAAAGCTAAATATATAATGCAAACTATGGGAAGTTATAGATCATTTCAGGTTTCCGCTTTACCTTCGTCGTAAAATAATTATATAAAAGAAGCTCTTCTTAAGGTAACTTTTCAAAATTTTAATTATAATTTCGTTAAAAAATTAAATTAATAATTAAAGACGGTAGGTATAGAAAAAAAAAAGATTTTTTTTCTGTATTCTTATTAAACTTTTATAAATATAAATATATAAATTTATTCAAACTCATCAAGTGTGCATAGTAATTTTAGTATAGATTTCAAAAGTGTATAATAGGCACTAATTATAGGTTTCCAATCAATATATTTCAAACTTGTCAAATATAATTATAGACGAATGAACTAAACCTGGCAGCTTCCGATTTATCCTTAGGTCGTATTTAAAGCTCGTTGTAACTAATAGTGGATAAAGAGCTTTAATTTAATAAAATTATTTAGTTTATAAATCATAGGGGAGGATTTTTGAATTAAATATTCTAGAAAAAATACCAAGAAACCATTTCACCTTATCATCATTTTAGAGTCTTAGGATGGAAGAGAAATGAAAAGCAAATAAATAGACTATAAAGGATTGATTTTTGTTTGAAGAAAATTTACAACTGTTAGAAAATTCAAACATATCTACTCAAGTATATCAGCAATGAAGTCTCTATTTTCGAAAAGAAACAAAAGTTTCAATTTCAACATTATAGAGCTGTTGCAGCTTCGAAAAGAACTTTATATAAAATTTAAACGTCGTCTGACTAACATACTAAAAGTTGACGAACTAGAAAGTTATGCTATGGTCGCCATCTTGAAAAATGGCGGCCAAATATCACTTATATCAAAAACTATCCACTTTTTGTGCTTAGCAATTTTTACTTCTTCGTATATCGTCTGTCTGTGTTTGTTTTAGCTTATCAAACCAAAATTATATGTACTTATTTATAAACAATTTTAATTATATTATTTAAAGATGATAAGTAGGTGAAAAACCTTTCGCTACACCAAACCAAGACAATTTTTTTATTCCATTCAAATTAATAACATAATTCATTAATAATGTTACAAAATTAAAACAGTGATTTACTATGCTAATTGATCAATTATTTATAATACAAGAACCTGAGGTAACAATTATCTATACCTACCTATACAGAAAATGTGAACAGAAGCACAAATTACACTTTGAAATAAAAACTAATAATAAGGTCTAGAAAATTAATAGTTAGCTTTGAAGAAATGAAGAAAAAAGTCCAATTACTTTGTTTAAATAAGCCAACTTAATTAGTATTAACACTTGAATTAAATTATAGTAAATTAATTAGGTCTTCTAGGTAGGTATAAAAAATGTAAATAAGTTGAAGAAATAGCTTTTTTCTACTCCCATATGTGAAACTAAGCATTTCGTCATCACTTACTCGTTACGAAAATAGCATTTTCGTCTCTAGTGAGAAAAAGTGTTATTACAAGCAGATGTTATTTACAACATGAGGTGAAACCAGTTTTTTTGTGGTCGGTTCACATTTTAGTAAAAAGAATTATTTTTTTAAAATGTACTAATTATCGTCGTAGAAAAAATAGCATTTACGACTCGAGATGAAATCCGTTTTTTTCGTTCGAAAGATTAATTCACTCGCCCCTACGGGGCTTGTGAATTAAATTCTATCTCACGAAAAAAACGTATGTTTCATCTCATGTTGTAAAAAATACTATTAAATTTATTAGAAAAACACGGTATGACGAGCCATCTGTTGGCAATTATGCGAAGTTTTAACTAATTTGGGAGTTTTGCAGGTTTCCCACTTACCTACTTGACTTTTAAATCTGACGTATTCGCGAAAATCACAAAGGGTGCGACACCTATCGGTTAAATATGTAAAACCTTCCGTTTTAGCATTTTTGCCATGGGTCGTTAATTATTAGTTAGAAGCTAAAACCTCACAAAAAGCAACAGCTTTTAGTGCATAGATCTTGAGTAAAGAAAATACTGTAACCAGTCAGAACATCAGATTGACTCTTGTTAAAATAGGAGGTATGCGATTATTGCGGGCACTTAAAACGCTAGTGAGTAGTTAGGAGAGAAAGCTGTACAAAATGATTATACTTTACTTCCTGTTGTACTAGCAATAACTAGTTATAATATTTGTACCTTAAGCTTACCTTGTGTAGCTACAGATAAGCAACTTCGGCTTTGTGTTTGATTTCCATATGTTGTCTTATGCAGATACTTCTTACGTTCATTGGGGATGATCACTTATAATGACATATTTGAGAAAGACTACCAGATGGTCTCTATCTGTCTAACTACTTTTCATGGTATTACATTTCACTCACTTTGCAGCCACTGTTGCCACATTACTAAGCGCATTCATTTTCAGTATCCGCACTTTAAAAAATTATTTTTGGACTTAATTTAAGAGTTATAGAAAAATGAAGAAATCATAATTGACCAATAATCACTTTTATTTGCTCTATATAAATCGGTACAATAACAATTCGTTTTGCTATTAGCAAAGCTATTAGCTTTGCTTACTAGCTAGTCATTCATTAATTTGACATTTCATAGCGGAGTTAGATAAAGACCTTTCCGCTGTATGTGTACACAAATGTCGCTTTAAGGTTGATTTTAATAAATATATAAAAAATTGAAAAGGTCTTTTGACTGTATGAGTCATTATGTTTCTTTAAGACCGATTTGTATCTACATACATATTTACAGATACATAGTAGAAACACTCTTACGATTTTTAACCTGTATGTGTCAACCACACCATGGTATATGATGGTATGTTTCACCATATGTGGCTTTGAGGCTGATTTCTGTGCACACTTATATTTGCAAATAGCACACTTATACGGTTTTTAACCTGTATGTGTACACATATGAAACCTTAAGTTTAATTTTTGGGAACATTTATACTCACAAATAGAACATTGAAAAAGTCTTTCACCTGTATGTTTCACTATATGTAGCTTTAAGGCTGATTTCTCTGCACACTTATATTTGCAAATAGCACACTTATACGGTTTTTCATGTGTTAACATATGTCGCTTTAAGGTTGAGTTTTGTGAACATTTATACTCACAAATACAACATTGAAAAGATTTTTCACCTGTATGTGTCACCATATGTCGCTTTAAGGTTGAGTTTTGTGAACATTTATACTCACAAATACAACATTGAAAAGATTTTTCACCTGTATGTGTCCCCATATGTCGCTTTAAGGTTGAGTTTTGTGAACATTTATACTCACAAATAGAACATTGAAAAGGTCTTTCACCTGTATGTGTCACCATATGTAGCTGTAAGGATGATTGCTGTGCACATCTATATTTGCAAACTGGACACTTATACGGTTTTTCACCTGTATGTGTCAACATATGTTGCTTTAAGTATTGTTGTCGTGAACATTTATACTCACAAATAAAACATTGAAAAGGCCTTTCACCTGTATGAGTCAACACATGTCGCTTGAAGTCGGATTTAAGTGAACATTTATATTTGCAAATAACACACTTATACGGTTTTTTATCTGTATGTGTCAACATATGTTGTTTTAATGCTGACTTTTGTGAACATTTAAACTCACAAACAGCACAGTACAGCAAGTCAGTTTCTTCAGCCATATTACGTGTCAACAGTTTTTCATCAGAGTGAATGGGTGTACTTAAATTTGACTCGAGTAATGTTTTTGGTTTGCAAATTGTACAATGGTCAATTATACTTGCTGTTTTAGAACAGTTAACATCGCACTTGCATACTTCGTCAAACGCCAAACTATTTTTTTCTGTCTTAATATTTTCGGGTAAAAATTCCTCCAGATTATGTTCTTCTATTTTAATTGAGCCTTAAACATTTTATACACAAATAGTACAAGTTGTATTACAAACTAGTAAATATCTTCTTACCACCATCAGAGAGGTTATCGTCTAAACGTTCTTCTTCTACAACTTCTTCTGAAATATTTAAGTTACGATTACAAATAATTGAAAGAAAACATTGTAGCGTTACCATAGTCTTGAACTTGTTCTTCTTTGATACTTATATCCATTTTGATCTTTTGTTTGATAAAGAATACCCAAATTCGTTTATTTATTTCCCACTCAAGATCACTTAAGCAAATAATAATTTTACAACACTTTTTAAATACAAAACAAGAACTTAGATTAACCTATTCGCAGCAATAACCACGAAATCGCAAGCATCAAGCAATTACAGTAGGTAAGTGGGAGAACTGCAAAACATCTAAAATTAGTTTAAAACTTCGAATAATCCCCCATAGATGACTCGGCACACCGCGTTTTGTTATTTTAAATATTTAAAGCTTTGATCTTCAATTCACTTTCGGCATTCGGCGAAGTAAATTCAATGTACGGTTATTTCATGAATTGATCAAGACTATTGAAATCGGATTGTTACTTGTGGAGATACAGTGCAATCAACTGTAGTCAAATCCGCCATCTTTAAATCCAAATTCTAGACAACGCAAACGGGCGCACGGGGGGGACTCGGCAGTTTTCAAGTATATATGACCTAAGAATTCGTCGTTGAAAAATTCAGCTTTCCTCTAATTATTTCCCCTATAGAGCAAAATGTCGTCCTATTTTACTGAAGTAAAAGTTCCACCAACCAATTTTGCGTTACGGGAAATATGTCAACTATAATAATTTTATTTAAAATATTTCTTGCCGGAAAAAATTACGGTACGGTAGAACCGTCAAATACTAATAAATTTGAACATTTCGCTTTCGTTAAATTAATTTTTTTTGAAAATTCATAGCTTTGGTAGAAACTCAAATTACATTTTGTAAAAAAAAATTGAGTAAATTCTATTTTTTACTTTGGCAATAAACTGCAAAACTATTTTCGGTGAAGGCGCACTTCAATAACCCACCTCTTTACGGCACCTTTTCACGAGTCAGAATAGGTTTTTCGGATAGAGGACATAGACCTTTAATTTGATAGCTTAATTTGTGCAAAACTAGATGAGTAGTATCTAAGACCCCAAAAATAAGTCGACAAGCGAGCACCCAAATAACCTCTCCTACCACCCACTTTCAGCAAGTTTTCACGAGGCTACGAGGCAGGATTAGTTTTTCGAATAGAAGACAGTTAAGTCATTTTATTATGAAATTGACTTTACATGGCTCAAAATCCTCTTCTTTTTTAAAACTTGCAGGAAAGTCATTATTGTTATATGAGTTCTTGATATTTTACAAGCATTGGTATTTTTGTACAATTCATTTAGACTAGGACTGTTATCGGAAAAAACGTATCCTTAACCATACAAGCGGCATTTCATATAACATTTTGGTAACCAATGTTATCCCAGTATTTCAACCCTGCTGAATACGAAAATTGCGGTTATCAAAGCGAAATCTTAACCGGAAGCGTTATATCCAAGATGACACCCAAGATGTCAGCTTTGTTGTTTTTGATGGAATCATTATGGACAATTAAGACAAATATTTTTATTGGTTCGGATAGATAATTTTATACTCTACAATTTTTATTAGAGGTATAACTATCTTCAGATCACTCCTTAAGGAGCTACAGTCGGAAGAAGCACCGTGAAATTGGAACAAAATCCCAGTATCGAAATGCTAGAGGAATTTCATATAACATATTGGTAACCGATGTTTTCCCAATATTTCGACCCCCCTGAATCCAAAAATTGCGGTTACCCACAGTGAAATTTAAACCGGAAGCGCGATATTCAAGATGGCGACTAGGTTGTCTGCTTTATTAATTAAGATTTATTTGGATGGAAGAATTATTATTGAAACTTGGACAACTGTTTTGATTGAATTAGATATACAAGGTTCTCTACAATTATTATTAAATGTAAAAGTACCGTAAGATTGCTTATTAAGGAGCGAAAGCCAGCTAAAGACATCGTGTGCGTAAAAATCGTCGTAATATAGTTTGCTCTTTTTATATATTTTGATGGATTAATTATTATGGCAATTAAGGCAAATATTTTTGTTAGCTCGAATAGATAATTTTATGGCCAACAAAAAATTACAGTAAAATCATTCTTTAAGGGTCTAGAGAGTCGGGAGAAGCACCGTGTGTTGTCAAAACAGACGACGCAATATCCTCTTTATGATCGACTTTTATGGACTTGATTTGCTCTGATCATGTTTTAACAGATACATCCTAGCTGGATACTGGAAAAGCTACCTCGCTGAACTCACCAAGATGCTTCCATATACTGCTTTATGTATTAAGACGGTTTATACAACACTGGTGCTTTTATCGACTATAGCTCTTTTAGGAGTGATCTGAAGATAATTTTACCTCTAATAAAAATTTTAGGGTATAAAATTATCTATCCGAACCAATAAAAATATTTGTTTTAATTGTCCATAATGATTCCATCAAAAATAACAAAGCTGACATCTTGGGTGTCATCTTGAATATCACGCTTCCGGTTAAGATTTCGCTTTGATAACCGCAATTTTCGTATTCAGCAGGGTTGAAATACTGGGAAAACATCGGTTACCAAAATGTTATATGAAATGCCGCTTGCATAAAATACTTTAACTTCTGCGCCTAGTCTAATTAGAAAAAACACAAAATTATTTCAATTTTTGTTACTATTTTTTTATTGACTTACACTGATTGACTTGTATGCGTTAACTTAACATAAGTGGCTTTAAGTTTGATTTTAATGAACAGTTATTATACTCACAAATAACACATTTAAAAGGTTTTTCACCTGTATGTTTCAACATTCGTCGTCCTAAGATGCAAACAGCCTAAGTCGCAATGTGTAAATTTTGCAGGAAACCACAAAATGTAACTGGCTAACACAAGACCACGTTTTGTTGCTATAAAACTGTATACAAATAATAAGACTTCGGCAAAATTCGAACGCGCACTGGACATAGGCCAAATGCGTTATATACACTTTTGTACTCACTGCTTCGAAAGTGACGTTTGACGCACTCTGTGGTCGACTGAGAAATAGTGTTTCCCGGTCTACTACACCGGGAAGCAAACTGTCAAAACAACACTGATAAATGGTAATAAAATAAAGTAATGTGTATTTATTAATGTAAAACATATTTTAGAACATTTAAATTCGCAAACTAAACTATTACGTTACATCTAAAGCCGGCCAAAAAGAAATTGAAATTTTTTACCACTATGTTTTGATTAAAATAAATATTATTAAACAATATTAACATTTTAAAGTTTTATAAATTTTTAATTAAAAATGGTAAAAAGGCCCCGCACCTTTAAATGGAAAAACGGTTTTGGTCAAAATTCGATCAAATTTTGGTACGTTGTAGATCTTGACCTTCCGAATAAAAGTCTTTATAGATGCAAACCTCTAGGACTGCACTCTTCTGAGATAATAGCCATCGAAGTGTTTTATAGCTCAAAACCTTATCATTAGCAACCCCTATTATTTGTACATCCGCAAAAATCCGCAATTTTTTTTTTCGTTAATGTCAAGGTAGATACATTAGCTTTGTCTCTATCCTAAAATTTTATCCCCGGCAAGCGGAAGCAATTACTTTAACCCTCACTGAATTTTGTCTTTTATTAATTTTCACATACGTTGATTAGGACAAGAATGGACCTTAATTATTTATTAATAAAAATGTAATTTAAAAAAAAATCAGGATTATAAAATATAGTACATGCCCCCAGGTGTTGATTCCATTGTTGGTGACTTCCAAAATAAGAACGATTACTTTAAAAATAATTAAACAAACAACGCATCACGTTGAATAATTACGTGTATTTCTCTCAACGCTTAGTTTTAGGACTATGGTAGAGGGAAATAATTTGACTCAATAAACATGAGAAATTGGTGGTAAATCCGCAAGTAGCTACCCTATTGTAATACATTATAAAAATATAATTTTTTTCTACTTTGTAAATCGACTTTTGGCCAACTTTTGATGTATTCTGCCCCACTGTGCGACGATATGTTGCTTTAAGCCCGATTTCTGTGAAAATTTATATTTACAAGCAGCACACTCATCCAGTTTTTCAACATCTGTATGTGTTAACATATGTCGTTTTAATGATAATTTGTTTGAACATTTATATTTGCAAATAACACACTTATACGGTTTTTCACCTGTATGTCTTAACATATGTAGCTTTAATGATGGCTTCTGTGAACACTTATATTTGCAAATAACACACTTATACGGTTTTTCACTTGTATGTGTAAACATATGTTGCTTTAAGGTATCTTTTCGTGAACATTTATACTCACAAATAGAACACTGAAAAGGCCTTTCGCCTGTATGAGTAAACATATGTTGCTTTAAGGTTGATTTGCTTGAACATTTGTACTCACAAACAGGACAGAACTGTAGGTTAGTTTCTTCACCTATATTACGTTTAAACAGTTTTTCATCAGAGTAAATGTGTGTACTTAAATTTGACTCGAGTAATGTTTTTGGTTTGCAAATTGTACGATGGTCAATTAAACTTGTGGTTTTAGAACACTTAACATCGCATTTGCATACTTCGTCAAACTCCAAACTTTCCTTTTCTGTCCTAATATTTTTGGAAAAAAATTCCTCCCGATTATGTTCTTCTATATCAATTGAGCCTTAAACGTTTTATATACGAATAGTACAAGTTGTAATTACAAACTAATAAATATATTCTTACCACAATCCGACTGGTTATCGTCTAAATGTTCTTCTTCAACAGTTTTTTCTGCAATATTTAAATTTCCATTACAAATAACTGAACACAAAACAATGTATCGCTACTTACCAAAATTATCCAAGTAAATAAAATTCTCCACATAAAACTTTTCAAATAGTTCTAATGTTTGGCCTGTTTCAGAACTCTTTACATCGCATTTGTCCAACTCCAAACTATCTATTTCTATTTTAATATTTTCTGAAATCAATTCCTCCAGACTATGTTCTTCTATTTTAATTGAGCCTTAAACATTTTGTACGCAAATAGTACAAGTTATATTAAGAACTAATAAATATCTTCTTACCACCATCCGAGAGGTTATCGTCTAAACGTTCTTCTTCTATAATATTTAAGTTATGATTACAAATAATTGAAACAAAACATTGTAGCGTTACTTACCAAAATTGTCCACGTTATCAAAGTTTTCCAAATAAGAATCTTCAACTTGTTCTTCTTTGATCATTATATCCATTTTGATTTTTTGTCGTTTGTCGATTGACCTATTTGCAACCTAACCTACAAACCATTGAATAAATAGCCCCTACTCTACCAGGAAAGAGCTATTTAGCTTATAATATCGATCACAATGAACGTTTAAATATAGCGATTTCGGGTCAATTTCTCCAATAGAATTGGTTGCTCATACTTGCACTTATAAGGAAAGATCACGACAGCCAAATGATAATGTAAACTCGACGAAATGAATGAGTCATCAATAGTTTTCCAAAATGTCGTTTCCGTTGCATTTTCTATATGCAACGGTTGCTAACCCTCCTTCCGTACTAGAAACACTACAAATAACCTGAGAGAACCATAGAGGTAAAAGCTACTACTACTGGAGGCATTACTCTACGCCAAAAAACCGTCCTACTACCCCTACTTTTTAGAGCACAGTGTGCACGTCGTATTGGTCGTATCATGGTCATACCACGTTATTATAAAGTGGTATAACCATAATCTGCATAATACACAACGTTGTATACTTAAAAGAGTGGGGAAAACACGTTGTACTGCTCAGTCAAGTCGGACGCTTTTCTTGCTATAGGATTTATAGAAGAGTAGTTTCTCCAGTAGGTAGTATTATAGGTTTAACTCTATGGAGAGAACTGAAAACAACTAAAATTTGTTGAAACTTCGAATAATCACCAATAGATGGCGCGTCATACCGCTTTTTTGTTATTTTGAATATTTCTTCAACTTATTTACTATTACAGAGGTATTATTATAGGGAGGTGTTGTAATGGGGTCAAAAGAATTTTGATAAAACACCGGATATATCTGTTTAGAGGTCCCCCGAGACGATATAGAGACCATTTTTAGAAAAAAAGTATTTTTTTGTGTGTGGATGTAGTTTCCTATGAAATCTAGGGTCTTATCTGATAACAACGGAGTACAGAAAGGAATTTGTTCAAAATCGGTCTCCTAGGGGGCGTGCTATTACCGAAATTTATTTTTTTTAGAGGAAACTTATTTTTCATTGCATCATCCGATAGGGAATGTTTTTCTCCATTCAGTGATATAAAAATATTTAGTATTCTTTTCTTTTTAAAAGTTTATTTATACAATCAAAAACCTAATAACAATTGGCAGCTGCGTTTCTTTATCAATATAATATATTTAACATTTAAGTGGTTCTTCTATTATTCAAGCTTGATTTTACTAAACAGTTATACATACTCACAAATGGAACATTGAAACGGTTTTTCACCAGGATGTTTCAACATATCGCCGGTCTAAGATACAAATGGCCTACGTTCATTTTTAGCTAAACTTAATATTTGGCTGCCACCTGTTGATATGGTCCAAACCTACATTGCGAAATATTCTTAAGTCCATATCTACATAAAGCGCGCCAAAAATGTATATAACGCATTTGGCCTATGTCCAGTGCGCGTGAGCTTCATATGAATTTTGCCGAAGTCCCATTATACAGGGTGGTTGGTTTTTTACTGTCCAGCTAATATCTGCTGAAATATTGAAGATACAAAAAAAGTTAAATTATAAACTTTTCAAATAACACCTCATCTACAAAATAGCGCAAACAATTTTTTTCCATGGCCTACTTGTTTTGCGGGAAAATATGAAACTTTGGTTTTTTAAATAGAACACCCTGTATATTTTTACAGAATCGTGTTCTAAATCAACTTCTCTTTACAACGGTATATCACAAGTACCATTTTGCTTTCTAATTATGTCCAATATTTAAAAGAAATTTAGGACGAGTGTTGCAAAAAACATAGTCAAAGAGGGCCAAAAGTTGTTGAATTCCATGGTGAACAATCTGAACAATCATTATAATACATTACGTGTTAAAGTTTGTTCCGAAATTTCTTAGTTTGCTAAAAAGTAAATAAATTAATGTTAATCAAGAGTCACTACAACCCTCATATTGTTCCTTTTTTTGGAATATTGGGCATAATTATTAGAAAGCAAAATGGTACTTGTAATACATCGTTGTAAAGAGAAATTGATTTAGAATACGATTCTCTAAAAATATACAGGGTGTTCTATTTAAAAAACCAAAGTTACATATTTTCCCGCAAAACAAGTAGGCCATGGAAAAAAATTGTTTGCGCTATTTTGTAGATGAGGTGTTGATTGAAAAGTTTCTAATTTAACTTTTTTAAGTATCTTCAATATTTCAGCAGATATTAGCTGGACAGTAAAAAATCAACCACCCTGTATATACAGTTTTTATAGCAACAAAACTTTTAATTTGCTATCAGCCAGTTACGTTTTTTTGGTTCGTATCATGCAAACGTAAGATGCAAACGGCAACTTAAAGCGACGATATTTGGTTTAAGTTTTCTTTTAGTAAAAATTTATGTAACTGTATGTTTCACCATATGTAGCTTTAAGGCTGACTTCTTTGCACACTTATATTTGCAAATAGCACACTTATACGGTTTTTCACCTGTATGTGTATACATATGAAACCTTAAGTTTATTTTTTGTGAACATTTATACTCACAAATAGAACATTGAAAAGGTCTTTCACCTGTATGTATCACCATATGTAGCTTTAAGGATGATTTCTGTGCACACTTATATTTGCAAACTGCACACTTATACGGTTTTTCACCTGTATGTTTCACCATATGTAGGTTTAAGGATGATTTTTGTGCACACTTATATTTGCAAATACCACACTTATACGGTTTTTCACCTGTATGTGTATACATATTTATGAAACCTTAAGTTTATTTTTTGTGAACATTTATACTCACAAATAGAACATTGAAAAGGTCTTTCACCTGTATGTTTCACCATATGTAGCTTTAAGGATGATTTCTGTGCACACTTATATTTGCAAACTGCACACTTATACGGTTTTTCACCTGTATGTTTCACCATATGTAGCTTTAAGGATGATTTCTGTGCACACTTATATTTGCAAATAGCACACTTATACGGTTTTTCACCTATATGTGTATACATAAATGAAACCTTAAGTGTGATTTTTGTAAACATTTATACTCACAAATAAAACACTGAAAACGTCTTTCACCTGTATGTTTCATCATATGTAGCTTTAAGGCTGATTTCTGTGCACACTTATATTTGCAAACTGCACACTTATACGGTTTTTCACCTGTATGTTTTACCATATGTAGGTTTAAGCACGATTTCTGTGCACACTTATATTTGCAAATAGCACACTTATACGGTTTATCATCTGTATGTGTATACATATGAAACCTTAAATTTGATTTGTGTGAACATTTATACTCACAAATAGAACATTGAAAAGGTCTTTCACCTGTATGTTTCACCATATGTAGCTTTAAGGCTGATTTCTGTGCACACTTATATTTGCAAATAGCACACATATACGGTTTATAATCTGTATGTGTATACATATGCAACCTTAAATTTGATTTGTGTGAACATTTATACTCACAAATAGAACATTGAAAAGTTTCACCTGTATGTTTCATCATATGGCCCTTTAAGACTGATTTCTGTGAACATTTATGTTTGCAGACAGCACACTCATACAGTTTTTCACCTGTATGTGTTAACATATGTTGCTTTAAGTTTGTTTTTCGTGAACATTTATGCTCACAAATAGAACACTGAAAAGGCCTTTCGCCTGTATGAGTAAACATATGTCGCTTTAAGGTTGATTTATGTGAACATTTGTACTCACAAACAGGACAGAATTGTAGGTCAGTTTTTTCACCTATATGACGTTTAAACAGTTTTTCATTAGAGTGAATGTGTGTACTTAAATTTGGCTCGACTAATGTTTTTGGCTTGCAAATTGTACGATGGTCAATTAAACTTGCTGTTTTAGAACACTTAACATCGCATTTGCATACTTCGTCAAACTCCAAACTATCCTTTTCTGTCCTAATATTTTTGGAAAAAAATTCCGCCCGATTATGTTCTTCTATTTCAATTGAGCCTTAAACGTTTTATATACGAATAGTACAAGTTGTAATTACAAACTAATAAATATATTCTTACCAATATCCGACTGGTTATCATCTAAATGTTCTTCTTCAACAGTTTCTTCTGCAATATTTAAATTTCTATTACAAATAACCGAAATAAAACACTGTATCGCTACTTACCAAAATTACCCAAGTAAATAAAATTCTCCACATAAGAGTTTTCAAATAGTTCTAATGTTTGGCCTGTTTCAGAACTCTTTACATCGCATTTGTCCAACTCCAAACTATCCATTTCTATTTTAATATTTTCTGGAATAAATTCCTCCAGATTATGTTCTTCTATTTTAATTGAGCCTTAAACATTTTATACACAAATAGTACAAGTTGTATTACAAACTAGTAAATATCTTCTTACCACCATCCGAGAGGTTATCGTCTAAACGTTCTTCTTCTACAGCTTCTTCTGCAATATTTAAGTTACGATTACAAATAATTGAAACAAAACATTGTAGTGTTACTTACCAAAATTGTCCACGTTATCAAAATTTTCCAAATAAGAATCTTGACCTTGTTCTTCTTTGATACTGACATCCATTTTGATCTTTTGTCGTTGATAAAGAATACCCCAACTCGTTTATTTATTTCCTACTCAAGATCACTTAAGCAGTTGAAAATAAAAATTTTAAAACACTTTAACAAAAATAAAAACAAAACAAGAACTTTGATTAACCTATTCGCAGCTTACAAACATTACAAATTAATAAGCACGAAAAGTGGGAGAACTGCAAAACATCTAAAATTAGTTTAAAACTTCGAATAATCACCCATAGATGGCTCGTCACACCGCGTTTTGTTATTTTAAATATTTAAAGTTTCATTTCTTAACTTCAATTGACTTTCGGCATTCCGCGAAGTAAATTCAATGTACGGTTATTTCATGAATTGATCAAGACTAAGGACCAGTTTTTCATTCATCGTTTACACTACGTTCCATCTGATCGAAGTTCAAGCTCATGCGCCGTAACACTTTTACGTTACAGTAAAAGTGCAGCTCATGAGATTGATCTTTGTTCAGATGGAACGTAGTTTAAGCGATGAATGAAAAACTGGCACTAAGGGGCGGTTTTTCATTGGGCGCTTAAACTAAGTTCGGAGTTTAAACTCAGTTCGGCCGGAGTAGTCCGTTTTTCAATCACCGATCAACAAAATTAAACGGAGTTTCGCTCCGTCTATAAATTAATGTAACCCAGGAATGTTCATAGCTTGCATAAATGGCTAGTGGCATGCTAGTGGGTACTTTCAACCAGTGACGACGCTACGTGGGGGGCAAGGGAGGCACTAGCCCCCCTTTAAATCACGGTCTGTCCCCCCAGTAATATGTTGACCTGATACATATTGCAAAAGTGCAGACAGCAGACTCAGCTTTTAAGAAGTGCATAATGCTTTACTTTTGAAATGAGTCGACTCCGATAAACAAAAGAAGCTCATGCTAGAAAAAAGACGACATTCGTAACTAGTAAATACACAGTGAGCGCTAAAAGTATGTGGAAGAATGGAATTATTTCTTTTTCCGATAGGAATATCATAAAACAGTTGGACATGTCAATTTAATTGATTTGAAAACAAAGATTTTCCGATGATTTTCATTTTTCTATCACCACCCTGTGGTGCTGTGACGTCATTAAATTTTTTTTATGATGACAAATATTTGCAACCTCATATTTTCTTTAGAGATTTGGATATATTATAAATTATGATTTCAAAATGTGAACATGTTTGCCCTTTACACTGACAGTTTCCAAGATATAAATTTTCAAATAAAATTTTTACCAACAAAAACAATAAATTGTTGTTCGTAAAAAACTGTCGCCCCTTTTGAAACTTTTGAAATTGTGACCACCCCTCCACCCAGAAAATAAATGCTGTAGTCGTCACTGAAAAATATTAAATATGTACTTATTCCAACCCTGTATAAATTAGTAATCGTAAGAATAAATCATAATGTTAATCGACTAGACCGACTTGTATAAGTAAATATGTCCTATGTTCTTCATTATAAGGGGTCGTTTATGCTGGCCGCTAACTTAAGCTTTAACCTTGAATCGTAGCATTGGTTTCCCCATAGTCAACTCAAGGTTCAAGCTTAAAGTTTAAGTTAACGGCCAGCATAAACGACCCCTAATTGTTTTTTTTTAAGAAAACAAGGAAGAGACTAAAATGATTTTTAATAAAAATTCTCTTTGGTCATCAATTATTACAATATTTGACTCATGTTCTTATTCATATATCACTCCGGTCCCGAAGACGGGCGCTTTATTACTACCCCGATTGAGTTACGTGTACAGACTCAATAATTTATATGGGTAATTTGTCCAATCCTGGAAAGGCAATCCTGCCTAAGTAAATGCTGCCGCAAATGTATGTTAACAAGGTTTAAAGTTAGGCTTGCAGTGTCATGCAAGTGTCATTTAGTTTGAATGTCATTCGCAAATTTACACCATTTACACGTACTTTATTGTGGTGGCGCTGGTTTTAGAACCGTCAACTCAAATACTATAATATACTATACTACCTATACTATAATAAATTTGAACATTTCGCTTTCGTTAAATTAATTTTTTTTTTAATTCACAGCTTTGGTAGTGAATTTTAAATTTTTGAATGTGGCGCGAGTGTTATGCGCAAGAGAGATTCTGTGTTGGGGAGAAGGGACATTGGACATTATGTGTGTGAGGTTGCGACGAAGGAGAGGCACGTGTGATGAAATTACCGCTTATTTGTTTATGTATTAGTTATTGAGTAAATAAAGAATTATTATTCATTTTTATGTGATCACTACATTAATACATAGTTTTTTTAATATTTTTTAGAAAGCAGTAAATTCCAAAAAGTCAGGAAGCTGCCCAAAGGTTCCGATACATTTTGATTCTCTGCGATCTTCAAAAACAGTGGATCTATGGATGTTTTTAGGCTTCATAGTGCCTCGGATAAAAGTTAATCGCTGCCTTTCAAAGTACGCGTGTGGGGGAAGTCTCAGAACCTCAGGAGTTAAGGCGAAAATTTTTGTTATCTGAAGATCAACACGTTTTAGTATTGTAAATTTCTGGCGCCCCTTCCCCGCTATTTCTATCTCATTTCATTGACTCTTACATCCCTATGCTGTGACTAAGCGTCATATCAATTCTCGCAAAATTGTGTGTAACTTGTTGACTCCAACCTTAACCAAATAATTTAGAGGGTTTGGTTTTTAGCTAACTTAAAAAGTTCTTGCGGATATGCAACCAAACTTACCAGGACCCGTCTACACGGTATATTATACCATATAATACAGAACTGAACACTTATCTTAGAATGACATTTTTGAAAAAGACTACCACACTATCTCTATTTGTCTAACTACTTTCAATGATATCTCGCTAACTTTGCAGCCACTGTTGCCAGATTACTAAAAGCGTCCATTTTCGGTATCCGCACTTTAAAAATTATTTTTGAGATTAATTTATGAGGAAATAAGGCCCATCAAAATATTAAGTGGGCTTTATTTTATGAATGTTATTGAAAAGAGCTCCAAAGTACGTCTCAGTTTAACCGCAAGAAAACAAACAAAAGCATGTGAAACAGAGCCCATTCCATCCACATCCAGAGAAAACATAAACGTTAACTCCGAAGAAAATTGGTTTTGCAAATTATGCGAAGCTGAATTCATAGGCGATATGCGCCAGTGTGCCATGTGTCTCACCTGGGTGCATGAGGAATGCGTTGGACTCACAATTGAAGACGAAGATGTATTTGTTTGTCCGGATTGTTGTACACCCTAAATGAGTGGGCCTAATTACCTGCTATACAGGAAATAAGGCCCATTTATGACTTTTTTCACCGTTCATTTAGTTTATAGTTCAATGTTCATATATTTCTATAAAATACAAATCTCAAAAATATGTATGATTTTTAATTTTTTTTAATCATAGATCCTTAAGTGGGCCTTATTACCCGCACTTACCTTATATATAGGTTTTAATACATTCTAATTTCCCCATTACAATAACAATTCATGTTTTGCAGTTTTCTTATGAGCTACCTCAAAAATACTTCTACAAAATAGTACCTAATAATTTTATTCAAGCAAAATCAAACTTTATTAAAATACGTATTTACAATCCTTATCTTGTTATATTCGGAAGTTTTATTGCAGTTTTTGTGAAATTATGTGCTTGTTTCTTAAAGTGTACTTTTAAATATATTTTTTGCCGACATTTGTACTCACAAATAAAACATTGAAAAGGTTTCTCACCTGTATGTGTCAACATAACGTTTATACATGTTGCTATAAGCCTAAATTGTGTGAAATTTATATTTGCAACTAGCACACTCATACAGTTTTTGACCTGTATGTGTTAACTTAACATAAGTGGCTTTAAGTTTGATTTTAATGAACAGTTATTATACTCACAATTATCACATTTAAGAGGTTTTCACCTGTATGTTCAACATTCGTAGCCCTAAGATGCAAACAGCCTAAGTCGTAATGTGTAAATTTTGCAGGAAACCACAAAACGTAACTGGCTAACACAAGACCACGTTTTGTTGCTATAAAACTGTATACAAATAATAAGACTTCGGCAAAATTCGAACGCGCACTGGACATAGGCCACATGGGTTATACTACCTATACATTTTTGGCGCGCTCTATGGAATATTTCACAATCTAGGTTTGCACCATATCAACAGGTGGCAGCCAAATCTCAATTTTAGTTAAAAATGGACTTAGGCCACTTGCATCTTAGACCGACGATATGTTGCTTTAAGCCTGATTTGCGTGAAAATTTATATTTACAAGCAGCACACTCATACAGTTTTTCACCTGTATGTGTTAACATATGTTGCTTTAATGATGCTTTGTATGAACATTTATATTTACAAATAACACACTTATACGGTTTTTCACCTGTATGTATAAACATATGCCGCTTTAATGATGATTTGTACGAACATTTACATTTGCAAATAGCACACTCATACAGTTTTTCACCTGTATGTTGTGTTAAAAAATGTTGCTTTAAGTTTGATTTTCGTGAACATTTATGCTCACACACACACTTATACGGTTTTTCACTTGTATGTGTAAACATATGTTGCTTTAAGGTATATTTTCGTGAACATTTATACTCACAAATGTAACATTGAAAAGGTCTTTCACCTGTATGTTTCATCATATGGCATTTTAGGACCGATTTCTGTGAACATTTCTGTTTGCAAACAGCACACTCATACCGTTTTTCACCTGTATGTGTACACATATGTCGCTTTAAGGTTGATTTTCGTGAATATTTATACTCACAAATAGTACATTGAAAAGGTCTTTCACCTGTATGTTTCACCATATGTATCTTTAAAGATGATTTCTGTGCACACTTATATTTGCAAACTGCACACTTATAAGGTTTCTCACCTGTATGTGTAAACATATGAAACCTTAAGTTTGATTTTTGTGAACATTTATATTCACAAATAGAACATTGAAAAGGCCTTTCGGCTCTATGAGTCATTATATGTTTCTTTAATACTGATTTCTGTGAACATGTATATTTACAGATAGCACACTCATATGGTCTTTCACTTGTGTGTTTCATCATAATATGGCACTTTAAGACTGATTTCTGTGAACATTTATGTTTGCAAACAGCACACTCATACAGTTTTTCCCCTGTATGTGTTAACATATGTTGCTTTAAGTTTGCTTTTCGTGAACATTTATGCTCACAAATAGAACACTGAAAAGGCCTTTCGCCTGTATGAGTAAACATATGTTGCTTTAAGGTTGATTTGTGTGAACATTTGTACTCACAAACAGGACAGAATTGTAGGTCAGTTTCTTCACCTATATGACGTTTAAACAGTTTTTCATCAGAGTGAATGTGTGTACTTAAATTTGACTCGAGTAATGTTTTTGGTTTGCAAATTGTACGATGGTCAATTAAACTTGCTGTTTTAGAACACTTAACATCGCATTTGCATACTTTGTCAAACTCCAAACTATCCTTTTCTGTCCTAATATTTTTTGAAAAAAATTCCTCCGGATTATGTTCTTCTATTTTAATTGAGCCTTAAACGTTTTTTATACGAATAGTACAGTTTGTAATTACAAACTAATAAATATATTCTTACCAATATCCGAGAGTTTATCGTCTAAACGTTCTTCTTCAACAGTTTCTTCTGCAATATTTAAATTTCCATTACAAATAACCGAACACAAAACAATGTATTGCTACTTACCACAATTACCCAAGTAAATAAAATTCTCCACATAAAACTTTTCAAATAGTTCTAATGTTTGGCCTGTTTCAGAACTCTTTACATCGCATTTGTCCAACTCCAAACTATCCATTTCTATTTTAATATTCTCTGGAATCAATTCCTCCAGATTATGTTCTTCTATTTTAATTGAGCCTTAAACATTTTATACGCAAATAGTACAAGTTATATTAAGAAGTAATAAATATCTTCTTACCAACATCTGAGAGGTTATCGTCTAAACGTTCTTCTTCTACAGCTTCTTCTGCAATATTTAAGTTACGATTACAAATAATTGAAACAAAAGATTGTAGCGTTACTAACCAAAATTGTCCACGTTATCAAAATTTTCCAAATAAGAATCTTCAACTTGTTCTTCTTTGATCGTTATATCCATTTTGATTTTTTGTCGTTTATAAAGAATACCCAAACTCGTTTATTTATTTTCCACACAAGGTCACTTAAGCATTTGAAAATAAAACACTTTTGAAACACGAAACAAAAACTTAGATTGACCTATTTGTAACCTACAAACCACTGAATAAATAGCCCCTACTCTACCAGGAAAGAGCTTTTAAGCGTATAGCGATTTCGGGTCAATTTCTGCAATAGAAATGGTTGCTCACACTTGCACTTATAAGGAAAGAACAGGACAGCCAAATGATAATGTAAACTCGAAGAAATGAATGAGTCATCCATACTTTTCCAAAATGTCGTTTCCATTACATTTTCTCTATGCCACGGTTGCTAACCCTCCTTCTGATACTAGAAACACTACAAATAACATGGGAAAACTGCAAAACATGAGTAAAATAATCAAAATTTGTTAATACTTCGAATAATCACCAATAGATGGCGCGTCATAGTGTTTTTTGTTATTTTGAATATTTAAAGTTCAATTTCTTCAACTTATTTACTATTACAGAGGTAATTATAGGGAGGTGTTGCAATGGGGTCAAAAAATTTTAGATAAAACACCGGATATATCTGTTTAGCGGTCCCCCGAGACGATCTAGATACCATTTTTAGAAAAAAAGTATGTTTTTGTGTGTATGGATGTAGTTCCCTACAAAATCTAGGGTCTTATCAGATAACAACAGAGTACAGAAAAGAATTTGTTCAAAATCGGTTTGCTAGGGGGCGTGCAATTACCGAAATTTATTTTTTTTAAAGAGGAAACTTATTTTTCATTGCATCATCCGATAGAGAATGTTTTTCTCCATTCAGTGTTTCTTTTCTTTTTAAAAGTTTATTTATACAATCAAAAACCTAATAACAATTGGCAGCTGCGTTTCTTTATCAATATAATATATTTTTTTAATTAACCAAATAATTTAGAGGGTTTGGTTTTTAGCTAACTTAAAAAGTTCTTGCTGATATGCATTCAAACTTACCAGGACCAGTCTTTAATAAACACGGTACATTATATCATATAATACAGAACTGAACACTTATCTGACATTTTTGAAAAAGACTACCACACTATCTCTATTTGTCTAACTACTTTCGTTGATATCTCGCTAACTTTGCAGCCACTGTTGCCAGATTACTAAAAGCATCCATTTTCGGAATTAAAAAAAATTATTTTTAGGCTTAAATTAGGTGCGATAGAAAAATGAAGAAAAAATAATTGACCACGACCACTTTTATTTGCTCTATACATCAGTTATATTAAACAATAAAAACTCAAATACAATCTAATGGCCACAAACACAATTTTGCAGTTTTGCTATTAGCTACTTAAAAATACTTCTACAATGGCACTTAATAATTTTAGCCAAAAATCAAACTTATTAAAATAGGTATTTATAATTCTTATCTTGGAAAGTTTTTGTGAAATTGGGTACTTATGAGTGCTTTTTTCTTATGTGTGCTTTTAAATTTATTTTTTTCTGACATTGGTACCTACTCACAAATAAAACATTGAAAAGGTTTCTCGCCTGTATGTCTAAACATAATGTTGATTTAAGCTTGATTTTAATGAACAATTATACTCACAAATTGAACATTGAAACGGTTTCTCAACTGTATGTTTTAACATAATGTTGATTGAACCTTGATTTTACTGAGCATTTGTACTCACAAATATAACATTGAAAAGGTTTCTCACCTGTATGTTTTAACAAAATGTTTCTTTACGTTTCCTTTTCGTGAACATTTATATTTACAAATAGAACACTCATACGGTTTTCCACCTGTATGAGTTAACATATGTAGCTTTAAGCTTGTTATTTTCGAACATTTATACACAGAAATGGAACATTGAAAAGGTTTTTCACCTGTATGTTTTACAACATATGATTTGTGTGAACATTTATATTTGCAAACAGCACACTTAAAAGCTGGCCTTACATGGCAGCTTCTAGAAGCCAGCTTCTTTTTCTAAGCCAATAGAAACCTTGCATTTCAGCGTCAGACGCTAGAAGTTGGTTCAAGTTCAACTTCTATTGGTTTGAAAAATAGAAGCTGGCTTCTAGAAGCTGTCATGTAAGGCCAGCTTCATACAGTTTTTCACCTGTATGTGTTAACATAGGTGTCTTCAAGTTTGATTATCGTGAATATTTATACTCACCACTTTGCCACTTGTATGATGAGTCAATATATGTAGATTTAAGCTTGATTTGTGTGCACATTTATATTTGCAAATAGTACATTTATACGGTTTTTCACCTGTATGTGTTAACATATGTGACTTTAAGTTTGATTGTCGTGAACATTTATACTCACAAATAGAACACTGAAAAGGCCTTTCACCTGTATGTGTCAACATATGTCGCTTTAATTGTGATTTTTGTGAACATTTATACTCACAAATAGAACATTGAAAAGGCCTTTCGAAGGTTCTATGAGTCATTATATGTTTCTTTAATACCGATTTCTGTGAACATGTATATTTACAGATAGCACACTCATATGGTATTTCACCTGTATGTGTACACATATGTCGCTTTAAGGATGAGTTTTGTGAACATTTATAATCACAAATAAGACATTGAAAAGATTTTTCACCTGTATGTGTCACCATATGTAGCTTCAATGATGATTTGTTTGAACATTTATATTCGCAAATAGCACACTTATACGGTTTTTCACCTGTATGTGTATACATATGTTGCTTTAAGGTTGCTGTTCTTAAAGATTTATACTCACAAATAACACACTGAAAAGGTCTTTTACCTGTATGTTTCAGAACATGTAGCTTTAAGCCTGATTTGTGTGAACATTTATATTTGCAAACAGCACACTCATACAGTTTTTCACCTGTATGTGTTAACATGTGTGACTTTAAGTACAATTTTCGTGAACATTTATACTCACAAATAGAACACTGAAAAGGCCTTTCAATTGTATGTGTCAACATATGTTGCTTTAAGTATTGTTGTCGTGAACATTTATACTCACAAATAGAACATTGAAAAGGCCTTTCGGCTGTATGAGTCCACATATGTCCCTTTAAGGCGGAGTTTTGTGAACATTTATACTCACAAATAGAACACTGAAAAGGCTTTTCACCTGTATGTGTTAACATATGTTTCTTTAAGTCTGATTTGTGTGAACATTTATATTTGCAAATAACACACTTATACGGTTTTTTATCTGTATGTGTCAACATATGTTGCTTTAAGTTTGATCGTCTTGAACATTTAAACTCACAAACAGCACAGCACACCAAGTCAGTTTCTTCACCCATATTACGTTTCAACAGTTTTTCATCAGAGTGAGGCAACATGCTTGTATCAAAATTTGATACGAGTAAAGTTTTTGGTTTGCAAATTGTACAATGATCAATTAAACTTGCTGTTTTGGAACACTTAACATCGCATTTGCATACTTCATCAAACTCCAAACTATCTTTTTCTGTCTTAATATTTTCGGGTAAAAATTCCTCCAGATTATGTTCTTCTATTTTAATTGGGCCTTAAACATTTTATACAGAAATAGTACAAGTTGTTTTACAAACTAATAAATATATTCTTACCAACACCTGAGAGGTTATCGTCTAAACATTCTTCTTCTGTAATATTTAAGTTACGATTACAAATAACTGAAACAAAACATTGTAGCGTTACTTACCAAAATTGTCCACGTTATCAAAATTTTCCAAATAAGAATCTTCAACTTGTTCTTCTTTGATCGTTATATCCATTTTTATCTTTTGTCGTTTATAAAGAATACCCAAACTAGTTTCCCACTTAAGATTGAAAATAAAAATTGTAAAACGCTTTTAAAATACAAAATAAAATCAAGATTGACCTATTTGCAGCTTCACATAACCACCAAATCCTAAACATCGCAATTAAAGTAGGTAAATGGGAACACTGCAATACACTATAAAATATTACAAACTTCGAATAATCACCAATAGATGGCTCGTCATACGGCGTTTTTGTTATTTTAAATATTTAATGATGGGTTTCCATGATCATTCGGATTTTGAAGAGCGATATTAAAAATTAAAAGGGGAATGCCCGGGACACCTCGAAGCAAAATACTCCGGCCTTTTTGATTTTCGTGTTCGCAGCATTTAAAAACTACATATTTTTTCGTTCGTCGCCGCCTAGCGCCCTAACGGCACTCGTTCGTGAAAAAAAGTCCTCTTGGCATTTTTTTAAAATCCTAAAGTCTGAAATATTGGGCAATGTTATTTTCAAGAAGGAGACCGAAAAAACGTATTTCCCATAAGAGTATGGATGTATATTTTTAGTATGTTGAATAGAAGTTTGTTACCTTCAATTTGCAACGGAAATCATTTCTGTGGGAATTAGGTCCACCTCTTTTATTTTTTCTACTGTATCTAGTACTATGATTAATCATAAGAATCTCGAATCTCCTATTGATGGTAATGGTCTAAAAATTAATGTAATCCAGGAATTTGTTTATAACTTGCCTAAAAGGCTAGCACTTTCAACAGTTAAAATATTAAATATGTACCTACTTATTCCAACCCTGTATAAATTAGTAATCCTAAGAATAAATCATAATAGTAATCGACTAGACCGACCAACGCTAGTATATATAAGTAAAAATGTCGTGTCCTATGTTCTTTATTATAATTGATAATTTTTTTAAAGAAAACAAGTTTGTTGATTGTAGTTTGATCCTTACCTGGTGCTTTGCGAGGTATCTGGTACCGCAGTGGCGTAATTACAAAGGATCACAGGGTATAGTGGCACTCGGACACCCGGCCCTAAACCCTTATAGGACTCAAAAGACACGGGAGCCCAGCTATTAATTTTATGTTAAAATTACTTTATCAAATGCAGCATGCAGTGTCGGTTGGTTCAACTGTAAGGCAATTTTTAGGAGCTTTCTAATAATGTATCAAAGTATGGGCCGTATGGGGCTCCTATTTAAGATTTTTTAGTTGGTGTTGTTGGAGCCTATAGGGTGAGTAGAGGTACCTCACTTAATTCTCGAATTCTAATTTCCCATTTGAACTATTTTTTAGCTCTAGTCACGTGCAGCCCACGAGCTTTTCCTCGACCTATACTATCCTGCCAATAAGCAATTGTTATATTCATAGCTTATATCCCGAGAGCTATAAATTTAATCGAGTAAATTAAGGGTAGCTTTTTATTGTAAAATTTTGCTTCGAAAATAGCGTTTACCGCAAATTATTAAGTCGAAAACATTTGCTAAAAAGATAAACTTTACAAAAAAATTAGCTGCCCGTAATTTACTCGATTGACTTCATAGTTCTTGGGATATAACCTATGAATATAACAATTGCTTATAGCGGTAGAGGTAGAGATAGGCAAGTTCGCGCAAGATTGGTCACGTCCAAAAGAAGAAAAGGGAATTTTTTTTCAAAAATGAAGAAAACTTAATTGATCACTTTTATTTGCTCTACAGAGTGGTTGGCTTTTCATTGTCCAGCTAATATCTGCTGAAATATTGAAGATACAAAAAAAAGTTTAATTAGAAACTTTTCAAACAACACCTCATCTGCAAAATAGCGCAAACAATTTTTTTCCATGGCGTACTTGTTTTCCGGAAAAATATGTAACTTTGGTTTTTTATGTAGAACACCCGTATATTTTTACAGAATCGTGTTTTAAATTTCTCTTTACAACGGTATATCACAAGTATCATTTTGCTTTCTAATTATTTCCAATATTTAAAAAAATAACAGGATGGTGTTGCAGAAACATAGTCAAAGAGAGCCAAAAAATGTTGAAATGGTGGACAATCTAAACAATTATTATAATACATTACGCGAGGGGTCAACCACTGTTCTGAATTTGTACACTGACTGCAGTTGACTGCCTATGACTGCATATGCTATAGGTGCCAGTGACTGCAGATAATTACCGTTGACAGCTCAATTTTTGTACATTGACTGCAGAGAGTGGATAACCCCTCGACATTACGTATTAAATTTTGTTCCGAAATTTCTTAGTTTGTTAATAAGTAAATAAATTAATGTTAATCAAGAGTCACTATAACCCTCATATTGTTCCTTTTTTTGAAATATTGGGCATAATTATTAGAAAGCAAAATGGTACTTGTGATACACCATTGCAAAGAGAAATTGATTTAGAATACGATTTTGTAAAAATATACAGGAAGTACTATTTAAAAAACCAAAGTTACATATTTTTCGGGAAAACAAGGCTATGGAAAAAAATTGTTTGTGCTATTATGTAAACGAGGTGTTGTTTGAAAAGTTTATAATTTAACTTTTTTTGTATCTTCAATATTTCAGAAGATATTAGCTGGACAGTGAAAAACCAACCACCATCATACATCAATTTTATCAAACACTAAAAACTCAAATACAGTCTAATTCCCCATTACAAACCCAATTCAGTTTTTGCAGTTTTGCTATTACTCGCCTTTATGTTTCAACCTAATATGTTGCTTTAAGTTTGAATTCAATGAAAATTTATATTGGCAAATAGTACACTCATAAGGTTTTTCACCGGTATGTGTAATCATATGTTGCTTTAAGTTTGATTGAATTGAAAATTTATATTTGCAAATAGTACACTCATACGGTTTTTCACCGGTATGTGTAATCATATGTTGCTTTAAGTTTGCTTTTCGCCAATATTTACGCTCACAAACACAACATTGAAAATTCTTTTTGGCTGCATGTGTCCACATAATATGTTCCGTTAGGTTTGATTTTCGTGAACTTTTATATTTGCAAATAGTACACTTATGCGGTTTCTCAACTGTCAACTTATGAGTTGTCTCATGAGTCAACTTAATATGTCTGTTTAAGATTGATTTGTATGAACATTTTAATTTGCAAATAGCACACTCATACGGTTTTTTACCTGTATGTGTTAACATATGTATCTTTAAGTTTGATTGTCGCGAACATTTATGCTCACAAATAGAACATTGAAAAGGTTTTTCACTTCTATGTGTTACCACATGTGATTTTAAGTCTACTTTTTGTGAACATTTATAGTCACAAATATAACATTGAAAAGGTTTTTCACCTGTATGTTGAAACATATGTTGCTTTAGGTGTGATTTCTGTGAACATTTATATTCGCAGATAGTACACTTATACGGTTTTTCACCTGTATGTGTTAACATATGTTTCTTTAAAGACGATTTTCGTGAACATTTATACACACAAATCGAGCATTGAAAAGGTTTTTCACCTGTAGAACATTGAAAACGTCTTTCGACTGTATGTGTTAACATATGCTGCTTTAAGTTTGATTTTCGTGAACTTTTATATGTACAGATGGTACATTCATAAGGTTTTTCACATGTATGAGTAAACATATGTCGCTTTAAGGTTGATTTGCTTGAACATTTGTACTGACAAACAGCACAGCACAGCAGGTCAGTTTCTTCACCCATATTAGGTTTAAATAGTTTTTCATCAGAGTGAGCCAACATGTGTGTATCAAAATTTGACTCGAGTAAAGTTTTTGGTTTGCAGATTGTACAATGGGCAATCAAACTTTCTGTTTTAGAACACTTAACATCGCACTTGCATACTTCGTCAAACTCCAAACTATCTTTTTCTGTCTTAATGTTTTCGGGTAAAAATTCCTCCAGATTATGTTCTTCTATTTTAATTGAGCCTTAAACATTTTATACAAAAGTAGTACAAGTTGTTTTACAAACTAATAAATATGTTCTTACCAACATCCGAGAGGTTATCGTCTAAACGTTCTTCTTCTACAGCTTCTTCTGTAATATTTAAGTTCTCATTACAAATAACTGAAAGAAAACATTGTAGCGTTACTTACCACTATTGTCCACGTTACTTAAATTTTCCATATAAGAATCTTCAACTTGTTCTTCTTTGATCGTTATATCCATTTTGATCTTTTGTCATTGATAAAGAATACCCAAACTCGTTTATTTATTTCCTTACACAAGGTCACTTAAGCATTTGAAAATAAAAATTGTTAAAACACCTTTAAAATACAAAACAAAAACTTAAATTGACCTACTTGCAGCCTAAAAATATGATAACACTGAATACCAGTGGGAGTGGGTAGAGATGGTACGAAATGAGCGAACCTGTTATTTTGAAACAGGTACATAATTGCTGTTCCGAGGAACAGCTCCGAGATTTTAAATATAACAGGTTTTTTTATCTTATTTTATCTGGAGATCTCATAAAAGTAAATTAATAATATCCTACACTATTAAATTATCAGTGATAAGAAAATTATGTTCCCACTCCAACGAATAGTCTTTTTTTTAACACCGAAACGTATAGGAATCGGAACAGATATTTGGAACATCGGACTCGGAATAGGTCGGAACTGTTCCGCAAAAATTCCACTCCGTGCCATCTCTACCAGTGGGAATACCACTCCCACCAGTGGGAGAACTGCAAAACAACCAAATTAGTCAAAACTTGGAATAATCACCAACAGATGGCTCGTCGTACCGCGTTTTTGTTATTTTAATTATTTTAGCTACATTTCTTTATTTTATTCCTACATAATCTTCAAGCAACAATAATTAGAGAATTGACTATAACTTAATTTAAGTGTTAATACTAATAAAGTTGGCTTATTTCTACAAATTAATTGACTTTCTGCATTCTGCGAAGTAAATTCAGTTGAATTGATCAATTAATTGTAAGTAATGGTAGAACTGAGATTTTAGTTATTTTATCTTTTCATAGGCAAGTTAGGTAACGAAAAACAATTAACGACAAAATGCGTTTTCAAAAATTACCTTTCATATGAGCCTAGCTTTTAACTTTTTCCAATTCAAGAAAAAGTTGTTATAATCGAGACAAAATAATAATAATAAAAATTTTTTCGATTTTTTGAACCAAAATTTTATGTGCTTTTATAGGAAATCTATACAGGGTGTCCAAAAATAAGGTGGTTATTTTGGACGCATATTTGCAAATTTGAGCCAAATTTAATTTTACTTGGCTATAAGATAATACATGTGAGCCCTAATTGAAAAAAAAATTTTTTATTTAAAATGGCGACCCATAAAATGATTGTCCCATTTTGTGGTTTTTCCCTTATAACTTGGCCATTAATTATTATTATAAAAATTTCAAAATGGCATTGTATAGCCAAAATATAGGGCTATCGTCCTAATCTAGTCGATTGTGAAAATTTTGCTAAAATTGCCTACCTTTAAGGGGTCAAAGTAGGTCAAAATTTTGAAATGGATTTCTCAAAATTTCATCCGCCATATTTTTTCTTTTTTGGATATGTTACAGACAACGTAATTCTCTATCGAAATATAAATTTTTATCAAAATCGCTCGAGCCGTTTTGGTGTAATGATTTTTGGAATGTCAAAACTTCAAAAATCTCTAATTTCTTTTGTAATAAAAATGGAAACTTGAAAATAGACATATCTATCAATCCTATGAATATCTATTATTTGACACTATTTTTGGTTAACAAAACGCTTCCGGTTAAACCCGAAATTACAAAAATATTTAAATTTTTAGGAACACCCTGTATAGTTTTAAATATTTTGAAAGCTCTTAAAATTAGCTGTTACACGATACCAAACACTTTATATTTTGACTTCCGGTTTAACCGGAAATGGTATCAAAATTCTTAATTTAAATACAATACCCTGTGTATTTTTTAATATGTTTAAAGCTCGTAAAATGAGCTTTCTGAAGATATAAAATAATGTATATTTTGAATTTCAATTTATGCCAAATTTAACAAAATGAATGAAATTTTTGAATCAATTTATAACTAAAAATGCTGCTTACATAAAGTCTCAGGTTCAATCCCGGACGGAAGCAATTTAAAAAAAACTTTTTTATTTTTTTTTGAAAATATTTTTTTAATATTATGTAATTTACATTAACATAAAAATAAATTTAATACTAAAACACCGGATGTGCATGGCCATACGAGGAACTTTTTGCTGTTGTATTTTTTTGTGCATTTCTTTAAAAGTTTATAGTTTAAAATTAAAATTAAATTTTAATAAACATTTTTTTAAATTAATTTTTATTTATCTAAAACTAACTTTTTCTTACCTAAAAACCCATTGATAAGTAGTTTTTTTTTAATTTATTAGTACCTACAATCTCAGCTCCAGACGCGGACTGACTATACTTTTTCCGGAATGCAGATATTTCTAAGGGCCCGCAATGTAAAATTTTGAATTACTAGTCTTACGTCCGGGTATTTTTGAAAAGACCCACCCTCTATAAATCTGGAAATGCTGGAATTTTTTATTATTAATTTCGAGAGAAAGCTGTAGCGCCCCTTGCCAGTCCGCGCCTGCTCAGCTCTAATGGGGAACTGGACACTTGTTTTTTTATTTTTTATTTTGAAACTAGAGTTTATTTTGATCTCATGGCATTTTTTATTTTTTCTCTAACACGAATATTAAGCCCAAAATAAATTTTTTAAAAACGCTATGACGTAGCTACTAATATACTTCTTCTATACTTCTTACTATAGTAAGAAGAGAGCTGGATATATATTAGTAGCTACGTCATAGCGTTTTTAAAAAATTTATTTTGGGCTTAATATTCGAGTTAGAGAAAAAATTTAAAAAAGTGATAAGTTTTTTGTTTAATTCTTTACGTTTTTATAGAAAAAAGTACAAAATTCGGTTGTAGTCCAGTTCCCCATTATAAGAATCAATTATAAAAATTGATCGTAGCTTGCATAAATGGCTAGCACTTTCAACATTTAAAATATGTACTTATTCCAACCCTGTATAAATTAGTAATCGTAAGAATAAATCATAATGTTAATCGACTAGACTAGATCGACCAACGCTTGTATAAGTAAATATGTCCTATGTTCTTCATTATAATTGATAATTTTTTTTAAGAAAACAAGTTTGTTGATTGTAGTTTGACCCTTACCCCAAAAATCGTAAAAAAAGCGAACGTAAATGTTACTAATACGTTAGTTGTTGCTTTATCTTAATTAGGTGAGTTATTAAGAAATTTTTGAAAATTTTATAGGGAAAAAAGGTTAAGGTTCCTTGCAGCTTTGCGTGGTGTCTGGTATCGCAGTGGCGTAATTACGAAAGATCACAAGATGTAGTGGCACTAGGGGCATCCGGCCCTAAACCCTTATTATAGGACTTTAGAGGACCCAAAGGACACGACAGCTCAGCTATTAATTTTATCTAAAAATTGCCCAATCAAATGCAGAATGCTGCTTAATTGGTTTAACTGTAAGGCATTTTATACGAGGTTTCTAATAATGTATGGGGTTGCTATTTTAGATTTTTCAGTTGGGGTTGATAGGGTGAGTATGGGTGCGTCACTCACTACTCTAATTCTAATTTCCCGTTTGAACTATTTTGAGCGATTTTTGATATCTTTTTAGTTCTAGAGATATAACCCATTTAGAGCTTCACTGTAATTGTACCTTATCAAATTGATATACTGTAAGCCTATGGGGGGAGGGCACTAATAATTTTGCTCTTGGACTCAGATTTTGAAGTTACGCCACTGTGTCTCTGGTAGCTTCACGGATGTAAACGTAAACAAATGCATTGCTTTGTTATTTTATTCTGAAGGCATTTCTTTACCTGCAAACCTAAACGACTATATCAGATCATCGACTGCCAGGTAGTTTTTGCTTCTCACACACTTTTAGTTTACCTACACCATTCGCGTATGGTGCATCACATCATTTACTTCTTACGTAACGTATATAATAATTCTATCATAACACGCGTATTCTATAGTTAAGAAATATTCAAATTTCAAAAACCATGGATAAGTGGAAAAATAAAATTGCTGTTGTAACTGGCGCAAGTTATGGAATTGGTGCAGCAATCGTCCAATCCCTTTTGGATAACGGATTAGAGGTAATTGAATTTAACAATTAATGACTTTTTAAAAAATACTTATTATCATTTTTATAGGTTGTTGGATTGTCCCGTACTATTAAAAACACAGAAAATGACAAATTTCACGCAATTCCAACAGACCTTACGAAAGAAGAAGACATTTTAAACGCTTTTAAGACGATTCGCAACAAATTCGGCGCCATCCACATTTTTATCAACAACGCGGCAATTATTAAAAGCACAGGAATAATTAATGGCAATGCGAAAGATTGGAAAGATACTTTTGACACGAACGTTTTAGGACTTTGTATTGCTACACGAGAGGCTATAAAAAATATGCAAGAGTTTGGCTTTAATGGTCACATTGTTACTATTAATAGCGCTGCCGGACACAACGTCCCTAACTTTCCTAATTTAAACGTTTATCCTGCTTCAAAATCGGCCGTTTTTGCCATCACCGAAACTATTAGAAACGAACTCAAGGCGACGCAAAGTGAGATTAAAGTTACGGTGAGTCTCTACGTCATTTATCAGACGGACAAGTAGATAACAAACGGACGTACAATTTATCAAACATACTGGAGGATAGGTTGGATGGGCAGGCTGATGAACAAAACGACTGATAGAAAGAGACGAGGGTAGATTATGAAATAGGGGCGTAAGCGAATAAAAGCATAAATAGGCGAGCGAACGAGCGAATTGTTAGATAGACCAGTTGGCGAAGAGGTAGGTGGAGAAACAGATCGTTAGACAGGCAAACACCTCTGTAGACAGGGAAGGAGGAAGATAAAAGTACGAGCGAACAGATGAGTCATCAGATGGAAGGATTTGCTCACGTGACTGCTATATAGAGACGTATAAACAAACCAACAGACGGACAGGACCGATTAAGAAACTGACTGATTGATGGCCTTTTTGGCCATCAATTATTAGAATATCTGATTTATGTTTTTATTTTATTTTTTGTAGAGTATCACTCCTGGCACCGTTAACACCACAATGGTTGCCAAATTAACACCTCCTGAAGCTATGAGCGCAGTTGCTCCATTATTATTGCAACCTGAAAGTGTAGCAAACGCAGTTATTTTTGCTCTGTCAGCTGAAGAAAATGTTGAGGTAAAATTACAATTTTTTAATTTCTGTATGTTTGTTAATGATGTTATTTTAGATTTCAGAAGTTATTATGAAGTCTATAACAAGCCCTTTTTAATATTTTTAATTAAAAACAATAATTTTTAGAATATTTTATTGCATTATACTTATACCGTTGTTTATTAATGATTGGTCCTATAGATTTTATACAACGAACGTACGCGGTAAAGTAAAGAATTTAGGCCGGGGTCGACAGATTTCGGTTATACGTCGGATAGTGCTATTCTGCCGATAAGCAATTGTTACATTCGTAATTTAGAAATTTTGTTTTTAGCCAACTTAAAAAGTTCTTGGGAGTATGCAACTAAACTTACTTGAACCAGTCATTAATAATCACGGTGTATTATATTACTAATTACAGTATAGTCTCGTTAATTCGAACTAATAGAAACCTGGCCTTATTCGGATTACAGATAAGTTCGGATTACTGGATAAACTTAAAAAAAAATTGTTTTGAACAGTTTTTATATTAGAAAAATACAAAGAACTCAAAATAATTTCTTAGATATATGTATAAGTAGGTAATACAAGAAATGATTATACAAATTACTTATAGGTAAACATTTACATATTTTTATAAAAATAGTTTGGAATTGTGGTTTGTTTCTTCGCACCCATTTCCTTTTTAATTGCTTCTTCTCGTAATTGTCGGATCAATAAAATTTTATGAGATGGGACATCATTTTCACAAGCCCATTTTAAACAAACGTTAAAACTATCGACAGCTTCTTTATGTTTTATAAAACAAGTCTCATCATTTTCGTCACTTTCTTCATTTTCATCTACGTTCGAATCTTCAGTAATTTCGTGAATAATTTCTACATCAGTTAAATTATTATTTTCCATATTTCCTCCATTTACCCACTCTTCTACTTCACTTTTTGAACAACTTTGTTTACTCAGTTGGTTAACAAGATTGGTTATTTCATTTAAATTCAGAGTTAGTTCTTGATTTCCTGTTCTATTCACAAATGTAATTAAAGGGAGATCGTCTTCATCGTCGAACTCCTCTTTTTGCCATAAATTTTTCCAGGAAGTTTTTATTAACTGAGAAGTAACTCTTTGCCAAGCTTCATCTAGGAGGAACACAACATCTTTTAAATTTATCTTCTTTATAACCTGGGACAATTCTTCTTCTGATTCAAGAATTATTTTTAAAAGTTTCTTTCTATAATTAAGTTTTATAGCCTGAATGACATTTTGGTCCATCGGTTGTAATAATGGGGTACAATTTGGAGGCAAATACATTACGGAAATTTGTTTGTCATCACTTATTAACTCACTTTCTTTAGGATGTCCCGGAGCATTGTCTAATAATAAAATAGCTTTTCTGGGCAAACCTAGCTTATCCATTTGTTCTCTCACCGATAACACAAACTCATTATGAAACCATTTTCTGAAGATGTCCTTTGTTACCCATGCTTTCTTTTGCCCACTGTAGAAAACAGGTAGTGTACAGTTTTTAAATGCACGCGGCTTTACTGATTTACCTAACACCATCAATCTTAATTTGTGAGTGCCTGATGCATTTGCACATGGCATAAAAGTTATTCGTTCCTTACTTAATTTTCTGCCCGGAGCGGAATCTTCAGCGCTATGTGCCAAGGTTTTATTAGGTAAAACTCTCCAAAACAATCCGCTTTCATCTGCATTATAAACTTGATCAGGGGTTAAATTCAAATTTTTAATTTTTCTTAGAAACTGCTCTTGAAAAGGTGCCACTGCACTTATATCACTGGATAACTTTTCTCCACTCACTGTTAACTGACGAATTCCATGCCGCTTTTTAAATTTTTGTAACCAACCAATGCTGGCATTAAAGTCATTTTTGTCTGTTATTTTTTGGTAAAAAAACTTAGCTTTTTCACATATAATTTCCCCAGATATTGGCACCCCTTTGGCACGTTCTTGAAGGAACCAAGTAAACACAGCCTTTTCCATAGCAGGATTTTCACTAGGTTTAAGAGTCTTTCGTTTACCTGGACCTTTATCAGTGGTAGAGGCTATGAAATCTATAATTTTATTTTTATTTTTTTTAATACCACATACTGTGGACTTCCCTACATTATACAATTTAGCCACACTTGTAATTGTTTGGTTTTCTTGAAGTTTATTAATAATTTCCATTTTTTGGTTTAAAGTAAGGGTTGTGTGCTTTCGTTTTTCCATTTTAAATTTTTAGCGAGATTAGAGATAAACGCGTATTTGCATAAACTACCAACTCAATACTGAATACTGATACTGACTAGTAGACCAACAAAACCTGTAGTTAAGTTACTACGTGCTTGATTCAAAGAAAATTAAAAGCGCATACTTGCAAAAATAAGTTATTTATAAATGAATACATATTTATATTGCGTGTTTTAGGCCGTACCTACCATTTCTGTAATCCGAACACTATTCTGTAATCCGAACATGTTATTAGTTATGTTCGGATTATAACTAATTGTGCGGATTACTGAGTTTTCTCTCTTTTGTTCCGATTACTGGATGTTCGGATTAGAGTGCGTTCGAATTACCGAGACTACACTGTATTATTAAAGTGTACTCGCATCAATAATTTACCCAATTATAAATCTTTTTATGA
Organism: Malthinus seriepunctatus; assembly: GCA_963924605.1. Classification (NCBI taxonomy): domain Eukaryota; kingdom Metazoa; phylum Arthropoda; class Insecta; order Coleoptera; family Cantharidae; genus Malthinus; species Malthinus seriepunctatus. Next base: position 39,286,337 of record OZ004603.1, read on the forward strand.
AGATTATTCTCTATTGCTGTAGTATGAACTTACATAATTTTGTGAGAGAAGTCGAAATCGTATGAAAATAAGTCAACAAGTGGTTCTTCTAACTTTTCCAATCCAAGAAAAAGTTGTTTTAACTTTTTCTAATCCAAGAAAAAGTTGTTATAATCTAGACAAAAAAAAATAATAATAATAAATTTTTTTTTGCATTTCTCGACGTTTTGAGTCACCCTGATTCCAAAAATCAAAAAATTTTTTTTTCGATTTTTTGAACCAAAATGTCTGTATGTATTAGGGTGCTTATTATTTGGCCTACTTGTGATTTTGTTTTCTTACGCTTCCTCAATCAACTGCAAATAATTCAAAAATGCGTTTTTTGATAAAATTGCAAGAGGAGCAAATGTTCTATTTTGGGCCCAGGAAACCACTGTAGACGTTTGTCAACGTTATTCGGTGTTATTAGGGTATTTCTAACTTTTGCAAGTATTATTTGTCTATAAAAAGTCTGATGAAATGGAATGAATCATACATATTTTTAGGGTAAAATAAATAGTTATAAGTTTGTTTGTCCATCAGCAAGTTATCTACCAAGTTTCAGATTTTTAGACCACGAATTAGTGGAAGAAAAACATTTTATATCGTAATATCCAAAAAAACCTGTGTATTTTACATAAGAAACTTTGACCCCATAAAAAAATTTTTTTTATGATGTGGATAATTTTTTTTGAATTATTTGGAGTTGATTGATTGATAGTTGGAGTAAGAAAAAAAATTCACAAGTAGGCCAAATAAGAAGCACCCTAAGTAGGTATGTATGTATGTCTGTAACTCTGTGGAGCAAAAACTACTGAACCGATTTTGACGAAATTTAATTTTAGCCACTTTAAAATTATTTCATCGGCAAACTAAGCTTTTATAAGAAATCTATACAGGGTGTCCAAAAATAAGGTGGTAATTTTGGGCGCATATTTGCAAATTTGGGCCTAATTCAATTTTACTTGGCTATAAGATAGTACATCTGAGCCCTAATTGAAAAAAAAAATTCAAATTTTTTTATTTAAAATGGCGACCCATAGAACGTTTGTCCCATTTTGTGGTTTTTCCCTTATAACTTGGCCACTAATTATTAGATATTATAAAAATTTCAAAATAGCATTGTACAGCCAAAATATAGGGCTTTCATCCTAATTTAATAAATTTTCAAAATTGTTTTAAAATTGCCTACCATTAAGGGGTCAAAGTAGGTCAAAATTTTGAAATGGATTTTCTCAAAATCTCATAGGCCATATTTTTTTTTGGATATGATACAGACAACGTCATTCTCTATCGAAATATAAATTTTTATCCAAATCGCTCAAGCCGTTTTGGAGTAATGATTTTGGGAATGTCAAAACTTCAAAAATCTCTAATTTCTTTTGTAATAAAAATTGAAACTTGAAAATGGATATATGTATCAATCCTATGAATATCTATTATTTGGCACTATTTTCGGCTAACAAAACGCTTCCGGTTAAATCGGAAATTACAAAAATATTTAAATTTTTAGGAAAACTCGTAAAATTAGCTGTTACACGATACTAAACACTTTATATTGAGACTTCCGGTTTAACCGGAAATGGAATCAAAATTCTTAATTTAAATACAACACCCTGTATATTTTTTAATATGTTCAAAGCTCGTAAAATGAGCTTTCTGAAGATATAAAATAATGGATATTTTGAACTTCAATTTATGCCAAATTTAACATAATTTACATTAACATAAAAATAAATTTAATACTGAAACACCAGATGTGCATGGCCATACGAGGAACTTTTTCCTGTTGTATTTTTTTTGTGCATTTCTTTAAAAGTTTATTAAATTTCAAGAATAAAAAATGTTTATTAAAATTAAATTTGATATTTTATATTAAATACATTAAAGAAAATTTTAAACTATAAACTTTTAAAGAAATGCACAAAAAAAATACAACGGGAAAAAGTTCCTCGTATGGCCATGCACATCCCGTGTTTTTTCTTTCTTTGTTCTATTTGTACCTACTGGTCAATGAGTACCACTGCCGCTATACTTTGCTACTTCTTAGGTCTATTTCACTATTTATTTATTTATTTATATAATTATGATAATTAAATACCGAGGGGTTATCCACTCTCTGCAGTCAATGTACAAAAATTGAGCTGTCAACGGTAGTTATTTGCAGTCAGTGGCAGCCATAGTATATACAGTCAACTGCAGTCAGTGTACAAATTCAGAACAGTGGTTGACCCCTCGTTAAATACTAAAAAATAATAAACAAAATTTAAAATTTTTATTAATTAGGTATTTATAATTAGGCAGTTACATAACAAGAAACCTTGGGTAGTATAGTGAAAAATCTTCGTCTTTAACTGTGGCGCTTCTTAGTGCTGGTGATTCAGCACAGGTAAAAATTATTAATAATTATCATATTAGACGATACCTACAATTTTATTAATTTTGTGTTATTCCCCTATTCCTCTAATTCCTTGATAATCATTTAAACTCTTTATTAACTATAATTGTAATTTTCTATGTCCGCCTTCATTACTTTGTTGCTTACCTTGACATTGCGCAGTTTAATAAAAAATCAATTTTTAGATAAATTCGATTACCTAAGTAAAATATAATGATAATTTTGACTTTTGCGTCAATAGCTATAATTTTAACCTTTCTGTATTACCGATGGTTTTATGGTTATTGGAAATCAAGAAATGTTAAAACTCTACCACCAAACATCATCTGTGGAAATTTAACAGACGTCGTTTTGGGAAAAATTCCAGTTTACTCAATGTTTAAAAAAGCTTATCAAACTTGTGTCGACAATGGTTCTCAATACATCGGTTACTATTTTTTAGGAAAGCCAGTTTTATTAGCCACCCATCCAGACTTAATCCAAAAAATTTTGATAAAAGACTTCCCAACTTTTTGCAACCGCGAATTTTACTTAAATAAAAAAACCGATCCTCTTAGCGCACATCTTATATCGATGAGAGGTGCCGAATGGAAACACATGAGAGGCCTACTATCGCCAGCTTTTACAATAAGCAAACTCAAAATTCTTTTTCCCACCCTCCATTCGATCGGAGAAACATTCAAATCCATAATTGATGAAAATAAAACGGCGAATATAAGAGATGTGGCAACAAAATTTGTATTCGATTCAATCGCTTCTTGTATTTTCGGCCTCAACATCGACACGTTGAAAAATCAAAATTTAGAATTCAAAAATTACGCTCAACGAATTTCCGGCGGAAGTTTAAGTCAAAACATTAAATTATTCCTATGTCTCATAAATCCCAACGTTTTGTATTTTCTTGGCATCCCTTTCACGAGTCGAGACATTCGGAATTTCTTTTTAAATTTAACTAGAGAAACTGTCGAGTATAGAGAAAACAATAATATAATTAGGAAGGACTTGATGCATCTATTGATTCAGTTGAGGAATAATGTGAGCATAGATGAAAGCAAAGGGTGCGTTTTCAACAGCAAAAATGACCAAAAAGCTCTAACGGTGGAAGAAATTACGGCCGAAACGATGTTCTTTTTTTCAGCCGGTTTCGATACTACGTCTACTTGTATAACCAACTGCATATACGAACTTCTTCGTAACCAATCCGTTCAAAACAAAGCTAGGCTTGAAGTCAACAACATAATAGAGAAATTTAACGGTAAAACTACTTACGAAGCTCTTGGTGAAATGACATACTTGGACATGGTTATAAATGGTACCAATTACAAAACTTTTTTTAAATGAAAAATTATTTTTTTTAATTTTAGAAACTCTTCGGATGTATCCACCAGCTCCAATTTTGTCGCGAGTGTCTACTGATGATTACAAACTACCAAATTCAGAAGTAACCATTGAGAAAGGCACAACTATTTTTATACCAGTTGGCGAAATCCACCAAGATCCCAATTACTTCAAAGAGCCCGAAAAATTTATTCCAGAAAGGTTTGAACTTGGAAGCAAATTTAAATCGAATTGTAAAGCTACGTTTTTGGGCTTCGGAGAAGGACCTAGAGGTTGCATAGGTATTTGTATAGAAAGATTGAAATAAAACTGCATTGAGAACGTAAAGGAAATTTGATGCTTTACAACTTCTTTTTTGAAGATTGTTACTGTACAACGAACGACTGAGGTGCTAGAGGCAAAAGTTTGACAAAAGAACGAGGCAAATTTTTTTTCCCAAATTAACAGTTTTTGCGGGCTGATATCTCGAAAAGTATAAGAAATAATTAAAAAATTAATAGCAAAAATTTTGTAGAAAATTTGATAAGCTTTCATTTTGCTAAGAATAATTTTTTCCCTAGGTCCCACCCTTCTCGAGATACAAGCGAAAACCCCAAAAGCTTAACAGTAAACGCTCTCGATGCACTTTTATTTTGATTTTATCATCAGTGGCGTAAATAACGAGCCCGCAGGACCCGCGTTGCGGAAGGGTCACAGGACAGAAAGTCCCTCCCCCCAAAAAAAACATTGTTAGTATCAAAATTTGTCATAAAATCGATTTGTGGTCAAGTAGAATGATTATTAACGGCGGGTAGGGATATTGCGGGAGAGCCCCTAATCTGTTAGTTACGCCACTGTGCATTAAATTACTACTTATTACTTTCCATTACAGGTGAACGATTTGCAATATTAATGATTAAAACTGTATTGGCTATAATACTACACGAGTATACGATGTCTTTTAATCCCAAAACTACACTGCCTCTCACATTGGATAGAAATAACTTAATAATGTCGTTTGATAAAGCATTGTTAGTGAATTTTTGTAAAATTAAAAAATAACATTTGTTTTTAAAATTGTTGATTTATTAAAAAATTTACAATAACTTATAATATAACAAAGAAATTAAAGCGCAATATTGCAAACGCCTGCTGCATAGGCAACCAACAATACACGAATGTGTATATTTGCCTATGCACGTAGGCTGATTTTACCCATTCTTCGATTATTATTAATTATTTGAAAATTAATTTATTATTAATTACTTAAAAAAACGATTATTTCTATCAAGTCCTAAAATAACTGTTATAATTTACAAATTATTTCATAAATAATTACCAAAACATACAACGTGCATTTTGGAATTTTCCATTAATTATATCAAAATTACTACTTTATTAATTATTATTAAATATTAATTATAAGCTTAAATAACTTACTGATGTGTAAACGTGTAAATTGCAAATTGAATTAACCAGATATAAACTCATCGTTGTATTAATGTGATAAAGTTGATTAATGTAGTAATCCCAAGTTCATACCTAAGATCAAAAAGTTTTATTAAAAAATTGCTTGGTTAACCTTACGTAATGAATATTCTAGAACTATTTAAAAAAAATTATAATGACTTGAAGCAATTTTTAGACAAGGAATAATTTCTAAATCAATCGTAAACGTATTTAATGACGTGGCTTTATTAAGAAACGATCGATTCTCTCAAATTATTTATTTTTAAGAAGAGTTTATTATAGGGGTGTTATTGTCTTAGACTGGTAGAATACGAAACCTATTGTTACTTATTATGAATTAATAATAACCCAACTAGCTCTGCATATTGATCTTACAGTGGAAGTAATGTTGTACAAAATGACGAAGAAAATATAAGCAAAGAATTACGAGAGTTGTGTGGAATGAAGGAAAAAGTAGATGAAAAGTTAAGGAAAACTCAAGCGGAATTTAAAATACACAGTCATAATGCCGAGTTAACAACAGGGGTCCAAACGAACCCCAGCTACTTTCTGCTTTCGGCTATTATTATTCGGTGATATTATGATCGATTCTTGTTTCCTGGAGCTTTGGGAAGAATTTAAGCCCAATTACGTTTTGTTAGGTTGATTAAAACCACCCCAATAAATTTTTATTTGATTTTAAACGTATACGTGAGAATTTTGATCTCATGGAGGGGTTGTTATAAACTAAATGTTATCAAACCGATGTCAATCGATTCGTTTCGACGTCAGCAAGAACATCCAACTATGATAGCGTCCCCATAATATTTAGTTTTTGAGAAACTTTTACCCCATTTCTAAGGGTGAAATTGCTCCTTTCACGCGGGCAGGCATTTTTTTTGTATTTAGTGCCAAAATGTCTATAATAATCGACCAAATTGCTGTTTTGGAATTTTTTTGTAATATTGCTTTAATAGATGGACTTAATAATTATTTAATAACAATAATAATAGTAACGCAAAATTACAGAGTATGTACTTTTTAGTTGTAGATAAAATAAAAGAACAAAGTCCCAAAAGCGTCAAACAAATAAAAAAATTATTACGAAAATGGCAAGCTAAAAACACACAGAGGGGTTCGTTTGGACCCCACTAGGTATTACAAAGGTTAATTGAGATAACTCACAAGCAATTTTAACCACCATTTACATCCTAATAGTACAATAAAATAGCGAAAATAGAAGAAAGATGAAATTTTCAGAAATAAATTATTATGTTGTATATACTTAAAATCTCCCACTCCGCCCCTTGCGTTGTCAATAATTTAGAATCAAAAATGACTGATTTGACTAAATTTTTGATTACGCTGTATCTCTATAAGTAACAATCCGATTTAAATTATTCTTTTTCAGTTTGATAGATAGTTTATTAGAAAACTTTTTTATATATTGCTATTTTTATCGCAAATGTACAGGGAGTAAAGTTAAGAGTCGATTTTTCGAAATTTATCGAAATAGAAATATAGAAAAACTTTTTTTAATTTGTTCTGAATTTGTTCCTGAAAATTTCAGCTTTCCCCTAATTATTTCCCTTATAGAGCAAAATATCGTGTTATTTGAATGTACTCTGTAACTGAAACACTACAAACCGCCCTATGTTCCCAGTGCAACAAAAGGTCACTATAATAACTAATTAATTAGTGCTGACTGCTGAGTAAAATTATTATGCTATCGACGTCAGCAGACAGAAGTTGAATTAGCATCGATAATCGAAAATTAGTGACCTAGGTCATCCCTCTAAGCATTTTACATAACTTATTATTGTTATTATGAAGAAAAGGAAATTTTCTCTATTTTTTTTAAACTTCATTAGACGAGAGATATTTCGAAAAGGAACAAACAAGTTGTGGAAAAATTTTGTGTTTATCATCGAATGTAGTAATAAATAACTGTTGCCCTATTTTCTTTAAAAATAAAAAAACAATTGTCTAGCGACTATTATCAATCCATTATTAAACTTTCAAAAAAGGTTAATAACAAGCACCAAATGATAAACTTACGATTAAAAAATTTTAAAAATATTTTTCTTTTTCAAATCTGAAAAGCTACTGTTTCACTAAGTTTTTCTAAATACAAGTAGTAAAATTATTGATAAATTAGTGCAATGTTTAATAAATATAATTACTTACTTAGTTGCATTTTTAAACTGTTTTTGATACGCTAAATTAATTTTAATTGCTAACCAAAACAGTTGATAACAGTTAGTTTACGTTAAGCAGATCTTAACGTAACGTAACTAAATATAGCTTCTCTACTACATAACACGATCATTAATTTTAGATAGTTTGTCTCCAAGTGTTTTAATTATCAATAGTAATAGCAGAAATTTAAAAAAAATTGCGTAATTTGCAGAGACGGCGCTAGTATGTATGGCGTCCCTCTGAAAAAAAAACGAGTTCCCTTTTCCCTTTAAAACTAAAATTACAGCGAGTGAGCCACCTAAAGTGAGAAGCGGGGGTTGTAGGAGACGACTAATGAGATTTTAAAATCTTAACCCAACATAATTTTAATTTTTATAACGTAAAAAATATTTTCTAAGCGTTTGTAATGTAAAAAATTAAAAATGTAAAAAATGTAATGTCTTGTCCCACAAAATATTACTTTCTCTCCTAATAAAACAAAGTACCTACTATTTCTTCCATTGAAAATTCAAAAAATATATACACAGTTACTGTAATAAGGCTTGTTACATCAGAGGGCACCGTTGGCGCCTTTTTCATTTTGAAATTTCTGTTGAAAATTCAAAAAAATACACAGTTATTTGGCGCCCCATCAGCCAAGGTGCCTCTATGCACCTTGCTTACCGCCTCGCACCACTTCTAGTAATTTGCGTAATTGCGTTTATTACTACTTGCTCACATAGACCCTTAAGCCCTAAGGTTAAGATAATAAACCCTACAACATTAAAAGACTTTTCACCACTTCACTAGGCTATGCTAATAGAAAGTTAAAATTCGAAAAAGCGATAATTTATAATTTTTTAAACAAAAATTATAAGTTTCATAGTTTATAAATCAATTTCTACTTTAAAAGTCTAGAAAATTCTAAATAATACTAGCGAAAGAAGAATTATTTGAAAAGGATTTTCACCACTTGCGTAAACTGTTAGCGGTGTAAAAGCTTAAAATTGTACAATTTCTTAAATAGAATATAAAGTTAGACGATTTAAGCCATTTTTAACTGCATGTACACTAATAAAAATATGTTTTAAATAATTAAAACTCTTTAAAAGGTTTTTCGCCACTTTGAAAAATTATATTTTAATTGTTAATTTCAATTTAAAATTAAGAAAATACATACAGTTATTGATTTTTTTAACCAAATAATTAGATTAATTTGAAAAAATTTAGAAAATCTGAAGAAAACTGCCTTTGATGTCTAAACGAGAAACGATAATTAATTTCAGGTTTAAAGAAACGTTTTTACTGAAAATCGTCTCCCGGATAAAAATTTTTGTATCATTGTAAAATTGTTTATAAATCTGAAAGAAAAACATTAAATAATATGTATCCGGCCCATCATTGTATTCACCTAGTAACAATTGCGAGATTAATTAATTTAACAAAACAACATATTCTAATATCATAATATGTTATTCATAACAAGTAATTTGCCTTTAATAACTACCGATAGTCAAATCTTGAGGTCGTAGGGTTATTTGATTAATTTAGTATAAAAAGCACCTGCTACCCTCCATTCAGTACATTCTTGGACAGTTACTACCTTGAGTAAACATGGCCAAGCTTGCAGTATTTCTTTTTGCCGCTTTGGCGATCTATGTAAGTTTTTCATATTTTCTTTAATTTTTCATTTTTTAATTTTCTAATTTTTTTTAATTTTGTTTTTTAATTTTTTTAAATTGTTTAGGCTGCCGCAGCACAAAAGCATACTTTGGATATCGATTACGATGTAAAACGCTTTGAACAATTTAACGGACATGACTTGGAAACTTACTTGATGAAAATCCAAAACTTCGCTACCCTCTTAACCGAACGTTATCATGAAATCACCACCGATGATCATGAATACGTCAAAATCCTTACCTGGCAAAGCCGTCATTTGTGCCAATACATCGACACCATCGTCGAAAAATTGGAACAAGAAGACTTCTACCACGGTAAAGATATCGACAGGGTTTTCCTCACCAACTTCCTCAGGGAATTGAGAGAAATTCAAGTATATTTACGTCGTGCCGATGTTATGAACGTTGTTGAACTTAAACAACAACTCGTCCGTTGCATCTACAAGACCGTTGAACAAATCGAAAAATTCGTCAACTGGTTCCGCATGCACTACACCGGTAAGAATTTTCTTCTTGAGGAATTTTCTTCAAATTTTAATTTTACCAATGTTTAGAAACTCAAGGTCTTAACACCATCGTCAAATGCGTCGTCTTTGATTTCATCAAAGTTTTGGAAGATTTCGACTACAAATTCAAGACTGTTGGTTTCACCACCACCACCACTGTTGGTTTACGCCAATGGGGAATGAAAATCGAATATTTGACCAGAGATTTGATCCAAAATTTCGAACAAATCTACTTGAACAACGTACATGTTAAGGATGCTTTACGCAAATTCTTGAACCACTTGGAAGTTTTCAGAACTGAACTTAAAGAAGTAAATATTTGAAAATTTAGGAAAAACAGTTTTTCTAACTTGTTTTGTTTATTGCAGCACAAACATATCGATGTTGAATTCATCACCATGTTCGAAGAAATGTACCAACGCTTGTACGATGTCATCCTCCCAATTGTTGAAACTACCAAATACGATCGTTTCGTCAAAATCGATTTATGGAAACGTCAATTCGTCACTGAATTGGAAACCGTCTGCAAAGATATCTTAAGATGGGTAGAACGTTATGAAACCAAATACCAATGTAAATAATTTTTCTTTTTTCTAATTTTCCAAAAATTAATTTTCCTTTTTTTATAGCCACCGAATACTACTACGTTTTCGAAAAGATGTTGAACAACTACTACTACACCATCTACAACCTTAAGACTGATTTAATTAAAGACTTGGAAGTTCGTGAAGTTTATGGCAAGACCGACCTCAAAAGAGAATTATTTGGATTAAACAAATACAACAAAGACTTCTACAACATGGATATGTACAAAAAGAACTTGTTCAACAAGGATATGTACAACAAAGACATCCTCAACATGGATATGTACAACAAAGACATCCTCAACATGGATATGTACAACAAAGACATCTACCACAAGAACATGTACAAAGATACCGGAAAACATTTAACCATGCAACTTTACTCCATCGTTGACAAACTTTGCGTCACCCTCGACAAAATCTTCTTGGACAACGTTGTTGTAAAAGACAGTCTTTTCCATTTAATCAAAGTTTACGTTATCGAACTCGAAACCATCATCGAACAATTGCAAGAAATTGTAAGTTTCACAACAACAATCAAAACTGCAACGAATCGAGATGCCCAAGAAGTCATTTTCTGACTTGTAGCAATTTAATTTGAAACGTTGCAGTTTTGGAATTTTTCTTCACTTATCAAAACAATTGAATCTAACTCTTTGCCTCTCTTTTATAGGAAACTTCCAACAAAGATGTCTTCTACACCTTGAAAGAACTCATCATGTCGATGAAAAACATCTTAGACGATAAATACACCTTCAACTCATACGAATTGAAAAATCACATCAAACTCACCGTCCGTAAATTCGCCGAAGAATTAAACAAAATCACCATGATGTGGCAAACCAAATACGATGTTAGCGAAGACAAATACTACATGTTGAAGAACATCATCGTCAAATTCTTGACCTTCACACGTAACTTCGAAAGCCACCTTTTGAACGTTGGACAATTGATCTTCAAAGACAAAACTTATTACGATTTCGAAACCCAAATGAAAATCCTCGCTCGCGACTACATCCTCAACCTCAAAACCATCGATGTTACCGACAACATGATGATCAGGAAAATCCTTGTCACCAGATGCCAAGAATTCGCTCGTTATCTCAGAAACATCGTCGAGAAACTCGAAACTAAATTGGAATACAACACCATGTATAACGATAAAGTATGCAAACAAGTCTTGATCAACTTGAAAGAAATCGTCGAAACCCTCGAACGTATTGTCGACTACAAAGATATCGATGTTGTCTACAAAGTTAAAGATGTCCTCGTCAGATGCGTACAAGATACCGTCACTGAAATGCAAAAATTGTTGTGGTTCTGGCAAAACTTTGAACGTAAGTCTCTTTGGTGACCAAAATAATTGATGTATTAATTCTTTGCTTTTATTTTAGACGGAAAAGAACAAGGTTTGAAAACCATCATCTACGATGTCCTCTGCGATTTCGTCTACATGCTTAAAAACCACCAAATCAAATTACACGATATCTACTACAAGAGCGAATACGGATTAGGTTTACGTCAATTGCAACACCAAATCACCATCGTCACCAACAACTTGGGAGCTTACCTCAAAAACATCCGTGATGTTAAAGTACAAGACAGCGAATATTTGATGCAATGGATCAAAAAATACACCCAAACCATCGAAATGATCGTAGAACGTCTCGAAACCGAAGTAACCTACACCGACAAACACGGAGTCTACTACGAAGTAGTAAGCGAACTCAAAACCATCGTACACCATCTCCGCAAATTGTACCAATACGAAACCATCAAAGTAGACTACGAATTCTACTCTGAATTGTACTACGTTCTCCAAAAGACCGCTACCCAATTCAACAAATTGGCTCTCTTCTGTCAATACGACAATGAACGTAAGCTACTTTTATCTAACCTCAAAAACTTTTTAACTAACAAACAATTTAACTTACAGTCCACGCTCATGTCGAACAAATCGTACGTAGCATCTTCATGAACTACTTGGTCGTAATCCAACACTTGCAAATCGACTTACACCGTGTCAACCACTACTACCACATTGGAACCACCACCGATGAATTAAAACTCCAAACCGAAGTCGTTGTAGAACGTCTCTTGACTTTGCTCCGTTTCGATGTACCACACATCACCAAAGAACACTCTCTCGTATGGCACGTCAGAAGGTTAAACACCGTCGTAGAACGCATGATTGAAGAATTCAACATGAAGAAAGACTTATTCGAAGACAAATATTTCGACAACTACATGATCCACTTCAACCGCATCCGCATGTATCTCCGTGAATGTTTAACCAACGTCGATGAAATCACCTACGAACAATTCAGAATCAACTTCTGCAACGTAGTCGAAGAAATCAAAAAATCCTTATGGATCAACCAAACCCGTTACGTTAAAGACGATGTTACCTTCAAACATTTAATGATCGATTTCTTGTACGAATTACAATACTGCGAACTTTACTTCCAACAATCCTTATTGTACGTCATTGGCGAACAAAGCCCAAGAGACTTGACCCTCCAAATCGACTTTGTTGCCCACCGTCTTACCACCCTTTTCAAATACGTATGGCCAGCAACCGACGATGTCAGACAAATCCTCATCATCCAAGTTGGACATTTATGCGACACCATCCAAAATCTCATCCATTTGTTGAAAGTTGAAATCAAAACCAACGGAGACAAAGACAACATGCTTTTCGACGTTATCGCTGAATTAACCAAAGTTTACAACCAACTTTACCGTTTCAACACCATCCAAGATGATGTTAACGTACATGAACTCATGAGAGATTTTGATATGTGCATCCGTCAAGTCGTCCTCGTATTCAGAAGGTTAGGATTAGGAATCGAAGAAATGAAAATGATCCACACCAACGGAGTCCTCAACGGAGTCTTCAACCACTTCTTGGTATGCTTACGCAACGTCTACATCCAATTGGACACATTCAAACGTTTTGGATTATACTTCCACGAAACCACCCAACTTTTGGACCAAATCCAAACCGTCACCAACCAATTGACCCACACTCTTGAAATCGTCGACCTCAACGAACAAACTTTGAAACAAGTCTTCGTCATCGAAACTTTGAAATACACCCATCACATCCACAACATCATCGAAAAACTCAACATTTTGATCAGATCCACCAAAACCGAAACCCACGCTATTGAAAAAATCATCTTACACTTGAGAGAAATCATTGTTTCTTTACAACAAGTTGGAACAACCGTCGATACTACCACTACCATCGTTTTAAGAAACTGGCTCAACAACAAAATCGTCTCAGTCAACGCTGAAATTGAAAAATTGTTGATGATCAACTTCACCCAATACGATGATAAACGCAGCATTGTTTTAGTACGCAGCGTATTGATCGATTATCTTGCCACCGTACAAAACCTCAAACACCGCATCGACAACATCATCATGATCAACCAAAAAGGACTTACTGTTGAACAATTAGTCTACCATCTCGAATTCATGATCAACGATCTCTCTTACTGCCTCCGTTACGTCACCTTCACCGACGTCTTCGTTAAAGATACTCTCTTAGTCGAATTCCGCAACTTGGACAAAATTATCGAAACCATCACCGAAAGAATTTACAATGTCGTAAGTAAACCATTTCTTTTTAAAATTGCTCAAATTAATTAGATTTTTTCTAATAGATCAAACGTGAACAAAACACTGTTTACCTTACCAAAATCGTCGAAGAATTGAAAGAAATCCAAATGATCGTACGTAAATACATCACCATGGAAATCCAAGATTTCAACCAATGGAGAATCAACTACGAAATCATCTTACGTCGTACCGTCTACGTCTTGAGACAATTCGTCTTAGTTGTACGTCCAGAAATCGAAGCTCGCTTCAACCTCGAAATTGTCGACTTTGTAAAATCTATCTACGTTGAATTCTTCCAATACGCCCAAAACTGCGAAATCCAATTCTTGAATGTCTTACAAAGAGATTATGTTAAAGAATACGCCATGGAATTGACTTATGTTCGTAACAATATGGATGTTTTAAGAGGAGATTATCGTAAATACGATGATGTTAAATTAATGAACCGTCGTTATGATGTAGAAACCACCACAACTTTCGAATTATTCTCTGAAATCAAAAAGATGATCTTTGACTTAACCACCATGTTGCGTGGAATCCACACCTTGAAAGACCAAGAAGATTTACATTTATTCAAAACTGAAATCCGCAAATTGGTACTCATCATTGAAAACATGCTCGAACAATTGAAAGAACACGTACGCGTTGTTAGAGGAGACGTTATGGTTCTTGAAAGAATCATCGAACGTATGGAAACTTCTTTGTACTCCGTTAAACACATCATGGAATATACCACCTTCACCGGTTTCGAAAACTTCAGAATGCAAGTAACCAAATTCTTGAACATTTTCGTCGAAGAATTAGAACAATTGGTAACTTACCATGAACAATACAAAGGAACTTTCGATATCGTCTTCAAGAGGATGCTCGAAGAAGTCTTAATGACCCTCCGTACCATCAAATACCAATTCCGTTTCGGTTATGAACACAACATGACTTACAACAAAGACTACACTTACGGTTACGATCGTTTCGATAAAACCCGCAAATATGGAGTCTACGACTACGTCATGAAACCATACGTCAAGGATGTTGACCGTTTCGATGTCACCTACGGAAAGATGGACCTTTTCAACAAAAAATTCGATCTTGGTTTGGAAGAACATTTGTACAAATACAATAAAGGAGAACTCTCTTTCGATGATTTAGTCAAGAAAATCAACATTTTCTGCGACAAACTCATCAAGAATGTAGAAATCTACGTCAACGACAAACAAGGCAAAGAAGTTATGGTATACTACGTTCGTGATTTGATCAAAATGATCGATACCATGATCTACAAATTCGAAGGACTCGTAAGTAAAGTTTGAGTTGTTGTTGGATTCGATTTAATTTTTTTATTTTTCAAAAGGTTACCGTTGAACACAAAGAATTCATCTACCGTTTCATCCAAACCTTGAAACTCGTCAAGACCGATTTATACAAATACGTTCACTCTGATGTCATCACCAGTGTCTACCAAATCAGAACCAAATACATCTATGCCATCCGTCAAGTTTGCACCGAACTCGTACAATTCGTTAGAGATTGCCAATATTTGATCCGTGGTAAGTGTTTGCAAAGCCATTCTTGTACATTTAACTAAAAGCATTATTTTTCCAATAGAAAACGAAACCATCATCTACGACATCTTCTATCATTACTTCCAATACCTCCGTAACGCCTGTTTGAAATTGGAAAAAATCGATGAACTCGAATTCACCAAATACGAACGCAAAAATGTCCACCTCGACAACTTACGTATCCGCGAATTCGCTCAAGAAATTAAATACATCATCGAAAAATTGGAATCCAAAATATACTTGATCAAAGGACAAGATTTGGTCATCGTACGTCCAGTTTTACTTAAGCTCAGAACCATCCTCAGAGAAATCACCGAAGATGTTAGCGAAATCAAATTCGAATACTTGAGAAATATCGTTGAAGAAGTCACCTATGAAATCAAACACTGGATGACCGTCGTCGAACAATACGGATTTGAACAAGATTTGTATCTTTTGGCTAAAGACATCCTCGTCGACTTCAGACGCGCATGCCAAAAATTATATTTGGAAGATAAACATTTGATGACCTTGTGGGCTTAAAATGTTTCTTTTTTCTTATATGATGATATATGTATATTGTTTTTATTAAGGAATTTTTTTTAAATTCCATTTGTTTTGTAGTTTTTTGAAAATTATTATTAAAGCATTATGAAAAACCTAAAATTACTTTATTTTATTTATAAAAATAAATATTTTATTTTCAGGAAAATCACAAAGTGTTCTTCAGTTGTAGTAATGACTTACATCATTTCATGACAATCTACTAGAGACTTTCTTTATAAAAAAGAAATAAAAATAAGGCTTTCATTTAACTTTAAAATAAGAGTAGTTAAAAACAATTGTGACTTATTAAGCATTGGAAGGGTGGTAATTAACAACCCGAAACCTCGAATTTTAAAAATTCAGTGCTCTTCAGACTTGCAAGGGAAGCATTTAAGTTTTATTCCAGCAAAAACAGCTAATTAAAGCAAAAAATAATTAGTTTAACCAATTAATTCATCCAGCATGAATATTCTTCAAACTTTCAGAAAAGTTTCGTTGGGGTAGTTGGGTAGCTCTCGACTAGTGGTTGAAAGAGGTCTCGAAGTCGATTCTGGAGTTGGGCAGGGAGTTTTCAATTGTCGGAGATTGTCGGAAATCAAACAATTCCTTGTTTGATTTGAGACGGTCTGTCACAATTCACTGTTGGTTTACTGTAATTAAGAGTACACTTCCTAGATGGCGTGAGGCAACAGTAATCAAGCATACTACCTACAATACACACGGCTAATAACCTCTTGATTCAAAAGCAAGACTTAAAAAGAAAAATATGTTAATAGCGATTTTGTTGCTGAAATGTGATGGGGTGGCCTAAGTATGTGAAAAAAGGCACCACCCGCGCACTCTGATGAGGTTAACATCAGACAGATGGACCCATGTGACCAATTCTAGTTTTTGCCAGTTTTCTCAAAAATTGAGCAATCTAGAGAAAAATGACTAGAATACCATGTTGAAGAAAAAGTATTTTTACAAATAAAATGTCCTATAAAAATTTTCTGCCAGAGTAACGGTTTCTCCACAAAATGGGATTTAAAAGAGCTATGTTTTAAAAAATAATATTAAGCAGGCGTTTTTTGCAAGTTTTCTCCAAAATTAAGCAATCTAGAGAAAAAGAACTAAACAAAAACATGCTTTACTCTAACGCTCAGTGGCATGAAGGCGAATTATATTTTAATCCGAAAATAAATAAATAAATAAAAAGCTCAAAATACTGACAAATTGTATTCAAAATTCAACACAAAAAGAACGTAACCTCAAATTTTAATATTTATTTACACACTTCAAATTTTGACATTAGAGGGTTTAACGTTGCCATATCAAAGAACTATAAATCTAATTCTCGGATTAAAATATAATTTTTGTTTATGCAACCGATAAAACTATAAAAAAAATATGAATTTTAACTAAAGGCTTCAGATTTCATTTTTATATCTTTTCAGTTTACTTTTCTGAAAAATAGAAGTTTATGAAAAATCCTCAATTTACTTACCTTTGATGAAGATCCTGCCTCGAAATTCGCCTAATTAAAAATTAAAACTCTCGGATTTTTACTCAAATAAAACTTAAACTAGCAGGTATTAACCGACACATTTTCTCAAATATGATTGCAAATTTTTACTAATATGCACGCCACCACGCCACTATAGAAATTGTGGATTGGAGGTGTGAAGATAAAGTTACAATTTAATTCCAATAGCCACATTTCATTGAAAACTAATAATCAAGTGTCAAATTATCAATTGACATAACTGGAAGCTTAACAAAATTTTATTGCGCCTCTTGATTACCAATCTTTTACCAGTACATCTTTGTAGTTTTTTAGAAATTCTTCTGCTTGGTCTTGAATTTATTGTTAAAATTCAACCTTACAAATTCTTTACTGCAGCTAAAATTAATTTCAAATAATTAAATTTAGAAGCTGGAGGGAGCCCTTTTTAAACAGGAGATCTCGTACTTTGCACCCACTGCACCTCGATAGGTACGCCCCTGGAAATTTGTCTTGTGCCATTTTACTTTTTCATAGATTTCATGTACTTAATAGCCAAAATATAAGACTTCTTAATGGTCTTCAAAAGGTCAAAATTTATCACAATTGGTTCTGACCGACCGGATATTAGAAAATTATCAAAACTTGTAGTAATACCCTGTATATTTTTAAATACATAGTTTTAAAGCTCGTAAGATTAGCTGTTAGATGATATCAAACACTTCATACATTCGCTTCTGATTTAATCAACTATAATACGTAAGGAAAAGTTCTGTTATGGCTACATCAGAGTTTTTTTTTAAATAACTTAAAACTACTGGAAACTTTTTAAATTTATAGTGACACGTATTGCATAATTATAATCAAATTCAAAACTTTTTTGTCTTTAAACCAGCGACTGTTTTATCGATAAGTCCAATTAATTTAACGATAAACGTTTTTATTGACTGCTTATGGTTAGCTCGTATAAACTAGACAATTTGACACTTTACGTTCGCCCTCGCTAATTAATTTCAGTGTGGTAATTTGAGAAATTTTATAGAAATTCAAAATGGGCGTTAGTAGGTACTGTTGCTTAATATTCAAGTAGTTGAATCCTGTTTTTTATGCACAATCATTTATGTAAGATAATTTTGATAACTTCTACAACATGTAAAATAGATAAGAAATTAATTATTTAACTCATTATCAATTGCAATTACGTTTGAATTAATAATTTATTTTACGAAATACTTTCGATAGATTTTGTGGGAGTTTGAGCTGTACCATCTGGGAAACACGAGCGGTGCCTCCATTGCCCATTATTTGTAGTTTCGCAAGGATAACAAAAATTATTTCGAATAAAAATTAACTCGGTTCAATTAACAAAACAATTAACATGTTTTTATTTCCCTCATTTTCTTTAAGTTTACACAAAATCTATTTTATGATAATCATAGCAGATGGCAAGAGCGCCTTTATGCTTTAACTTTTAACGTCACAGTTCCCATCCTTAAAAGTAGGTATCATCAGGCTGAAATAAAGAATAAAAGATCATGGTTGTCATAAAAATAATCATAGAGTAGTTCCATCACTACTCCCATCGTTACTCAACAGTTAGACCATTACCCTACAGGACGAAATAATTGTTCTGATTGTCAAGTCAACGTCGGAAATGCTTAATTGATACAATTAAAACACAAAATTCCACTAAAACATTAAAAAGCAAATGCCCAAAGAAGAACGATTACTGATGGTTACAGGACAGAGAGATGAAAATTTTTCGTTTAGTAGGGTACCAAGGGAAAAATTATCGTGGAGCTCTTGGAAAGACAGTTTTAAGTCGTTTTAAGCGTTGTAGCGTCCTTTAAAAGAATAAATACATGTTGAGGCTTTAGTGAAAAGTTAACATACATTATTAGTACATCAGGATTAGTAATGGATTAATACAACCATTTGATTTAAATTATATCAACCTGATGGTTTTCCGAATGTCTTTGAACATTTGAGGCAAAATGAGAGTTCCTAAAGAAATTTAATAAAAATCACGTAGCTAACAAAATTCGTCTTTTATCTTTAGAAAATAATAATATCCTTATCAGCGTACCTAAATAATTTTAATTAAAAAAAAAATAAGCTATAGGGCCAAACTATTTATAAATACTTATGTACTTTAGTTACTGTGGATTTTAACAAAGCGAATTACTTGGACCAATTTTTATAATTTTTTCTAGTGGATTTCAACACTACCTTATTAAATCTTGATGCATTTCTATCGGTTGTCGAGCAAACGAAAATAGGACTTGTTATTTTAACAAGTCATTTGCCTTAACAATTTACCGATAGTCAAATCTTGAGGTCGTAGGGTTATTTGATTAAATTAGTATAAAAAGCACCTGCTACCCTCCATTCAGTACATTCTAGGTCTGTGACTTACCTTGAGTAAACATGGTCAAACTAGCAGTATTCGTCTTCGCCATCTTGGCAATCTATGTAAGTTATTAATTTTTTTTTTATATTTTTTAATTTTTAATTATTTTTTTAAATTATTTAGGCTGCCGCAGCTCACAAGCATACACACATCAAATACGATGTAGAAAGCTTTGAACAATACAAAGGCAATGACTTCCAAACTTACTTGATGAAAATCCAAAACTTCGCTACCCTCTTAACCGAACGTTATCATGAAATCACCACCGATGATCATGAATACGTCAAAATCCTTACCTGGCAAAGCCGTCATTTGTGCCAATACATCGACACCATCGTCGAAAAATTGGAACAAGAAGACTTCTACCACGGTAAAGATATCGACAGGGTTTTCCTCACCAACTTCCTCAGGGAATTGAGAGAAATTCAAGTATATTTACGTCGTGCCGATGTTATGACCGTTGTTGAACTTAAACACCAACTCGTCCGTTGCATCAACCAAACCGTTGAACAAATCGAAAAATTCGTCAACTGGTTCCGCATGCACTACACCGGTAAGAAATTTCTTCTTTGACAATTTTCTTCATTATTTAATCTAATTAATCATTTAGAAACTCAAGGTGGTCTTTACTCTTTCGTCAAATGCGTAGTCTTCGATTTCGTCAAAGTTTTGGAAGATTTCGACTACAAATTCAAGACTGTTGGTTTCACCAGCACCACCACTGTTGGTTTACACCAATGGGGAATGAAAATCGAATATTTGACCAGAGATTTGATCCAAAATTTCGAACACATCTACTTGAACAACGTACATGTTAAGGATGCTTTCCGCAAATTCTTGAACCACTTGGAAGTTTTCAGAACTGAACTTAAAGAAGTAAATATTTGAAAATTTAAGAAAAACTGTATTTTTAACTTATTTTGTTTGTTACAGCACAAACACATCGATGTTGAATTCATCACCATGTTCGAAGAAATGTACCAACGCTTGTACGATGTCATCCTCCCAATTGTTGAAACTACCAAATACGATCGTTTCGTCAAAATTGATTTATGGAAACGTCAATTCGTCACTGAATTGGAAACCGTCTGCAAAGATATCTTAAGATGGGTAGAACGTTATGAAACCAAATACCAATGTAAATAATTTTTCTTTTTTCTAATTTTCCAAAACGTAATTTTCCTTTTTTTATAGCCACCGAATACTACTACGTTTTCGAAAAGATGTTGAACAACTACTACTACACCATCTACAACCTTAAGACTGATTTAGTTAAAGACTTAGAACTTACCGAAGCTTACCATACCGATTACTACGGAAAGACCGATCTCAAAAGAGAATTATTTGGATTAGACAAATACAACAAAGACTTCTACAACAAGGATATGTACACCAAATCCTACTACAACAAAGATATGTACAACAAGAACTACTACAACAAAGATATGTACAACAAGAACTTCTACAACATGGATGTTGTAAGAGGAGATTATCACTACAATGTTGAAACCACCACCACCTACGAATTATTCGCTGAAATCAAAGAAATGATCTTCGAATTGACCACCATGTTCCGTGGAATCCATACCTTGAAAAACCAAGAAGAATTACATTTATTCCAAACCGAATTCCGCAAATTCTTCATCATCGTTGAAAACATGCTCGAACAATTGAAACAACGCGTACATGTTGTTAAAGGAGACGTTATGGTTCTTAACAGAATCATCGAACAATTGGAAACTTCTTTGTACTCCGTCAAACACATCATGGAATTCACCACCTTCACCGGTTTCGAAAACTTCAGAATGCAAGTAACCAAATTCTTACACATCTTCGTCGAAGAATTAGAACAATTGGTAACTTACCATGAACAATACAAAGGAACTTTCGATATTGTCTTCAAGAGGATGCTCGAAGAAGTCTTAATGACCCTCCGTACCATCAAATACCAATTCCGTTTCGGTTATGAACACAACATGACTTACAACAAAGACTACACTTACGGTTACGATCGTTTCGATAAAACCCGCAAATATGGAGTCTACGACTACGTCATGAAACCATACGTCAAGGATGTTGACCGTTTCGATGTCACCTACGGAAAGATGGACCTTTTCAACAAAAAATTCGATCTTGGTTTGGAAGAACATTTGTACAAATACAATAAAGGAGAACTCTCTTTCGATGATTTAGTCAAGAAAATCAACATTTTCTGCGACAAACTCATCAAGAATGTAGAAATCTACGTCAACGACAAACAAGGCAAAGAAGTTATGGTATACTACGTTCGTGATTTGATCAAAATGATCGATACCATGATCTACAAATTCGAAGGACTTGTAAGTAAAGTTTGAGGTGTAGTTGGATTCGATTTAAATTTTTAATTTTTCAAAAGGTTACCGTTGAACACAAAGAATTCATCTACCGTTTCATCCAAACCTTGAAACTCGTCAAGACCGATTTATACGAATACGTTCACTCTGATGTCTTCACCAGCGTCTACCAAATCAGAACCAAATACATCTATGCCATCCGTCAAGTTTGTACCGAACTCGTACATTTCGTTAGAGATTGCCAATATTTGATCCGTGGTAAGTGTTGGCAAAGCCATTCTTATACATTTAACTAAAAGCATTATTTTTCTAATAGAAAACGAAACCATCATCTACGACATCTTCTACCATTACTTCCAATACCTCCGTAACGCCTGTTTGAAATTGGAAAAAATCGATGAATTCGAATTCGTCCAATATCACAGCAAAAATGTACATTTCGATACCTTACGTCTCCGTGAATTCGCCCAAGAACTTAAATACATCATCGAAAAATTCGAATCCAAAATGTACTTGATCAAAGGACAAGATTTAGTCATCGTACGTCCAGTTTTACTTAAGCTCAGACACATCCTCAGAGAAATCATCGAAGAAGATGTTAGCGAAATCAAATTCGAATACTTCAGAAATATTGTTGAAGAAGTCACCTATGAAATCAAACACTGGATGACCGTCGTCGAACAATACGGATTTGAACACGATTTGTATGTTTTGGCTAAAGAAATCCTCGTCGACTTCACCCGTGCCTACCAAAAATTATATTTCAACCAAGAACATTTGATGACCTTGTGGGCTTAAGATGTTACTTACGATGATATAAATTGTTATTTAATTGAGAAGAACTTTTTGAATTCCATTTGATTTTAGAGAGACTTGGAATTTATAATTAAAGCATTATAAAAATTATTTTTGTTTTTGATTTAAAGAAATGAACTATTTGTTTTCAGGAACTGTAAAAGGTCTTTTGTGCTTGAGTGAACGTGCTTATAGAATAACAAGAGCGTAACTTAAAACTCTATAAAGTGAACTTTAAAAAAATGCTGTAAAAGTCCCTCTTTCTACTCCTTCTAATAATTATTGATCCCAATAAGTTTGGCTGCTTACCCCCGACGACTTTTTGTTGGATAAAAGCAAAAATCATTTTATTTAAGCCATGATTTACTTTTTTCGATCTTTCACCCCTTCAAGCAGTGATGTCATCGTAATTTTTTTTAGATCAATTTTTTTTTGCTTTTATTTGATAGTACATTTTACATAAGTGTAGTCGCAACGTACCAAACTTTAGCCTGATTTTTTGACTTTATTTGTAACAGCAATTTTTGTTTTAATCGGTCAGCATCGATCAAAACAACGATTAGCGTCAATCGTTGTTTTGATCGGAAGGCATTTATTCTTCGACTTTAGCTTAAAATTTTGACTTTTTCAAGTTTTCGTTTCACTATTGTTTGAATAACTTCGCCTGTATTAGTTGGATCGGGACCAAGAAATTTTCTTTTTGTTTCTAATGAATATCTCTTTAAAACTCCTTAAATTAAAATAATTTATATTAATTTCCTAACCTTAAAAAAATTTAAAATTGCCGTCATTGGCGGATCGTAGTTTTTTATAGAGAGCTTGAGTAATAATTAATGTTATGGTATAAAACTTTAGGAAATTTTAGCTGATATAGTAACAAATCCATATTACCAATTTCGTCCAATAATATTACGAACAACGGCTAAAATTTGCATTTTGATTCAATTTTTCTTTTTCATATTTGTTGTGAGCAATTGGTGGTATCGTAATAATTTTACTCTTGAAGTGTATGAAATTTAATGCTCTTTCAGATTAAAACAAAGACAATTACTTCAGACCGCATTTACTTCCGAGTGCGTTGAAAGAAAAATAAAATTTTTCAACTGTTTGCCCACAAAACCACTTTTAGTGGTTGAAATGGTTGACCCTAAAACCAGTTTTATTATTAAAAATATAGTGTATAGGAGTTTTTTATTATTAATTTTCAAAAATACGCAAAAGAAGAATAAATTTTCGACCCCTAAAATTGGTATTCTGGACAAATATTTCAAAAATTTTCTTTTTCTTTTCAAAGAAATCGGAAGAAAAAATGCGATGATGTGATTGTTTTCGTTTTCATCTCAAAGAGAATTAAATTTCCTACATTTTAAAAGAAGAATATCTATTATTGCGATACCACCAATTGCTCACAATAAATAAGAAAAAGAAAATTTGGACCAAAATGCAAATTTTAACCGTTGTTCTTAATATTTTTGAACCAAACTTGCAGTATGGATTTGTTACTATATCAGCTACAACTTCCTAAAGTTTCATACCATGACATTAATTAATACTCGAGTTCTCTTTAAAAAACTACGACCCACCAATGACGGCAGTTTTGAATTTTTTTAAAGTTAGGAAATTAATATAAATTATTTTAACTCAAACAGTTTTAAAGAGAGATTCATTACAAACAAAACTAAAATTTTTTGGTACCGATCGACCAATCAAGCGAAGTTATTTAAGAAATAATGAAACGAAAATTTTGATTTGAAAAAGTCAAAATTTTACACTAAAGTCGAAGAATAAGTGCCTTCCAAAAAATTGCTGTTACAAAAAAAGTCCAAAAATCAAGCTAAATTTTGGTTCGTTGACTACACTAAGGTTATAGGTACAAAAGTTTTTAAATTAAATTGATTATTTCACTTTACTCATTAGTAACTTAATTTTTTAGAAAATTGTTAATTTAAACATTGTTAAATAAAATTAGTTATTATAGAAAAATTAAATATTTTAAGAACAGCCTAAAATTGATGTTAAAAACTAGCGTTTGTTTATCAACGAAGCACCGTATTTCCTATTATTTTAGGTAGTTTATTTTTTTGTGTGTTGGCGTTACCAATTATTACTAAACGAAAAAGCACCGATGTGCTAATTTATCGCGGCATATTTGAAAATTTTTAAATATTTTAAAAAAGATTTCATTTAAAAATAAATTGATTTTACGTTACAAATCTTTTTAAATAATATACAGGGTGTTAATATATTAGAAAAACAAACTCTCAGGGATGGTAGAGGTCGTTATTATAATTATTTTTTTAATAATTACAATAAATAATGATGAATTATCGGTGTAATTAAAAGCTTTTCCACTTCTTTGCAATATAAAAAAAAATTAATAGTTTTACACATTAGGGACCTAGCCTAAAGGGCTTAGAAACAAACACCATTTCTTGGAAAGAATGAAATTTTCTGAAAAATCTAAAATGTAATTTTTGAGAGGATCTGCGTTTTTCATCGTTATACAAGTTTCATCGGGGCACTGATTTTAAGTTACTATTTCAGGACCACTCTACCCTGTATGAAATACTTCTATAACAGAACAGCCATCCTTATTTGTGGAGATTCTTGGGTGAGAGCTGAAGTCCACACTATCTACCAATAAGACAAAAGTCTCGATTTTAAGTTAGGCTCCTAGACTACGCTTTGCTTTCAGCACGCCATATCAAGAAATATTTAGAAACGTTTCTTTCTTAAAACTCTAAATCTTATTAACTTCTGTAAGAATGGCTTGTACGACTTATTAAGGAGCTAGAGCTTTGTACAGTGAATCGTAGAACTCGACTTATAAATTTTTAAAGATAAATTTTTATTATTTCATTAGGAATAGGCAAATTAGACAATTAGCCAAATATTTGTATTGATTTCGATAGAACATTTTCTACTCTATAATTTTTATTAGAATTAAAATTACCGTCAGGTTACTCCTTAAAGAGCTAAAGCCTTAAGTGTCATAAAGAGTTGTTGAATTTGACTTATTATAATTTTTAAACTCTGATTAATTGTTCTGTCTTAATTATAAGACTTAAAAAAAATATTTTTACAGCTTTCGAGAGAGAATTTTGTACTCTATAATTTTTATTAGAAGTAGAATTACGATCAGGTTACTTCTAACCTGAGCTAGAGCCT
Source organism: Malthinus seriepunctatus (assembly GCA_963924605.1). Lineage (NCBI taxonomy): Eukaryota > Metazoa > Arthropoda > Insecta > Coleoptera > Cantharidae > Malthinus > Malthinus seriepunctatus. The sequence continues at coordinate 39,312,372 of OZ004603.1, forward strand.
CAACTGTCACAGTGAGTTGTTGAATTCGACTTATTACAATTTTTCAACTTTCATTAATTTTTATGCATTATATTTTTACAAATATTTATACAGACTTCGATAGAGAATTTTCAACTCTATAATTTTAATTAGAAGTAAAATCACCGTTAAACTTCTCCTTAAATTATGGAATAGAATTTTTTTTACCTTGTATTGTTACCTTGTATCATGAATGTGATGCTAGAAAGTATTTTGCTCTATAATTATTATTATGTATTTACTTATTGTTTCAATAAAAAGTTTATTTATTAATTATTACTAGTTTATTTTTTTAGTAGCGAATTAATTACCTCACAGCTCTTTTATCTGAATTAGGCCTGGTTTTACATTCACCGTCTTGATGATTTTCGAAAATCCCTTGTGTTTTAGAAAAAATAAAATTTGAGATGAATTAACAGGACCAAATTAACTAAAAATGAACTAAAAATAAATTATTTATCTGCAAAAATTATAAATTCTTTATGAACCGTAAATAATCTAGATTTTACGATTACTTGCATTAGTATGTACATACTTTTAGTAACTGTGCAGTTTACGATAAATATAAGTTGCGACACTTTCTGTAGGTGTCAAGTGCATTTTTCCAGTATCTACTCATTATGGATTTCTCGATCCGTTTCCATTGGTTGTTTGTGCTTTTAAATTTGATTTGTTATTCAAAACAAATAATTTGCCTTAACAACTACCGATAATCAAATCTTGAGGTCGTAGGGTTATTTGATTAAATTAGTATAAAAAGCACCTGCTACCCTCCATTCAGTACATTCTTGAGCTTTGACTACCTTGAGTAACATGGCTAAGCTTGCAGTTTTCTTCTTCGCCGCTTTGGCAATCTATGTAAGTTTATATTTTCTTTTTGTTTCTAATTTTTAATTTATTTTTTAAATTGTCTAGGCTGCTGCAGCACACAAACGTCCTTTGGAATTCGATTATGATGTAGAACGCTATGAACAATTCCAAGGCCATGATTTCGAAACTTACTTGATGAAAATCCAAAACTTCGCTACCCTCTTAACCGAACGTTATCATGAAATCACCACCGATGATCATGAATACGTCAAAATCCTTACCTGGCAAAGCCGTCATTTGTGCCAATACATCGACACCATCGTCGAAAAATTGGAACAAGAAGACTTCTACCACGGTAAAGATATCGACAGGGTTTTCCTCACCAACTTCCTCAGGGAATTGAGAGAAATTCAAGTATATTTACGTCGTGCCGATGTTATGAACGTTGTTGAACTTAAACAACAACTCGTCCGTTGCATCTACAACACCGTTGAACAAATTGAAAAATTCGTCAACTGGTTCCGTATGCACTACACCGGTAAGAATTTTCTTTTTGGGTAATTTTCTTCAAATTTTAATTTTACAAATTGTTTAGAAACCCAAGGAGATCTTAGCTACTTCGTTAAAAGCGTTGTCTTCGATTTCATCAAAGTTTTGCAAGATTTTGACTACAAATTCAAGACTGTTGGTTTCACCACCACCACCACTGTTGGTTTACACCAATGGGGAATGAAAATCGATTATTTGACCAGAGATTTGATCCAAAACTTCGAACATATCTACTTGAACAATGTACATGTCAAAGATGCTTTCCGCAAATTCTTGCACCACTTGGAAGTTTTCAGAACTGAACTTAAAGAAGTAAATATTTGAAAATTTAGGAAAAACAGTTTTTTTAACTTGTTTTGTTTATTGCAGCACAAACACATCGATGTTGAATTCATCACCATGTTCGAAGAAATGTACCAACGCTTGTACGATGTCATCCTCCCAATTGTTGAAACTACCAAATACGATCGTTTCGTCAAAATCGATTTATGGAAACGTCAATTCGTCACTGAATTGGAAACCGTCTGCAAAGATATCTTAAGATGGGTAGAACGTTATGAAACCAAATACCAATGTAAATAATTTTTCTTTTTTCTAATTTTCAAAAATTAATTTTCCTTTTTCTATAGCCACCGAATACTACTACGTTTTCGAAAAGATGTTGAACAACTACTACTACACTATCTACAACCTTAAGACTGATTTAGTTCAAGATTTGGAACTTACCGAAGAATTCCACACCGATTTCTACGGAAAGACCGATCTTAAAAGAGAATTATTTGGTTTAGACAAATACAACAAAGACTTCTTCTACAACAAGGATATGAATACCAAAAACTTCTACAACATGGATATGTACAACAAGAACTTCTACAACAAAGATATGTACAACAAGAACTTCTACAACATGGATGTTGTAAGAGGAGATTATCACTACAATGTTGAAACCACCACCACCTACGAATTATACGCTGAAATCAAAGAAATGATCTTCGAATTGACCACCATGTTCCGTGGAATCCATACCTTGAAAAACCAAGAAGAATTACATTTATTCCAAACCGAATTCCGCAAATTCTTCATCATCGTTGAAAACATGCTCGAACAATTGAAACAACACGTACATGTTGTTAAAGGAGACGTTATGGTTCTTAACAGAATCATCGAACAATTGGAAACTTCTTTGTACTCCGTCAAACACATCATGGAATTCACCACCTTCACCGGTTTCGAAAACTTCAGAATGCAAGTAACCAAATTCTTACACATCTTCGTCGAAGAATTAGAACAATTGGTAACTTACCATGAACAATACAAAGGAACTTTCGATATCGTCTTCAAGAGGATGCTCGAAGAAGTCTTAATGACCCTCCGTACCATCAAATACCAATTCCGTTTCGGTTATGAACACAACATGACTTACAACAAAGACTACACTTACGGTTACGATCGTTTCGATAAAACCCACAAATATGGAGTCTACGACTACGTCATGAAACCATACGTCAAGGATGTTGACCGTTTCGATGTTACCTACGGAAAGATGGACTATTTCAACAAAAAATTCGATTTTGGTTTGGAAGAACATTTGTACAAATACAACAAAGGAGAACTCTCTTTCGATGATTTAGTCAAACACATCAACATCTTCTGCGACAAACTCATCAAGAATGTAGAAATCTACGTCAACGACAAACAAGGCAAAGAAGTTATGGTATACTACGTTCGTGATTTGATCAAAATGATCGATACCATGATCTACAAATTCGAAGGACTCGTAAGTAAACTTTGAGTTGTAGTTGGATTCGGTTTAAATTTTTAATTTTTCAAAAGGTTACCGTTGAACACAAAGAATTCATCTACCGTTTCATCCAAACCTTGAAACTCGTCAAGACCGATTTATACGAATACGTTCACTCTGATGTCTTCACCAGCGTCTACCAAATCAGAACCAAATACATCTATGCCATCCGTCAAGTTTGTACCGAACTCGTACATTTCGTTAGAGATTGCCAATATTTGATCCGTGGTAAGTGTTTGCAAAGCCATTCTTATACATTTAACTAAAAGCATTATTTTTCTAATAGAAAACGAAACCATCATCTACGACATCTTCTACCATTACTTCCAATACCTCCGTAACGCCTGTTTGAAATTGGAAAAAATCGATGAACTCGAATTCGTCCAATATCACAGCAAAAATGTACATTTCGATACCTTACGTCTCCGTGAATTCGCCCAAGACCTTAAATACATCGTCGAAAAATTCGAATCCAAAATGTACTTGATCAAAGGACAAGATTTAGTCATCGTACGTCCAGTTTTACTTAAGCTCAGACACATCCTCAGAGAAATCACCGAAGAAGATGTTACCGAAATCAAATTCGAATACTTGAGAAATATCATTCAAGAAGTCACCTATGAAATCAAACACTGGATGACCGTCGTCGAACAATACGGATTCGAACACGATTTGTATGTTTTGGCTAAAGACATCCTTTTCGATTTCACCCGTGCCTACCAAAAATTATATTTCCAAGAACATATTTCCAAGAAATACAACAACCAAGAACATTTGATGACCTTGTTGGCTTAAGATGTTACTTACAATGATATAAATTGTTATTTAAATTAAGGAATACTTTTTGAATTCCGTTTGTTTTTGTAGTTTCTTATTGGGACTCTTAATTAAAGCATTATGAAAAATTATTTTTTTATTTTATTTAAAAGAAATGAAGGATTTATTTTCAGGAACTTAAAAGTGTTTTTAGTGTTTCAGTGAACGTTCTTATAAAATAACTTAATAACGAGAGAAATAAATAATACGTAACTTAAAACTAAATAAAATGTTAATTAAAAGTTGCCGAAATAGTGCCAATTTCTATCCAGCCTTTGATTTGGCATGTTGGTATAAAAGAATCCAGCTTGTGGTGTTAACCAACGCGATTTAATCATATCACTTCCTTTTTCGGCGATCATAATTACTGGCGCATTTGTATTACCCGAAGTGACCTGAGGCATAACACTTGCATCCATTACTCTCAATCTATCAATTCCATTAACCTGCAAAAGAATTTTATTAAAAGTCGGTAACCAAAGATCGTATTTGAGAAAGTGCCCACAACATCATGATCAGAGCACTAGGTTAAATTTAAACTTGCAAAAGTAATAGGTAACTCACTTGGAGTAATGGATTGACAACAGCCATTTTATCTGAAGTAGGGCCCATTTTACAACTACCAGCTTGATGATTTTCAGGCCCCGTTTGCCTTTTAGCTGCACATTCCCAATAAGAATCGCTTCCAAATGTTAACCTTTCGCAACCAGCTACAGCAGTTCGATCCAATTGAAATCCATACCTTTTCAAAGCTAAAAACAGAGTCAAATTGTAGTCTAGTCAACGAAGGCTCAAGAAAAGAGTGTAGAGGACATGGAAGAGAGTGGATTTTTTTAGAAATGTGTTTGGTGTAGCTAAGAGGTAAAAATACCAAAAGTTCCTGCTTCTAATTACAAGGCTAATATGGGAGGTAGGAGCGTGGAAAGGTTCCGTTTTTGGGGTTTTCGCCTATATCTCAAAAACGCTTGGTCCTAGGAAAAAAGTTGTTCTTAGAAAAATGAAAGATTATCAAATTTTCTACAAGTTCTTTTAATTTTTTTTTATTCTTTTCGAGATATCCGCCTACGAAAATTTTAAAATTGCGTAAGCCGACAATTGTTTTAGATATTCCTGAGCAGATATCTCTAAAACTATAAGGAATAAAGAAAAAAATAACAACAATCTTGTAGGAAATTTGATAAGCTTTCATTGTGGTAAAAATAATTTTTTCCCTAGGACCCACCACTTTTGAGATATAAGCAAAAACCCCAAAAACGGAACATTTGCTCCTTCTCTTTCTCTTAGACCTGGGACTTGATATTAAAACTTACCTTTAGTTTGTGATAGTTTAACTGCAAACTTGATTCCTTCGACCATAACTTTAATGTCATCTGGATGGGAGTAATATCGAGCATAGATCAAAGGATGACTCAATGGGTTTCTATCTTTTAATTTAATAAAACCACGACTTTTTGGATGTAAAACGGCAGGTATTATTTGTATAGATCTAGTTAAATTATCCAATCGTTCTCCAACTTGACCAGTTTTAGCGCAGTTGGCCAAAAAGCCACCAAAAAAGTATTGTATATCTGGATGGTTTCCAGACGGGTCTGCGTATTTAGAATTTATTATTCCAGTAACTTCAGATATGCCTATATCGAAAAAAAAGCTAAAATTTTGCAGTTGGAAATAAAATTTTAACTTTACCAGTTCCGCTCATCAAACCATCACGAAATAAAAGATACTCCATAGCTGTTGCCCAATTTAAAGGGGCGCTATTTGTATCGTTAATGTTAAAGTTGACGAAATAAGCGACGTGGTTATGTAAATTTTGACCGACTCCAGGCAAATTGTGGATCACCGGTACACCGACGCTTTCCAAATCTTGTCTAGGCCCAATTCCCGAAAGTAACAAAATTTGAGGCGAATTGACAGCACCTAAAAAATTTAATGAGAGAGTTGTACTAAAAATGCGTCATTTACCTCCAGAAATAATGATTTCTTTGTCGGCGTACACAATTTCCATTTTACCATTGTTTAAAACTTCGACACCATAAGCGCTTTTAGTGGTGTTATTTACAAGTACTTTGCTAACCGTCGAGTTTAACAAGACGTGTAAGTTGGGTCTATTTTTATAAGGTCTCAAGTATGCTTTAGCAGTGCTCATTCTTGATCCGTTTCTATTCGTTGTCTGGGCTATTGAAAAACCAGCGTGGTGCAGCCCATTCAAATCTCTTGGTGGATAACCTGCAATCTTAGTTTGAATTGCGTGTTGGACGAGTTTAATTAAATTTACCTAACTCTTCGCCAGCTTTAAGAATAGCACTCGATAGAGGTGGATGATATGGGAATTGACAAACCGCCAAAGGACCACCAACTGCGTGGTAACCTTGCTCCATGCTATCGACCTGTTTGTTATCTTCACTTTTGAGAAAGTAAGGCAAAACTTCGTTATAACTCCAACCGTTGTTTCCCATAGCTGCCCAATTATTATAATCCGTTTGAGAACCTCTAATGTACATCATACCATTCATAACAGACGTCCCACCTAAAACTTTTCCTCTAGGCCAATAACACCTCTGCTCATTTTCTCCTAAACAAGCATTTTCTTCCGGTTCCGTTTGATACCCCCAATCGATATCCGATCCTATAAAATTTAAAAACATCGACGGCACTTGCGTACCGGTAGGTTCGTCTAAGCCGGCTTCTATTAAAAGCACGTTCCATTCTGGAATTTCAGAAAGGCGGCTCGCTACAACCGCCCCCGCCGATCCACCACCGACTATAATAAAATCGTAATTGTTTAAAATTTTAACTTTTTTCGGCCGTCCGCACGGGTCTTCCAAATCACACTGGGATCGTAAGAAAACTTCCAGGAGACCCATGAATAACATGAATTGCGCACCGCCACATGTTGAGGCTAAAGTCGGTCCTGGTTGTGTTACTGGGCAGTTGCAAGCCATCTGAAATGATATTGCAGTTTAGTAAAATAGTAGATTACGATACTAGATCGGTAAGTGTCTTACAACAAACCGAGAAGAAATTTGAGAAACGAGAATAGCTAGAGTCGAGTTTTTCAAATTTTAAGCTCTAATTCTAGAGTAAAAAATTTTCTATCGAAACCCATAAAAATATTTGTCCTACCTGTCATAATTAAATCATGAAAATTAATGAAACTTGAAAAGTTATGATTAATCGAATTTTAAAACTCACTGTGCCTCTTCGAGGCCATACCTCTTTAGGAAGTAGTCTGACGGTAATTTTATCTCCAATAGAAATTATAGAGGAAACAATTCTCTATCAAAAGCTTTAAAAATATTTGTCTTAGCTGTCATAATTAATTCATGAAAATTAATGAAACTTGAAAAGTTTTAATTAATCGAATTTTAAAACTCACTGTGCCTCTTCGAGGCCATACCTCTTTAAGAAGTAGTCCGACGGTAATTTTACCTCAAATAGAAATTATAGAGCAAAAAATTCTCTATCAAAAGCTTTAAAAATATTTGTCTTAGCTGTCATAATTAATTCATGAAAATTAATGAAACTTGAAAAGTTATGATTAATCGAATTTTAAAACTCACTGTGCCTCTTCGAGGCCATACCTCTTTAAGAAGTAGTCCGACGGTAATTTTACCTCAAATAGAAATTATAGAGCAAAAAATTCTCTATCAAAGGCTTTTAAAATATTTGTCTTACCTGTCATAATTAATTCATGAAAATTAATGAAACTTGAAAAGTTATGTTTAATCGAATTTTAAAACTCACTGTGCCTCTTCGAGGCCATACCTCTTTAAGAAGTAGTCCGACGGTAATTTTACCTCCAATAGAAATTATAGAGCAAAAAATTCTCTATCAAAGGCTTTTAAAATATTTGTCTTAGCTGTCATAATTAATTCATGAAAATTAATGAAACTTGAAAAGTTATGATTAATCGAATTTTAAAACTCACTGTGCCTCTTCGAGGCCATACCTCTTTAAGAAGTAGTCTGACGGTAATTTTATCTCCAATAAAAATTATAGATCAAAAAATTCTCTATCAAAGGCTTTAAAAATATTTGTCTTAGCTGTCATAATTAATTCATGAAAATTAATGAAACTTGAAAAGTTATGTTTAATCGAATTTTAAAACTCACTGTGCCTCTTCGAGGCCATACCTCTTTAAGAAGTAGTCCGACGGTAATTTTACCTCCAATAGAAATTATGAGCAAAAATTCTCTATCAAAAGCTTTAAAAATATTTGTCTTAGCTGTCATAATTAATTCATGAAAATTAATGAAACTTGAAAAGTTATGATTAATCGAATTTTAAAACTCACTGTGCCTCTTCGAGGCCATACCTCTTTAAGAAGTAGTCTGACGGTAATTTTACCTCCAATAGAAATTATGGAGCAAAAAATTCTCTATCAAAAGCTTTCAAAATATTTGTCTTAGCTGTCATAATTAATTCATGAAAATTAATGAAACTTCAAAAGTTATGATTAATCGAATTTTAAAACTCACTGTGCCTCTTCAAGGACATCCCTCTTTAAGAAGTAGTCCGACAGTAATTTTACTTCCAATAGAAATTATAGAGCAAATAATTCTCTATCAAAAGCGTTAAAAATATTTGTCTTAGCTGTCATAATTAATTCATGAAAATTAATGAAACATGAAAAGTTATGTTTAATCGAATTTTAAAACTCACTGTGCCTCTTCGAGGCCATACCTCTTTAAGAAGTAGTCCGACAGTAATTTTACTTCCAATAGAAATTATAGAGCAAATAATTCTCTATCAAAAGCGTTAAAAATATTTGTCTTAGCTGTCATAATTAATTCATGAAAATTAATGAAACTTGAAAAGTTATGTTTAATCGAATTTTAAAACTCACTGTGCCTCTTCGAGGCCATACCTCTTTAAGAAGTAGTCCGACGGTAATTTTACCTCCAATAGAAATTATGAGCAAAAATTCTCTATCAAAAGCTTTAAAAATATTTGTCTTAGCTGTCATAATTAATTCATGAAAATTAATGAAACTTGAAAAGTTATGATTAATCGAATTTTAAAATTCACTGTGCCTCTTCGAGGCCATACCTCTTTAAGAAGTAGTCTGACGGTAATTTTACCTCCAATAGAAATTATGGAGCAAAAAATTCTCTATCAAAAGCTTTCAAAATATTTGTCTTAGCTGTCATAATTAATTCATGAAAATTAATGAAACTTCAAAAGTTATGATTAATCGAATTTTAAAACTCACTGTGCCTCTTCAAGGACATCCCTCTTTAAGAAGTAGTCCGACAGTAATTTTACTTCCAATAGAAATTATAGAGCAAATAATTCTCTATCAAAAGCGTTAAAAATATTTGTCTTAGCTGTCATAATTAATTCATGAAAATTAATGAAACATGAAAAGTTATGTTTAATCGAATTTTAAAACTCACTGTGCCTCTTCGAGGCCATACCTCTTTAAGAAGTAGGCTGACGGTAATTTTACTTCTAATAGAAATTATAGAGCAGAAAATTTTCTATCAAAAGCTTTAAAAATATTTGTCCTAGCTGTCATAATTAATTCATCAAAATTAATGAAAATTGAAAAGTTATAATTAATCGAATTTTAAAACTCACTGTGCTTCTTCGAGGCCATACCTCTTTAAGAAGTAGTCTGACGGTAATTTTACCTCCAATAGAAATTATAGAGCAAAATATTCTCTATCAAAAGCTTTAAAAATATTTGTCTTAGCTATCATAATTAATTCATGAAAATTAATGAAACTTGAAAAGTTATGATTAATCGAATTTTAAAACTCACTGTGCCTCTTCGAGGCCATACCTCTTTAAGAAGTAGTCTGACGGTAATTTTACTTCTAATAGAAATTATAGAGCAGAAAATTTTCTATCAAAAGCTTTAAAAATATTTGTCTTAGCTGTCATAATTAATTCATGAAAATTAATTAAAATTGAAAAGTTAAAATTAATCGAATTCTGCAGCTCACTGTGCTCTTTAATAATTAGTCTGACGGTAATTTTACCCCCAATGAAAATAGCTATTTTTCTGAGTTTGTTAAATTAAAAGAAATATAGTCAGACAGGCGGTCTGACTATAATATGTCTGCCTATTGATTTCTGCTAGATTCGTATTAATATTCATATTTTTAGTTGAATTTTCCATATTCTCTTGTTTACTGAATTAACATTTTTGTATGTCGAAAGTGCGGAGCACGCAAAAGGACATAATTAAATAAATAAGTAATCTAATTTGCGATATTTCACACAAATTAACAAAGATTACTCCTTATCCTTGACATGTTTAAATATATAACAATTACGAAACGTCTTAATGCACTTTTTTTGCATCAAACCCATTCTGTTCAATTATGAAAACTGACGATGAGAAGCGTTTTGTGGTTTCTCACAGAAGACAAAAAAAATTTTAAATAACATTTCGCGATCAATTGTTGTTATTATGAAGTCCCAGTGAAAGTGTTATACAATAATATAATTAAATTGATATTTTGTGGGCCATCTAATTTAACATGCATAAGGTCAAATTTGTTTATTTTAAATTTCATTAAATAAAATTTAATCTAAACGAATTATAATTAAAATGAGTTACATAAATTTTTATCAACAATTGTGTGAAGTAATAATTAATTATCTGGTTAAATAATTGATACCGGTTCTTTTTTTAATTTTAGGTCAGAAAGTCATTTGGGAAAAGTTTTAATGGAATTATCTCATCCTGCCAAATTATTTTGATTTTTGAAAATTATTTTTTAAACTGGGCCCACTTGCAAGGCCCCTCTGCACTCTGCACACTGATCTTAAATAGTCCTAAATTGCCCTCAACGTTAAAAATACAATTTTGAATAAATATAGGGTGGTGAGGGTGACCTTCTTTTTTTTTCATGGCAATTGTTATTTCGACTAATTTTCGAAATTTTCAAATTAAATTTCTGGCGTTATAAGAACTGCAAAATTAATTTTGTTTATTGATTTATATCCAGAATTTTATGCTCTACAACTTTTATTTGAAGATTTTTTTTCTAAAATAAATTGCGAAGCAACAGATCACCAAAGTATGATTTTACATGTTAAATCTCTATGATCGAGAGTTTCTGTCACCACTCTGTTATTCCTTTAATTTTTGACAAGACTTTAGACTTTAGAGTTTTAATGAGACTACCTTGGAATACCTAGACAGGCGAAAAGGACGTTTTTCATGTACCTCATTCTCATTCAACTACTATGTACATGTACAGCAGTACAGCTGACAATGCTTAGGAATCCTCATTGGATAAAATATTTTCCCTGCGTTTGTGACAGAGTAAACCACATGCTGGCTATCTACTTATGCAAGGAACTATATCCCAGCTATTATAAACGAGGCTTTACAAAAGTCATTGGATTGCATCGTAAGATTCACAAACAAAGAAAAGAACAATATAATTTAATAATTATTGCAATATAATTTTTTTCGCTTTTTAAGTTAATAATTTCAATTAAAATAAACGAGCAATTGTTTACAAAATTATTGTCCTTTTCAGTTAATAATTTATTTAATTTTTAATTAGCTCAAGAGAAACAACCACACAAATAACAAGTATCTAATTAGAGATAATTTTACACTGGATTAAATAATAAGTTAATTTTGTTTTTTTCCTATTCAAAAAGGTTGATAAACTATGTATCTAACTAAAGAATTATTTACTATTTAAGCTAAATAATAATCGTCAGCAATAATATTTTGATAAAACCGTATCTTTCAAAGAAGTTTTTCATTTTTAAAACGCTCAATGTCACTTTGAGATTTAAGTTGTTGAATTACAAAGCTGCCAAAGCTATCAGGAAGCTCCTACAAGGTGATTCCGCTATGGTTCTATACGTAAGGTCGTAGGGCTCTTGAAAACCATAATAGAGACTTTGTTAAATTGAAAAAAAGTAGTGTCTTCAAGTGCCCACCAATATACAGATATAAAGACCCTACTAGGCAATGGTCATCAAGAATACGAAGGAATTGAAAGAGTTGGCGAACTAGCAAGACAGGACTCGGGTACCTATTCTAGCTCGTTTGATCAGTACCATCAATAGCATGCAGAAGCTACTAGGCTAACTACATGTGCTATACTGGACACAGTAGACCAAATAAGCATTATTTACACAAAATAGAGATGCAATGAAAGGGATGAAGCAATGGAGCATGTGCCATGCCGCTGTCTCGATCAAACATGTCTAGACACTGCAAAAAGAGCACTAATGAGGTGGCCCGATTCAAGCATATCAGTGGCCTCCACCTCTCTAACAGTAGCGAATTTTAACTAAGTGCCCAAAGCAAAAAAGCATCAACGGTCAGAAACTGGCTCTACTGAATCTAGTCTCTTACAATCAACCATAGTAATACTGGACCATCTACACCCGACTCTGCTTAGATTGGGTTAAAGAAAGAGCTAAGAGAATGCAGAATGCCATGGTGGCCTGGTAGTGCTCTCTACCGTGTTAGGTTACCAAAGGATCTGGTTGATTCTAATATTCCACCCGAATCTTTCAATATTTATGGCGTAAACCGGCGTGGTCGAAACACTACCAGATATACCCTCTTGAGGTCGAAAAAGTATTGCGAGGTTAGGTTAGGTCTGGTCTAACTGACAAACATGGTCTAACTGGACTAATAGCGTGTGTAACGGCCTTTAGAGCTATTCATTACTATTCGAGCTGTTACCAATTGTTACATTATTTTTCTGTATGTTAGGCAAGTTATTTATAATGAGGTCGGGCATACGAGTTAGCTTAACATCTGAGTCCCTACTCTCAGGTTCGTTGGTCTGAACAGGTGCTCCATTTCAGGTATACCTGAGCTTGCAGACGTAAAGTTCCCCAGTTATTATCATCCACACACTCTAAGGTATATCCCAATAGCCGCTTCTATTCAGGAGAACCAAACAGGTCTACCGGAGCGTGTGTAGCCGCCTTTAGGGCGATTCCTCACTATTAAAGCTGTTACCAATTGTTACAACCCTTTTCTATGTATTAGGCTAATTATTTATAATGAGGTCGTGCATACGAGTGAGCTCAACATCTGAATCCCCACTATTTTTCTGTTTCACAGTGATGTATTGCACCGCTGCTAGGTCTCTTCCTAACCTTACATTACCAAGGTTCATGGCACTGTTTAAGGGGGCTACTCACTCTCAGATAAACCTCTCAGGTTCGTTCTTCTGAACAGATGCGTCATTTCGGGTCTACCTGAGCTTGCAGACGCTAAAGCTCTTCAGTTATTATCATTCACACACTTTAAGGTAGATCCCAATAGCCGCTTCTATTCAGGAGAACCAAACAGGTCTACCGGAGCGTGTGCAGCCGCGTTTAGGGCGATTCCTCACTATTAGAGCTCTTACCAATTGTTACAACCCTTTTCTGTGTATTATGCTAATTATTTATAATGAGGTCGTGCATACGAGTGAGCTCAACATCTGAATCCCCACTATTTTTCTATTTCACAGTGATGTATTGCACCGCTGCTAGGTCTCTTCCTAACCTTACATTACCAAGGTTCATGGCACTGTTTAAGAGGGCTACACACTCTCAGATAGACCTCTCAGGTTCGCTCTTCTCAACAGGTGCGTCATTTCAGCTCTACGTGAGCTTGTAGACGAAAAATCTTTGCAGTTATTATCATACACACACTCTAAGGTAGATCTCAATAGCCGCTTCTGCTCGGGAAAACCTAACAGGTCTACCGGAGCTTGTGTAGCCTCCTTTAGGGCGATTACTCACTATTAAAGCTGTTACCAATTATTGTTACACTTCTTTTCTGTATCTTAGGATTTATGATGAGGTCGTGCATACGAGTGAGCTCAACATCTGAATCCCAACTATCTTTCTGTTTCACAGGGATTTGCACCCCTACTTGTCTCTTACAAACCCTACATTAACAAGGCGCATTGTACTGTTTAAGAGGGCTACACACTGTGTCCGTGAAGTTAGCAGTGGGACTTTTGAATTTAAAAAAAAGCTCTCGTGAATCGTTAGTAAATCGTTAGTAAGTGATAGTAAGTCCATTTCCGACGTTAGTAAGTCAAAAATAACGGAAATATTCATATTTTAAAAAACCACTGCTAACTTCGCGGCAGCAGTGGGACTATTTTTTAAAATTTTGAAACTTGTCTAAACATTTAGGTAATCGTTAGTAAGTGATAGTAAGTCGATTCCCGACGTTAGTAAGTCAAAAATAGCCGAGTTACAAACCAAAAACAAGTGTGAAGTTAGCAGTGGGAGTATGTCCGATCGAGCTGAAATTTTGCAATCTTTTAGAGAATCGTTAGTAAGTGATAGTAAGTCAATTCCCGACGTTAGTAAGTCAAAAATAGCCCAGTTACAAACCAAAAACTAAACGTGAAGTTAGCAGTGGGAGTATGTCCGATCGAGCTGAAATTTTGCAATCGTTTAGAGAATCGTTAGTAAGTGATAGTAAGTCAATTCCCGACGTTAGTAAGTCAAAAATAGCCGAGTTACAAACCAAAAACTAAACGTGAAGTTAGCAGTGGGAGTACATCCAATCGAGCTGAAATTTTGCAATCGTTTAGAGAATCGTTAGTAAGTGATAGTAAGTCAATTCCCGACGTTAGTAAGTCAAAAATAGCCGAGTTACAAACCAAAAACTAAACGTGAAGTTAGCAGTGGGAGTACATCCGATCGATCTGAAATTTTGCAATCGTTTAGAGAATCGTTAGTAAGTGATAGTAAGTCAATTCCCGACGTTAGTGAGTCAAAAATAGCCGAGCTACAAACCAAAAACTAAGCGCGAAGTTAGCAGTGGGAGTATGTCCAATCGAGCTGAAACTTTGCAATCCCTTAGAGAATCGTTAGTAAGTGATAGTAAGTCCATTCCCGACGTTAGTAAGTCAAAAATAGCCGAGTTACGAACCAAAAACTAAGCGCGAAGTTAGCAGTGGCAGTATGTCCGATCGAGCTGAAACTTTGCAATCCTTTAGAGAATCGTTAGTAAGTGATAGTAAATCAATTCCTGACGTTAGTAAGTAACAAATAGCAGAGTTAGAAACCAAAAACTAAACGTGAAGTTAGCAGTGGGAGTATGTCCGATTGAGCTGAAATTTTGGAATCCTTTAGAGAATCGTTAGTAAGTGATAGTAAGTTAATTCCCGACGCTAGTAAGTCAAAAATAGCCGAGTTACAAACCAAAACTACACGTGAAGGTAGCAGTAGGGGTATGTCCGATCGAGCGGAAACTTTGCAATACTTTAGAGAATCGTTAGTAAGTGATAGTAAGTCAATTCCCGACGTTAGTAAGTCAAAAATAGCCGTGTTACGAACCAAAAACTAACCGTGAATTTAGCAGTGGGAGTACCTACATCCGATCGAGCTGAAATTTTGCACTCGTTTAGAGGATCGTTAGTAAATGATAGGAAATCAATTTCCGACGTTAGTAAGTCCAAAATACACATTCTTTGATAGCCATGGTATAGTAGTCCGAACGAAAGATGAATACACCACGTGACCAAATCTGTGCGAAGCGTGGCTTCAGAACTTAGTGGCGGAGCTAATTATTTTTTCTTAAAAAAATTATTTTTAAAAGTTATTCTAAATAATTATTTAAATTTTTGTTTGAAGAACTTTGTACGTACACAGTTTAATGCGCGATTTACACTACGAATACCTCAGGAACGTTACACTTTTGGTTAATGGAATGAAACTTGGGACATAGTTTACTTGGACCATATTGGTAAATTTTGTACGATGAGATCATAGAAATATTCGATAGGGGCGCTGCGATATTTCGTGGGTGCTGAATTGATTTGTCACAATGACGAATTCATCTGAACATCCAACATGAACAACATTGGCATAAAACAGCCATTTTTTTCTCTGGTGCTGTAAGAACGCTCTTTCAAATATTTTGACAGTAAAATGAGCTCGAGTAAAATGATACTGCACTTTTGGTTAATGGAATGGAACTCGGCGAATAGTTTACTGGAACCATTATGGAGTAATTTTGTCCGATGAGACCAAAGAAATGTTCGAGGGGCCGCTGTCGCTGTACATCCCTCTTATTTCAAGATCTGATGTTAGCCGTATTTTTTTGTGAGAAGTCTTGTTACCATACATTTTGAGGGTGCTGAATCTATCAAGAATCCATCTGATCAACTCCTGGGACTTAAAATTGCCATCTTTTACTCTAGTGCTGTAAAAACGCCCTTTCAAGTTTTAAAATCACTCTATTTTGTTTTTTTTTGTTTATCGGTTTTTATTTGGTCTCATCGGACAGAATTTTTCTATATGGTTCCAGTCAACAGATCTACTGAGTTTCATTCCATTAACCAAAAGTGTAGTATCATTTTATTGAACCCCTCTTAGCCCTTTTAAAACATGCCAAGGAGGAAAATAACGGTTTTACAATGACAAGAAGAAAAGTAACTGTTTTACGCATATAGAGATACTCACACGGATTCAGCATGGTCACAGGTCGATTCAGCACTTTTGTAATATACGGTAGCGGAACTTATCAGTTATCACCTTATCACCAAAAAATTCCACTAATATCTTATTTTGAAGAAAAGGGGATGTATAGCGCCCCCTCGAATATTTCTTTGGTCTCATCGGACAAAATTGTACTATATGGTTATACTATATGTGTGGAGTTTCATTCCATTAACCAAAACTTGAACGTACCTGAGGTATATTCTTCGTGCATAGCTGGCTTTAAAGGTGTACAGCGGCCCCCATCGAACTTTTTTTTGATCTTATCGGACAAAATTAATCTATAAGTTTTCAGTAAACTATCTACCGAGTTTCATTACATTAACCAAAAGTGCAGCATTCCTTAGTTTTTAGTCTCGTAACCCCCGTACTACTAATTAATAATTAATTACTGGATTAATACTTTGTGAATGACATCTACCCATTGTGCTTCTAATTATTTTGCTTCGACAAAATTAATGTAGAGTAACTGACACGTCTAAGGGTGTGAGCAAATTAAGAGTAGAGAGTTTACATAGAGTGGTTTGAAATTTCAGCTTAAATCATATGTCACTATAAGGATGCAATATGCTCTATGCTCTCAGCTTTCAATTTCAGCACCCGAAAACGCTGTGGTCTATGCTATGCTCTAGGCTCTATGCTCGAAACTTTTAATTTGCGCACACCCTTAGCGACCTTAAATGCGCAGAAGAGCAAGTGAGAAAGCTGTAGAAAAAAACGCCCAAACATTGTTTTCACCGAGGGGTGAACCACTGTTCTGAATTTGTACACTGACTGCAGATGACTACTGTCGACAGCTCAATTTTTGAACATTGACTGCAGAGAGTGGATAATCCCTCGGTTTTCGCAATGGCTTTCATGTTGTATTATGTAACCTTCTTTAGGGGTAGTCCAAAATTTTGCTTTCTGCGCAGATCGCTAGAGCAAACTCAACGTAACCTGAGCACACCACGTGATGACCGTTAAAGTTGCGCAGTAGTTTTGTACTGCCGTTGCTTAGAAACGGACGTAGACAGTGTCGTCGTATAGTTATTAGTTATTACATAACTTTTGTCGAAGCAAAATAATTACAGGCATATTAATAATGTGGACATCTCATTTCTAAAGTATTAAATCAGTAATTAATTATTATTAATACTTCAAATAAAAATTTAAATGCCTCGCGCAGGTTTCGTCACGTGGTGTGCTCAGGTTAAGTTGGGACCACTCTAAGATCTGGCAATTACTCTAATAACTATACGACGGGACACGATACTGTCTAAGGGGTTTGTTTTTAAGCAACGGCATTACAAAACCATTGCGCAACTTAACGGTAATCACGTGGTGTACTCATCTTTCCTTGAGATTACCCACGTTTATTTTCAAAATAATTAACAAACATTTCAAATAAATAGGACAATATTAATAGAAGTATTATACAATATGTTGCGGGTAAAGCTAGCAGGGAGGATAGACTAGGATTTAAGACTACCCGGCTAAAGTTAGTTTCACCCACGACCGATGGTCGAGATACCAAAACCCGTGAATTTCGGGGGGGAGGCTTTTTTATGATTGATATTCATTGTTGGCATGGTAAAAATGCAATTTAGCCTGGGTACCACTTTTAAATTTTTTGCATTAGGCCTCTATTTTGAAAAATGGCCGCTGGTAAAAGAGAATGGATATACAGAAGCCTTATATGTATTATGTATCTTCTCGTTCTCTGTCAAGTTGAACACTCGCCAGTAGTAAAGAGAGAGGTACCGCAGATAATTTATGTTTCCCTATGCTGCTAACTCAAGAAGCATTCTGCGACAACTTTCTAAGTATTCTTCAAAACTTACTCTACTCCTTAGGGCAGTTTGACATGAACTAACTATTTAGTAACTGTTAGTTACTAAGTTGGTTACTAAATGAACTCAAGGAGCAAAAACACGGGAATCTAAGCTTTAACGTCAACGTCAAAATGGGCGGATAAATTTTGACGTTGACGTTAAAGCTTAGATTCCCGTGTTTTTGCTCCTTGAGTTCATTTAGTAACCAACTTAGTAACTAACAGTTACTAAATAGTTAGTTCATGTAAAACAGACCTTAGACAGTGGTAGCGCTGAAACAGGATTTCAATGTCAATGATGTAAGAGAGTCTTGCCATTTCTGCTTGAGACTCTAAGGCATCTTGACACATCACGCATGCACGAATAGAACTGTTTAAGATTTATTTTATTGTATCTTCGTTCTTAACTTAGTTTTCATAACTTTTGCCCGTTTTGCGCTGCCATTTTTCGAAATAGCGGCCAAACGCCAAAAACTTAAAAGTGGTACCCACGCTAAATTGCATTTTTACCATGTCAAAAATAAATATCATTCATAAAAAAGGTTCCCTTCAAAAATGCACGGGTTTTGGTATCTCGACCGGACTACAATGGATAAAATCCGAAATGTGATTGAAATAATACATGCTTCGGACTTTACCCGGGTAAACCGCGCTCTACCCAATTTCACTTGGTTAATGATAGTCGTTGCACAATTTTTAACCACGCTGTAATGAAATGAATCATTTATTTAAATACGTTTTTAACACTTTACTTCTCTTAAATTGATTTATATCCTATTCTTTTATTGAAACTTTCCTTTTGTCATATAATTATACAGGGTGTCTACGAATAACACCGATAAACGTTAACAGCGGTTTCCTGGGACCAAAATAGGACATTTGCTTCTCTTGCTTTTCTTATATTGCAATAAGTTGGGGTTAAAATTTAACAAAAAATCATTTTATCTTCAAAAGTACTCTAACTATTTTAATAATTTTTATACTGAATGCATATTTTATAATATAAAATATGCATGAAAATCGCACAACTAATTACGCGACTTTTTTAAATTTTAACCCCAACTTTGAGAACCTCTAACTTTGTAGGGGTGAGATTTTTCATATAATTGCAAGAGGAGTAAATCTCTTATTTTGGTTCCAGCAAATTGTAGACGTTTGGTCCACGTTTTGGTCAGATGTTATTCGGGGACATACTGTATATTTAGTCAACCCTTAACTGTGATTTACTACCTGCTGCCTACTGCACTACCTACTACAAAACGATGTCATTTCAAAGCAGCTGGAAATTTTGTAGTTCAAAATGCTATTTTTGTAGCTTGTCTTGTTAAAATAAATAAAAATTACGGTTAATTATTATATTATTACAATATTGATTAATGTTCGCTTTAGCCCATTGTTTATAACTTTATAACCCTTATAACCTTAACCATAGCACAAAAACCTCATTGGATAACAATAAAAATACCGATCAATTAAACACCAGGTATATTACAATGACTTTAATCAAATTAACTTGTCCAAGCACAAGTATACCCTGTATACTATCAGCATGGTTGCGCGATAGATGTAAGATAGTTTTTTAGGACGCTGTAATTCGAATGCAAATAAAAACTTAGTTACAAAGCTTTTGGGTTTTCTGGCCTTATATTAATTTATATGGACAATACACTCCCAGCGTTTCGTGGGTTCTTTCCGACTTATCCTGTACACAAAACTTAGTTTCAATTTTGACCAAGTAAAATATAACATGCTAGTGGATAAATTACTAAATTTTGACTATTTAAAACTATAACCATTACCTAATTAAAATAGGGGCCTGCCTTCATTTACTATACTTGCTATTCTTTAAAGAACTGCTAAAAAAATTTCAACTCCATTGGACATACTGCCAGTGCTAATTTCACATTTAGTTTTTGGTTTGTAACTCCGCTATTTCTAAGTAAAGCGTGGTTTACACAAAAAAATAGTTAAACGTAATATTTACTATGGTGAAGTCATGAGTCATGATAGTTATCGTTTAAGTCAAGCAGTGTAAAAGTAACTATCAAACTCTTTACATAACGACAGTCTCATGATCGTAACAGTAGTTTTCATGACAACAGCTAACGTGTTTTACTATCACCGTGTAGAACACCCTTTACTACCTTCAGAAATGTACTTAGTATAACTTACTAACGATTCTCTATAAGTCTAAAAGATGGCAAAATATCATAGTACTAATGTGAATTTCTCGTTTTTGGTTTGTAACTCGACTATTTTTGACTTACTATCACTTACTAACGATTCTCTAAAGGATTCCAAAATTTCAGCTCGATCGGACATACTCTCACTGCTAACTTCACGTTTAGTTTTTGGTTTTTAACTGGGCTATTTTTGACTTAATAACGTCGGGAAATGACTTACTATCACTTACTAACGATTCTCTAAAGGATTCCAAAATTTCAGCTCGATCGGACATACTCCCACTGCTAACTTCACGTTTAGTTTTTGGTTTTTAACTAGGCTATTTTTGACTTACTAACGTCGGGAAATGACTTACTATCACTTACTAACGATTCTCTAAACGATTGCAAAATTTCAGCTCGATCGGACATACTTCCACTGCTAACTTCACGTTTAGTTTTTAGTTTGTAACTCGGCTATTTTTGACTTACTAACGTCGGGAATTGACTTACTATCACTTACTAACGATTCTCTAAACGATTGCAAAATTTCAGCTCGATTGGATGTACTCCCACTGCTAACTTCACGTTTAGTTTTTGGTTTGTAACTCGGCTATTTTTGACTTACTAACGTCGGAAATGGACTTACTATCACTTACTAACGATTCTCTAAACGATTGCAAAATTTCAGCTCGATCGGACATACTCCCACTGCTAACTTCACGTTTAGTTTTTGGTTTGTAACTCGGCTATTTTTGACTTACTAACGTCGGGAATCGACTTACTATCACTTACTAATGATTCTCTAAACGATTGCAAAATTTCAGCTCGATCGGACATACTCCCACTGCTAACTTCACGTTTAGTTTTTGGTTTGTAACTCGGCTATTTTTGACTTACTAACGTTGGGAATTGACTTACTATCACTTACTAACGATTCTCTAAACGATTGCAAAATTTCAGCTCGATTGGATGTACTCCCACTGCTAACTTCACGTTTAGTTTTTGGTTTGTAACTCGGCTATTTTTGACTTACTGACGTCGGGAATTGACTTACTATCACTTACTAACGATCCTCTAAAGGATTGCAAAATTTCAGCTCGATGGGACATACTCCCACTGCTAACTTCACACTTGTTTTTGGTTTTTAACTCGGCTATTTTTGACTTACTGACGTCGGGAATTGACTTACTATCACTTACTAACGATCCTCTAAAGGATTGCAAAATTTCAGCTCGATCGGACATACTGCCACTGCTAACTTCGCGCTTAGTTTTTGGTTCGTAACTCGGCTATTTTTGACTTACTAACGTCGGGAATGGACTTACTATCACTTACTAACGATTCTCTAAAGGATTCCAAAATTTCAGCTCGATCGGACATACTCTCACTGCTAACTTCACGTTTAGTTTTTGGTTTTTAACTGGGCTATTTTTGACTTAATAACGTCGGGAAATGACTTACTATCACTTACTAACGATTCTCTAAAGGATTCCAAAATTTCAGCTCGATCGGACATACTCCCACTGCTAACTTCACGTTTAGTTTTTGGTTTTTAACTAGGCTATTTTTGACTTACTAACGTCGGGAAATGACTTACTATCACTTACTAACGATTCTCTAAACGATTGCAAAATTTCAGCTCGATCGGACATACTTCCACTGCTAACTTCACGTTTAGTTTTTAGTTTGTAACTCGGCTATTTTTGACTTACTAACGTCGGGAATTGACTTACTATCACTTACTAACGATTCTCTAAACGATTGCAAAATTTCAGCTCGATTGGATGTACTCCCACTGCTAACTTCACGTTTAGTTTTTGGTTTGTAACTCGGCTATTTTTGACTTACTAACGTCGGAAATGGACTTACTATCACTTACTAACGATTCTCTAAACGATTGCAAAATTTCAGCTCGATCGGACATACTCCCACTGCTAACTTCACGTTTAGTTTTTGGTTTGTAACTCGGCTATTTTTGACTTACTAACGTCGGGAATCGACTTACTATCACTTACTAATGATTCTCTAAACGATTGCAAAATTTCAGCTCGATCGGACATACTCCCACTGCTAACTTCACGTTTAGTTTTTGGTTTGTAACTCGGCTATTTTTGACTTACTAACGTTGGGAATTGACTTACTATCACTTACTAACGATTCTCTAAACGATTGCAAAATTTCAGCTCGATTGGATGTACTCCCACTGCTAACTTCACGTTTAGTTTTTGGTTTGTAACTCGGCTATTTTTGACTTACTGACGTCGGGAATTGACTTACTATCACTTACTAACGATCCTCTAAAGGATTGCAAAATTTCAGCTCGATGGGACATACTCCCACTGCTAACTTCACACTTGTTTTTGGTTTTTAACTCGGCTATTTTTGACTTACTAACGTCGGGAATCGACTTACTATCACTTACTAACGATTACCTAAATGTTTACACAAGTTTCAAAATTTTAAAAAATAGTCCCACTGCTGCCGCGAAGTTAGCAGTGGTTTTTTAAAATATGAATATTTCCGTTATTTTTGACTTACTAACGTCGGAAATGGACTTACTATCACTTACTAACGATTTACTAACGATTCACGAGAGCTTTTTTTTAAATTCAAAAGTCCCACTGCTAACTTCACGGACACCTACACACTCTCAGATAGACCTCTCAAGTTCGCTCTTCTCAACAGATGCGTCATTTCACCTCTACGTGAGCGTGTAGACGATAAGGCTCTGCAGTTATAATCACCAACACACTCTAAGGTAGATCTCAATAGCCGCTTCTGCTGAGGAGAACCTAACAGGTCTACCGGAGCGTGTGTAGCCGCCTTTAGGGCAATTACTCACTATTAAAGCTGTTACCAATTGTTACACTCCTATTCTGTATCTTAGGCTAATTATTCATAATGAGGTCGGTGCATACGAGTGAGCTCAACATCTGAATCCCAACTATCTTTCTGTTTCCACAGGGATTTGCACCGCTACTGGTCTCTTACAAACCTTACATTACCAAGACTCATGGTACTGTTTAAGAGGACTACACACTCTCAGATAGACCTCTCAGGTTCGCTCTTCTCAACATATGCGTCATTTCAGCTCTACGTGAGCGTGTAGACGATAAATCTTTGCAGTTATTATCATACACACACTCTAAGGTAGATCTCAATAGCCGCTTCTGCTCGGGAAAACCTAACAGGTCTACCGGTGCGTGTGTAGCCGCCTTTAGGGCGATTTCTCACTATTAAAGCTGTTACCAATTGTTAAGTCTGCCCCAGACACACAGTCTTGCCTTCCGGTGGGGCCTGTGCAGGCGGCCTGCAGCAGCGTCTGGACATCGTTCATGCGGGGCTGCACCAGGTCAAACCGGAGCGTTTGGACATCATTCAGGCTCCTGTGCAGGTTGGCTTGCTCAGGTGAAACCGGAAGGTAAAAGCCTGTGTGTGTGTCGCGGCCTTTACGCACCTTTTCTGTAGTATATTAAGCGTTTTTCAAAAATGTTGAGACACCTCATATTTATTTTTTCTAAAACACTCGTGTTAAAATCGACAGCTGCTACAGTTTAAATATTTTACTCTCGATAATTTATTAAAAACGTAATGTTTAAATATTAACATCGATATACAGATCGTTACAAAACTTTGACCTAATTTCCCGAACTTTCACAGTTAAATCGATGAATCTTTATCACCTAAAAGTAATTACATTTAACAAATTTAACTAAAACGCACTAGGAAAGGAATTGAAAGGTTAAGGTAGGAATTTTTGTCGAAATTAATTTAATTAAACCACCAACAAAGCTCTTGTTGAAAAAATTCTTTAGTATTATTCATCGAGTATTTTTTATGAGCAAATAAAAAATATTTTTTTTTCTAAAAACGAGATGTAATGAGTGTTTTGACTTAATTCAATCATTCGGTTACGTGTCCAAGTACTGCCCTACTGTCACGGATTAAAAAGAAGGCCTATTTCCGCGTGAAAAATTAATGACTTTAAAATTTAAAAATATATAACAGTAATAAATTAATTTATGTGATAAAAATATTAAAATTGCGTAATTTTTAAAATAAATAGCAACTTTCTGCTCATAGTTTCATTACTTAAGTAATGGCCAATTAAATTATTTAATTTAACAAAAAATTGAGAAAATTTATGAACTAATTTTTGTATTAATTTAAATGTAACTTAAGTGTGAGAAAATTTAATTTAAAAACTTTTTTGCAATGTTGTGAGTTGTGGGAATTCGATTAGTTTCCCAATGCGGTTCCTCATGAATTTTTTATTACTATCGTAGGGTCTGAAACCAAAAAACGTCATCGTATCCAAACTTTTATAAAAGCCTATAAATGATTACTTAATTGTTAAATATTTCATAAATAACCTTCAATTCGATTATTCTAAACGCATTTAAAACACGTTGCGTTATTCAGACCGAATCAGAATTAATGACAATAATCCAGTCAACGAAGGGATTATTGAGGACATGGAAGAGGGTGAAATTATTTTTCTTCAGGAATGTGTTTGGAGTAATTAGGAGGTAAAAATTGTAAAAAAAGTGCCTTGTCTTAGCTATAAATACGGCTAACGGGTGATGAAGTGGAAAGGTCCCGTTTTTGGGGTTTTCACTTATAGCTCAAAAACGGTGGGTTTTGAGGAAAAAATTATTCTTAGTAAAATGATAGCTTATTAAATTTTCTACAATATTTGTTGAATTAATTTTTTTGTAGTACTTATAGTTTTCGAGATACCCGCTCGCAAAAATTGTTAATGTATGAAAAAAAGAAATTTGCCACGAGTTTTTCGTCAAAAACTTTTGCCTCTAGCATAGCATAGATATCTCGAAAACTTAGGAATGGAGACAAAACAAATAAAAACAATCTTATTAGAAATTTGATAAGCTTTAATTTTGCTAAGAATAATTTTTTTCCTAGGACTCACTGTTTTCGAGATATAAGCGAAACCCCCAAAAACGGCATCTTTCGACCCTTCTCCCTCCCTTAGCCATAAAGCTAGGACCAAGCACCTTTTTTAGTATTTTTACCCCCGACTACCTACTCCGAATACATTCCTGAAGAAAATTAAGGGTTCGTTAACATCAGGGTGCTGATTAAACTAAGCTAGTATTTAGACAATCTGAAAGTCTTACTCACGGTGAAATAAAAGTTTTATTCCAGACTTTTTTTGACTAACCTTGTACTAATAGTCATCATAAAACCACGTCTGTAGTAGTGATAGTTACACCTTGAAAATTATACCTATTTTGTTGTTAATAAATAATTATTTGATTTCTTGTTGTACTAGGTGAAGTTCATGAATTTTGAAATTGAGAACAACTTTCAATTTCTATTGATTATAGGGCTACTTTAGATTAACTCGTTGAAGTATTATTTTATTAGCAATTTAATTTGATATTTAAAGGGGTATTGTAATAATGTTATTTTGATATTTCCTCAATTTGTGCTTTATTTACTTATTAAAAATAAGCAAATTATTAATTACGCACTGTGACCTTTTGCTAAAATTGTCTATTACTCTTTTGGTACAAATTTAACCGTTTAGAGATGTAAAAGGCATGATCTTTACATCCATCACGTTTTATCTAAACGTTTTTACTTTAGGGTAAATACTAAAATTGGGGTTTTGTCGAACTTGAACTTTATCGATCTATAAAATGTCACAGTTTCAAATTTATATAGTAGAAACGATGAGGAAAAAATACACGAACTCTTACTCTTTGACAAATGTCCGAACCAATAAGAACGAAGATCTCAAAAACTATAAATAATAGTCAAGAAAATTTCATAAGCTTTCATTTTGCTAAGAATACTTTTTTCTGTAGAACCTACCGTTTTTGAGATATAAGCGAAAACCCATAAATCGGGCCTTCGCCACCCCTCATTCCTTTAGCCGCCCTAAGCCCTTAGGACTCGATATTTTTAGTATTGTTTCGATGAAAAAATATAGTATGATGAAAAAAAAGACTTTTTCGAAGACTTTTACTGTAAAGCAAAGGGCTGAAGGGCTAGAGGTAAAATTTTGACAAAAAACGTGAGGCTAAATTTTTTTTCATACATTAACTATTTTTGCGGGTAGATATCTCGAAAACTATAAAGAATAGAAAAAATACGAATAAAAACAATCTTGTAGGAAATTTTATAAGCTTTCATTTTGCTAAGAATAATTTTTTTCGTAGAACTTACCGTTTTTGAGCTATAAGCAAAAACCCAAAAACCGAGCCTTTGCCACCCCTTCATTCCTTTAGCCACCCTTAGCCCGAGACTCGAGACTCGAGACTCGAAACTATTAGTATTTTTTTTTTAATATTTCAAACACATTCTTAAAAGAATTTCTACCTCTTCCAAGTCCTCTCCGTGAGAAAGTACAAAGTTACAAATCGCGACGCCTGGTGGCGATGTAATAAACTGTCAAGTTTAGTATCATTTGATAAATTAAATAATTATTTACTCTTTATAGCAATGATGAAACTGGTACGTACTTTTTGATCTATTATGCAGATATCTATCCAATCAACCCAATAATTACTTGACACTATGCAAATATTTTAATAGAAAAAAAATCAAACTTATGGTTAAGATTACTCGTATACCCAATAGGATAATAGTGTCATTTCCTTTACAATTTACATAACAAATAACCTGCTTTCTTCCAAACAAATTGAAACATTTGAATATATCAAATCCATTTTTGTTGGAATCATTGATAAAAATTTAAATTTTCGTGACGATTCCATTGTAATAAGTCGATATCTAAAATAAATTAAATTGAAAAGCGTGTTTGTTTTACCTTGGTATTAAAATAGTGAAAGTTAAACTGGAGCATCGTTTCGATTAATACCTACATTACAATCAATCTCATTTGAATCATCACATAAGCATCCTTTCATTGTTACGAAAAAAACAATGGAATTTTTCTCTCATCCTATAATTCTTGCATCAAAACAATTTTTTTTTCATTTCAATAACTGCTCTAGATTTTTATGTTTTTTTTTGGTAATCACATGTTTTGGGTTTAACGAATATAAAAACTTTCACATAAGTCAATGTTGACGAAGTTGTAACTAATTACTGTAATATTAAATGACGGAACTATTTTTTTTTATTAAATAAGAGCTTATTTGTAACGGTAATGGAACGTATCTTGATGATTTTTTAACTATAAGTTCCTTTTAAATACTTAATTATTATACAGGGTGTTTCAGAAGCGTGTGTTTTAAGTTTTAAGAACAGAAAGAAACGTCCTCACCGAAGATACCAACTATACTAGAAGAGAAGTAGTAGGAGCAAGGGATAGTACAATAGACACTAAATAAGACGAATCTAGGAGACTCCCCCCCCCCCGCCCGACAAGAAAATAATTAGAAAAGTCTGTTACGAGTAATAGTTGAGGAATATTTTCTTCTGGGAATAATATACAATGGTAGATCCAAAACGGATCTGGATGTTCCATGGATCTAAAACTGAACAAGAAACAGGTATAGGAATATATAGCCCAAAATATAAAGCACGACTAACCTTAGGAACCTACCCTACAATTATGCAACCCTTGCAATAGATCTATGTGCCGGAGAATTCCTACGAAGGAATTTAAAGGGCAAATAAGTCTACATAATGTCTGACAGCCAAGCTGCGATAAAGGCACTTAAAGCCAATAGCTTTGAGTCCTTATCCACTTGGGAAAGCAGAAAATCCCTCAAAACTCTAGAAAGGAACAACAAAGTTACCCTTCATTGGGTGCCGGGTCACGAAGGAATAGAAGAAAACAAAATAGCTAATGAATTAGATAGAACAGGCTCAAAAGCCTTCTAGATTAGACCCGAACGATTTTGTGAACTATCTAGAATACATAGAAGGGCGGAGATTCAAAAATGGGAAACTCAGAAAAAAAAATCTCACTGGAACAATACACCAGGACAATGCCAGTCGAAGAAATTCACCGAGTACTCGACCACGAATGCTAAAAAGCTTCTTCTATTATCAAAGAACGAAATCAGACTCATCACGGGTCTGTTTACAGGACACTGCCAAAGTGCCCAGTGAAGTACCACCTCAAGAACCTGGGACTGGAGGACAGTAACATATGCAGACTCTTATGAATCGGAGATCGAATCCGCTGACAACATTCTCTGCAATTGCGACGCATTGACTCGGATTAGGCTGAAACACTTAGGGCGAGCTCAAATGACGCCTGAAGAAGAGAAAAAGCAAACTTCTCAGAGACATTCTAAGCTTCATTGGCAAAATTGAATTTCTGAGATCATAAACAGATAAATACGAGTAGGGTTATGAACAAAACATTTACTAGTCTTAGTTCTGTAAGGCTCAGAAGCTAATCGACCCCTGAGTACAATATAATACGCTCCAACCCAAAGAATCGGGGTTGAGGGTGTTTTGATTAGGGCTTTACACGGCCCGATTAAATTCATCCCATCTTAGTGCAGCTGTTTATTCTACAAGTATGGTAGCTGTAGAGTTTGATCGAGGTTGCACAATGGAGCCCAATTAGTCACCAAGAGCGTCGAATTTTGTGCCTTGAGAGCACAATCTGTGGAAGTTAATTGAGGTTGCACAATGGAGCCTAATAAATCGCAAGAACGCAGACTCTTGAGCCATGAGGGCACAACCTGTGGAGGTTGATCGTTGTTGCACAATGAAGCCCAATAAGTCGCCAAGAGCGTAAACTCTTGTGCCATGAGGACACAACTTGTGGAGGTTGATTGATGTTGCACAACGGAATCCAATAAGTCGCCTAGAGCGTAGACCCTTGTGCCGTGAGAGCACAACCTGTGGAGATTGATCGAGGTTGCACAATGAATCCCAATAACTCGCCAAGAGCGTAGACCTTTGTGCTATGACGACACAACCTGTGGAGGTTGATCGAAGTGGCACAAAAGAGTCCAATAAGTCGCCAAGAGCGTAGACTCTTGTGCCATGAAGGTACAACTTGTGGAGGTTGATCGAAGTTACTCAATGGAGCCCGATAAGTCGCCAAGAGCGTAGACTCCTGTGCCATGAGTGCACAGCCTGTGGAAGATGACCGAGGTTGTACAATGGAGCCCAATAAGTCGACAAGAGCGTAGACTCTTGTGCCGTGAGAGCACAATCTGTGGAGGTTGATCGAGGTTGCACAATGGAGCCCAATAAGTCGCCAATAGCGTAGGCTCTTGAGCCATGACGGCACAACTTGGAGAGGTGGGTGGTTGTTGCACAACGGAGTCCAATAAATCGCCAAGAGCGTAGACTCTTGTGCCGTGAGAGCACAATCTGTGGAGGTTGATCGAGGTTGCACAATGGAGCCCAATAAGTCGCCAATAGCGTAGACTCCAGTGCCATGAGTGCACAACCTGTGGAAGATGATCATTGTTGCACAATGAAGCCCAATAAGTCGCCAAGAGCGTAAACTCTTGTGCCATGAGGACACAACTTGTGGAGGTTGATTGATGTTGCACAACGGAGTCCAATAAGTCGCCTAGAGCGTAGACCCTTGTGCCATGAGAGCACAACCTGTGGAGATTGATCGAGGTTGCACAATGAATCCCAATAACTCGCCAAGAGCGTAGACCTTTGTGCTATGACGACACAACTTGTGGAGATTGATCGAAGTGGCACAAAAGAGTCCAATAAGTCGCCAAGAGCGTAGACTCTTGTGCCATGAAGGTACAACTTGTGGAGGTTGATCGAAGTTACTCAATGGAGCCCGATAAGTCGCCAAGAGCGTAGACTCCTGTGCCATGAGTGCACAGCCTGTGGAAGATGATCGAGGTTGTACAATGGAGCCCAATAAGTCGACAAGAGCGTAGACTCTTGTGCCGTGAGAGCACAATCTGTGGAGGTTGATCGAGGTTGCACAATGGAGCCCAATAAGTCGCCAATAGCGTAGGCTCTTGAGCCATGACGGCACAACTTGGAGAGGTGGATGGTTGTTGCACTACGGAGTCCAATAAGTCGCCAAGAGCGTAGACTCTTGTGCTGTGAGAGCACAATCTGTGGAGGTTGATCGAGGTTGCACAATGGAGCCCAATAAGTCGCCAATAGCGTAGACTCCTGTTCCATGAGTGCACAACCTGTGGAAGATGATCGTTGTTGCACAATGAAGCCCAATAAGTCGCCAAGAGCGTAAACTCTTGTGCCATGAGGACACAACCTGTGGAGGATGATCGAGGTTGTACAATGGAGCCTAATAAACGCCAAGAGCGTAGACTCTTGTGCCATGAGGACTAGAACTGCATTTGCTGTTCAACTGTTATCAAAAACGGAAGAAGTACGAACCATTACACAAGGAAAGCTTCTCTTTATTATTATTGGTTTTCATTTTAATATTAATTCTGGTCATTGCGGTTTTTATTATTGTAATAAAATGTGGTTACGACACTAATATTTAATAAACGGAACTATTAGTATTTTTTGTGGCTTGCAGAAAATGACACTTGAGAAAACCAAGAAGCGAGACGGTTCTGATGCATTGAGAAATAAAAGTTTGGTTAGGTAACTCAAACGAAGCACCTTTGACGATACATTAATTTATTGTAATTACCAGTGCGATCACCCCTGTAATTTTAAATTTAATTATTGCAATAAAACCTTGAGTCAAAAGAGTTCACTTATAGCGTGATTTATTCGATAATTATGAAATTACTCGAAACTGCATTAAAAGGTGAATAAAAATTATTATTATTTAAATTATAATCGCTAATTATTTCATAATATTAGGTATTTTGTTTATAATAGTGACAATTTCCATTTCAAATTGGAAAGCGTTGAGGTTTCCGGTCTTAACCTATCGTTGAGTTTCCACAGTTTATTTTAAATTTTTCAACAATTAACGCTATAATTGCACATGGTGAAATAATTTTCGTTGTTTAAACCGTCAAAAACGGTGTGATAAATTACAAAATTTTATAATTTACTAAATATCCTCTTTAATTATTATTGTTAACAACAATAAAATAAGATAAAATCAAAATCAACACGTACTTAATTAAAAATAAATTTGGTTGTATAATCAAACATTCTTTGACTTTTTGAAATTCTAATTACCAATCAATGCGCACAAAAATTAATCGAACAATCGACAAGCGTTAACACTTTTGATTTTTTTTGTTTAATTTTTGTCAACCGTTACAAAATCACGTTTTCCAATTTATTCAATACTTGATTGAATGCGTTACGTAAAAAAACATTTGATAAAAAAATTAATTAATTAAAACAATTCTAATTACCTTAAAGTTAGCGAAGATATCCAAAAAATTAAAAAGAAAAATTTGAAACCATAACACTGCCTACTTTATAAACGAACACTCCGGAGTTTTTCAAGACACTAGAGTTGTGGTCTGAGAATTGTTATAAAAGCAAATAGTGAAAGAAGTCTTCGTGAGTGAAGAAATCGTGGTTTATTGTTTAATTCAAAATTAATCCATTTAAAATTAGAACTTCGCTCTTTAATTCATTCCTCATTCCTATAATTTAATTTAAACGTTTAATTGTAAAGGTTGTGGATTCAAAAAAAAATTTACATGGCCGATTTGGGTTTAAACATTAAAGTTACAAATTTTTTATTTTGTTAATTTAAGTAAAATTAAGGTCTTTTTGATTTCACAAATTTATTTTTTTACAAGGCTAGTGGTTAATGAAGTTGATTCCAATTACTCATGAGATTGAAGACTTTAAAGATTGGATTTAGAAGTAGAAAGTTTAATTCAAGACAATGCTGAACGATTATAAATAATTATTGTTGTTAAAAGAACGTATTTTCTTTCAAGGTTTTCGCTAAGAAATTACTATATTCTCAAGGTGAACTCACCTCTATGATTTATTTCGATGAAATTTTTAGATTATTTTGGGCATTTTGAAAAACTGTAATTTTTGAGTTATTGGTAGTATAATACTCATATTAGAGTCTCTTACTAGTTCTTATACTCCATTACCTAAGTCAAATTCTTCTAAGATAGAAAGGATATCCTTCTCCAGAAGATGGAGCATTATGGAGTACGAGGTGTGGTGCTGGGTGTTTTTAAGTCTTACCTGAAACATCGAAAGCATGTCGATATTATTCAGCCATGAAATCGGTTTGACAGAACTTTAAATCCATAATTTTGGCCTTTCTGGCATTTAGCTAGAAACCAGCTACAGAATTGGGGACGATCACATGTAAAAAATAACAGCATCGAGTAGTAGAAATAGTATTTTCTCGAAAACCAAAAGTTAATGACAATTTTACAAGAGATTGAATTTTGTTTATCATTAATGTACTTTTCGTTATTGCCAATTTTTTTCAGATCTGAGTGCCTCACAAAAAGTTAAAGGTGCATCAACATCGAGGAAGGGGCATCTAACCACCTCAGAAGAATCATATCGTTTTTTACTAATTACCAAGTTTTTCCTCTCATCAAGAAACGCATATTATTTAAATTTAGTTGTTCCATCACTTTTAATTCCAAAGTTACGCTTATTTATCGATTTATTTTTAAGAACTTCAAAGCTTCACCTAAGAAAAAATGGTGTTTGCTATCGAATCCCCTAATATATCCCCAATTTGTAAAACCATAAATTTATTCTTTTATTGCAAAGAAGCTCTGAATTAAACTCTTAATTTATAGATTTATTTCCCGCAATAAAAAATTTAAATCCGCTTGGAACTAACAAAATAACTTCTTTGCTCCGGTACCGTCTTAATAATTCATCGTTATTAAAAAAATAATTATAATAACGCCCTCTACCATCCCTGATTGTTTAATTCCCTTATTTATCAACACCGCGTATATTATTTTAAAAATTTGTAACGAAAATTCAATTTATTTAAAAAAAATCCTTTTTAAAATTCAAAAAATTATTCAAATCTGCCGCTTAAATAAGCATTTTTTTTTGGTACATTTTTTACTAGTAATAATTTGTAACACCAACATAAAAAAAACAAATTACCTAAGCTAAAATACGGCGCTACGTTGATAAACAAAAAATTTTCAGTTTTTAGCATCTCTATTTTTTTGTCTAAAAATATTTAAGTAAATTGTTGTAATAATTTTATTTAACAATATTTAAATTAACAATAATTGTCTATAAAATTAAGTTACTAATAAATGAAGTGAAATAATAATTTAAATTTAAAAAGTTTGTGTAACCTAACCTATCAATTTATTTAAAAACTTTTATTAAAACTTTCAAAATTCAATTAACTTAATTGTTATTAATTAAGTTAAATTTAAAATTAATCGTGTGTTCTTAGGTTTAAATTAGTTTCACACAATTTCCTATTAAGTTTAAACAATTAATAACGGTGATGCTATCGGAGAGCATTAAGCAGGGATAAATTGTTCATTTTTGAGAATTTGTCCACTTTAATTTTGTTTAAAATTAAATTCTTTCGTGTATTAACTAAAGTGAAGTGTTATGGGAACTTTGAGCTGTTGCAATAATAATGGGATTCTCAAAAGCCAACCATCGGTGAGTCATTTTATGTGCCTTTTTTATGCTGGAACAGTTCCTGATGTTTTAATTTGTAACTAAAATTGCTCTTCATATACTTTGCACTGAATTTCCGGTAAATGTGGTAATTAAAGATGCAGCTTTGCATAGTTGAAATGTTAAATAAAGATCCAGTTTTGTTGTCATACGATGTGGTGAAACTGTAAATAGAATTGTTCCTATTCTATGTTTAAAAGTAATACGGATTTGAATCTAATCGTATTACAACTAGCATTATTGGTATATTCTTTCTGAATGCGTATCAACAACCACTACAACAATATATTAATTTCACGTCTTTCGAAAGGAACGATAAAGAAAAAGTTGGTTCTTGTAATACTTCCAGAAGCATTTTAATTGCTTCTCTTTCTTAAAAAGGTTAATAAGAAGTTAGTAAACTAATAACTAACACATTACCTTTTTCTCATGTGCATTACAACTGCTACACCAACAGTTATAACTTTTAAAATTTTTCCTCTGTGAGTAAGTTTATGTAAAATTCGTACATGGAATTAATAATTCAAGATGCGAGCTTTGCAATTTTGAAACCTGCGTATTCAATTTCTAAATTCGTTTGTTGTGACAAAACTGTTGAGGCTTAAACAAACCGTAAAAAATCAAATTTCTTAAATTTACATTAAAAGTGTTTCGAATACATACAATTTGCTGTGTAAGTTTCTCCGAGTTCTTTTTTGTTTGTCACGATCATAAAATGCTCTGTTCTCGAACCTCGATGACTAAATGTCCTACACCGCAAGCCATAATTTATAATCAATGCAACTTTTTATAATGTTCAAATTGGACGAAATTTCAATAATTTTTTAAAGTAAATCAAGAAACGTAGTTTCAACTCGATATTTATTTTCTTCATGAGATTTGTTTACAAACTTATCTTTATTTTGAACTTGAATCTTTTAAAGCTTTGAAGCTTTGTGAGTAGATGGTGCAAGTTGCACAAAATTGCAATTAAATTAAGACAAAATTAAAAAAGGGGGATGTATACGTTTTGAATTCAGAAAATCAGCTGAAACAGACATAGATTTGCATTGATTTTATTTTATCTTTTTTATTTAAAATATTTACTTAAAAATTTTATTATTTAATTGTTATAGTACAGAAGTCCCCAAATTATTTTTAAATAAATTTTACATTAATAATATTAATTTTGTTTACAAAAGAAAAAGCCTTTCACCCCCATAACTCTGTGGTTGATTTAAAATTTTGATCCATATTTTTTATATACAGGGTGATTTTTTTAAGTGGTACTAACATTGGGATCTCGGAAACCGTAATAGTTACAAGGCTGGTTAAATTAGCAAAAAGTTGCATATTTTGATGATCTTTAAGAATTCGTTTAGAAAATTTCAAAATTCAAAATGGTTTCCGAGATAATGCAGAAAAACAAAAAATTGGTAATTTCGTTTTTCGACTGTAGTTTCAAAATGGCGTACTTTAGAAAAAAATATTAAAAAAATCTTTTTAGGAGATGAAAAAAGCTATCAAACGATACCAAACTCGACTTTTTATCACATCGACGCGAAGCGTCGCGACGTTCAACTTTTCATTTTCTTATGGGGGACATATTAGTTTTTTTGCAAATATTACTCAGTAGGCTTATCTAAATTCGGATACCAAACGACAGCTTCCTATCTTGAACTTTTCTTAATTTTCACAACTTTTCTGGTTATGTTATGTTACGTTATGTTAATATTTTACTTTATTATAATATTTACGTTATTTTTTACGATAAAAAATAGCGAATAAAACTTAGTTTTTAAATTTTTAGAAAAGTAATATGAGCTGGAAATAAAAATAAACCAATAAATTATTATTTATTTATTAAATCTTAGTAATGAAATTTTATTTCTTGAATAAATTACTTTTCTAAAAATTTAAAAACTAAGTTTTAGTCGTTATTTTTTATCGGAAAAAATAACCGAAAGTAAAATATTAACATAATATAACATAACCTGAAAAGTTGTGAAAATTAAGAAAAGTTCAAGATAGGAAGCAGTCGTTTGGTATCCGAATTTAGATAAGCCTACTGAGTAATATTTGCAAAAAAAATAATATGTCCCCCATAAAAAAATGAAAAGTTGAACGTCGCGACGCTTCGCGTCGATGTGATAAAAAGTCGAGTTTGGTATCGTTTGATAGCTTTTTTGATCTCCTAAAATGACTTATTAAAATTATTTTTCTAAAGTACGCCATTTTGAAACTACAGTCGAAAAACGAAATTGCCAATTTTTTGTTTTTCTGCATTATCTCGGAAACCATTTTGAATTTTGAAATTTTCTAAACGGATCCTTAAAGGTCATCAAAATATGCAACTTTTTGCTAATTTAACCAGCCTCGTAACTATTACGGTTTCCGAGATCCCAATGTTAGTACCACTTAAAAAAATCACCCTGTAGGGTGAAAAACAACTAGTTTTCTCTCGAGGGGTTATTGGGGACTATTAGTAGAGTAGGGAAGAAAAATTTGAAAAATTCTTTTAAACCTTTTCTCTGAAATACTAAAGCTTTAGTTTTGTTATAGTCGCATTTTGTAAAGACTACCGACACGTGACTTTCAAAATATTCAATAAATAGTTAATTTAATTATAAATTTTCTAAATAAATATTTAATAATATTAACAATAAATGTATTAACTAAATTAAATAATTAAACTAACAAAATAAGTCTTTTCATATTTATTTATTTATACATATCAACATGGTCACATGTCCGTAATCTTTAAAAAATCCGACTATAGGTTGATTCATTAGTTTATTAACGATTCCAAAACAAAGACTGTTGTGGAACTCATGAGTATAAAAAGTTCATTTCTGATTTCTGCAAGGACTGTTAAAAGATCGAGTAATTATCATGACACTTTTTTTTAATGGGGTTCGATAGTAGGAACACATTTTTCTGTTGTAAAAAAACATTTAAATTAAAACAAAAATTGTTATATCAAAAGTAATAAACTCAAATTTATCCTGTTTAGTAACAACTATATTTTGAAGCTTTCGAACCCTTATTTTCTCATTTTTGCCCTAAACTGCATAAAATATTCAAATTTTAGGAAATGGGTTCGATATTAGGCACAGTTCCCCTAATAAATTCGTGGATATGCAAACCAAACTTGCTGGTACTAATAATTATTAGAAAGAGGGACTTTTACAGCACTTTTTAAAGTACACTTTGTTGAGCTTTAAGTTACGCTCTTGTTATTCTATAATCTATAAGCATGTTCACCGAAACACAAAAGGCCTTTTACAGTTCCTGAAAATAAATAGTTCGTTTCTTCAAATCAAAAACAAAAATAATTTTTATAATGCTTTAATTATAAATTCCAAGACTCTACAAAAACAAATGGAATTCAAAAAGTTTTTCTCAATTAAATAACAATTTATATCATCGTAAGTAACATCTTAAGCCCACAAGGTCATCAAATGTTCTTGGTTGAAATATAATTTTTGGTAGGCACGGGTGAAGTCGACGAGGATTTCTTTAGCCAAAACATACAAATCGTGTTCGAATCCGTATTGTTCGACGACGGTCATCCAGTGTTTGATTTCATAGGTGACTTCTTCAACGATATTTCTGAAATATTCGAATTTGATTTCGCTAACATCTTCTTCGATGATTTCTCTGAGGATGTGTCTGAGCTTAAGTAAAACTGGACGTACGATGACTAAATCTTGTCCTTTGATCAAGTACATTTTGGATTCGAATTTTTCGATGATGTATTTAAGGTCTTGGGCGAATTCACGGAGACGTAAGGTATCGAAATGTACATTTTTGCTGTGATATTGGACGAATTCGAATTCATCGATTTTTTCCAATTTCAAACAGGCGTTACGGAGGTATTGGAAGTAATGGTAGAAGATGTCGTAGATGATGGTTTCGTTTTCTATTAGAAAAATAATGGTTTTAGTTAAATGTATAAGAATGGCTTTGCCAACACCTACCACGGATCAAATATTGGCAATCTCTAACGAAATGTACGAGTTCGGTGCAAACTTGACGGATGGCATAGATGTATTTGGTTCTGATTTGGTAGACGCTGGTGAAGACATCAGAGTGAACGTATTCGTATAAATCGGTCTTGACGAGTTTCAAGGTTTGGATGAAACGGTAGATGAATTCTTTGTGTTCAACGGTAACCTTAAGAAAAATTAAAAATTTAAACCGAATCCAATTACAACTCAAACTTTACTTACGAATTTTTCGAATTTGTAGATCATGGTATCGATCATTTTGATCAAATCACGAACGTAGTATACCATAACTTCTTTGCCTTGTTTGTCGTTGACGTAGATTTCTACATTCTTGATGAGTTTGTCGCAGAACATGTTGATGTGTTTGACTAAATCATCGAAAGAGAGTTCTCCTTTGTTGTATTTGTACAAATGTTCTTCCAAACCAAAATCGAATTTTTTGTTGAAGTAGTCCATCTTTCCGTAGGTAACATCGAAACGGTCAACATCCTTGACGTATGGTTTCATGACGTAGTCGTAGACTCCATATTTGCGGGTTTTATCGAAACGATCGTAACCGTAAGTGTAGTCTTTGTTGTAAGTCATGTTGTGTTCATAACCGAAACGGAATTGGTATTTGATGGTACGGAGGGTCATTAAGACTTCTTCGAGCATCCTCTTGAAGACAATATCGAAAGTTCCTTTGTATTGTTCATGGTAAGTTACCAATTGTTCTAATTCTTCGACGAAGATGTGTAAGAATTTGGTTACTTGCATTCTGAACTTTTCGAAACCGGTGAAGGTGGTGAATTCCATGATGTGTTTGACGGAGTACAAAGAAGTTTCCAATTGTTCGATGATTCTGTTAAGAACCATAACGTCTCCTTTAACAACATGTACGCGTTGTTTCAATTGTTCGAGCATGTTTTCAACGATGATGAAGAATTTGCGGAATTCAGTTTGGAATAAATGTAATTCTTCTTGGTTTTTCAAAGTATGGATTCCACGGAACATGGTGGTCAATTCGAAGATCATTTCTTTGATTTCAGCGAATAATTCGTAGGTGGTGGTGGTTTCAACATTGTAGTGATAATCTCCTCTTACAACATCCATGTTGTAGAAGTTCTTGTTGTACATATCTTTGTTGTAGTAGTTCTTGTTGTACATATCTTTGTTGTAGTAGTTCTTGTTGTACATATCTTTGTTGTAGTGGGATTTGGTGTACATATCCTTATTGTAGAAGTCTTTGTTGTATTTGTCTAATCCAAATAATTCTCTTTTGAGATCGGTCTTTCCGTAGAAATCGGTATGGTAAGCTTCGGTAAGTTCTAAGTCTTTAACTAAATCAGTCTTAAGGTTGTAGATGGTGTAGTAGTAGTTGTTCAACATCTTTTCGAAAACGTAGTAGTATTCGGTGGCTATATATAAAAAAGGAAAATTAATTTTTGGAAAATTAGAAAATTGAAAAATTATTTACATTGGTATTTGGTTTCATAACGTTCTACCCATCTTAAGATATCTTTGCAGACGGTTTCCAATTCAGTGACGAATTGACGTTTCCATAAATCGATTTTGACGAAACGATCGTATTTGGTAGTTTCAACAATTGGGAGGATGACATCGTACAAGCGTTGGTACATTTCTTCGAACATGGTGATGAATTCAACATCGATATGTTTGTGCTGCAATAAACAAAGCAAGTTAGAAAAACTGTTTTTCCTAAATTTTCAAATATTTACTTCTTTAAGTTCAGTTCTGAAAACTTCCAAGTGGTTCAAGAATTTGCGGAAAGCATCCTTAACATGTACGTTGTTCAAGTAGATGTGTTCGAAGTTTTGGATCAAATCTCTGGTCAAATATTCGATTTTCATTCCCCATTGGTGTAAACCAACAGTGGTGGTGCTGGTGAAACCAACAGTCTTGAATTTATAGTCGAAATCTTCCAAAACTTTGACGAAATCGAAGACTACGCATTTGACGAAGGAGTAAAGACCACCTTGAGTTTCTAAATGATTAATTAGATTAAATAATGAAGACAATTATGAAAAAAGAAAATTCTTACCGGTGTAGTGCATGCGGAACCAGTTGACGAATTTTTCGATTTGTTCAACGGTTTGGTTGATGCAACGGACGAGTTGGTGTTTAAGTTCAACAACGGTCATAACATCGGCACGACGTAAATATACTTGAATTTCTCTCAATTCCCTGAGGAAGTTGGTGAGGAAAACCCTGTCGATATCTTTACCGTGGTAGAAGTCTTCTTGTTCCAATTTTTCGACGATGGTGTCGATGTATTGGCACAAATGACGGCTTTGCCAGGTAAGGATTTTGACGTATTCATGATCATCGGTGGTGATTTCATGATAACGTTCGGTTAAGAGGGTAGCGAAGTTTTGGATTTTCATCAAGTAAGTTTCGAAGTCATTGCCTTTGTATTGTTCAAAGCTTTCTACATCGTATTTGATGTGTGTATGCTTGTGAGCTGCGGCAGCCTAAATAATTTAAAAAAAAAATTAAAAATAAAAAAAATTAAAAAAAAAAATTAATAACTTACATAGATTGCCAAGATGGCGAAGACGAATACTGCTAGTTTGACCATGTTTACTCAAGGTAAGTCACAGACCTAGAATGTACTGAATGGAGGGTAGCAGGTGCTTTTTATACTAATTTAATCAAATAACCCTACGACCTCAAGATTTGACTATCGGTAATTGTTAAGGCAAATGACTTGTTATAATAACAAATTTTATATTCGTTTGCTCGACAACCGATAGAAATGCATCAAGATTGAATAAGGTAGTGTTGAAATGCACTAGATCCGTTATAGTACAGATCCCAAAGGCGAATATCGGCATCGACCTGGAAATAAAACATATGTGGCTGAAAATTTGGATTTGGGCATTATTTGATATGTACTACAAGACGCTAAAAAGTTTACCATCGTCAGGGGTGTGCAACATGGGTAGATCCCACCCATATATTGTTTTTAGGGGGCGTTTTTTTAAATCTAATTATTTTTTGATAAGGAGATGGTACTTTATATTTTTGGGGTGTCTGATTACGAATATGATGTCAAAATTGTAGTTTAACAACTGAAAACTGTTAAATCAGCTGCCAAAATAATAACATTCTGCTTTTTTAACATTTTTTTTCGATTTAGCGGTTACTGTAAATGAGGAGGAATAAAAAAGATAAAAAAGAGATGTAATTGAGATTTTAAACTAATTTATTTAATTTTTTTTATATAAATTGATGTAGAGGCTATCTAAATGTTCCTTTCGTGGTGCTTATGGTACAACTATTGAAAGTACAGAAAATTTCATAGATATATAAATTGTTTAGAATTTAATTCTCTATAAATTGGCCCAAACAAAATTTAGATTTTTCCATTACACTTCCAGTTATTCTTTTAACAGTTGAGGACACATTTATTCCATGTTGCACACCCCTGAGAGTGGTAAACTTTTTTGCCTCTTTTTCTAGGCTTTTAATACTACCTTATTTCAAATTTTCAGCCACATATGTTGCTTTTCCAGTCTGTGCCCTAGAGTGATATTAAGGCTATATAAATGGTTCTTTCGACGCGTTTACAGAAAAACTATTGCAAGTACAGAACATTTCATAGATGTATAAGTTGTTTAGAATTGCATTCTCTATAAATTGGTCCAAACAAAATTTCGATTTTTCTGTTACACTTCCAGTTACTCTCTTAACAGTTGAGGACACATTTATTCCATGTTGCACACCCCTGAGAGTGGTAAACTTTTTTGCCTCTTTTTCTAGGATTTTAATACTACCTTATTTCAAATTTTCAGCCACATATGTTGTTTTTCTAGTCTGTGCCCTAGAGTGATATTAAGGCTATATAAATAGTTCTTTCGACACGTTTACGGAAAAACTATTGCAAGTACAGAACATTTCATAGATGTATAAGTTGTTTAGAATTGCATTCTCTATAAATTGGCCCAAACAAAATTTAGATTTTTCTATTACACTTCCGGTTACTCTTTTAACCGTTGAGGACACATTTATTCAATGTTGCACACCCCTGAAAGTGGTAAACTTTTTTGCCTCTTTTTCTAGGCTTTTAATACTACCTTATTTCAAATTTTCAGCCACATATGTTGTTTTTCCAGCCTGTGCTCTACATTGATGTTAAGGCTATATAAATGTTTCTTTTATAGCTTACGGTAAAACTATTGCAAATACAGAAAATTTCATAGATATAAAAATTTTTTAAAATTTAATTCTCTATAAATTGACTATAACAAAATTTCGATTTTTCCATTATGCTTCCAGTTACTCTTTTAACAGTTGAGGGCACATCCACTCGATGTTGCACACCTCTGAGAGTGGTAAACTTTTTTGCCTCTTTTTC
The DNA here is from genome assembly GCA_963924605.1 of Malthinus seriepunctatus. NCBI lineage: Eukaryota > Metazoa > Arthropoda > Insecta > Coleoptera > Cantharidae > Malthinus > Malthinus seriepunctatus. The sequence continues at coordinate 39,354,604 of OZ004603.1, forward strand.
TAGGCTTTCAATACAAGTTTATTTCAAAGTTTCAGCCACATATGTTGTTTTACGAAATGTAGCTTGTTTTTGCCTTTTGTTCAGGATCATCGAAAAAAAACAGTTTTTTCGGGGTTCTTTTTTCGGAACAGGTAGTCAGAAATCAATATTTAATATGATGAACTGAAACGTTGAAATATCCTCTTTCATTATCCGCAAACGTTTTTCAGATATAACGTTTACGTAAAAGATGCCGTCAATATTACGAAAAAAGTGCCCTTTTTGAGACGCGCGCACTTCATCTTAATTTCATAGAAAGTACATGGAGTAGAGTAAATTTTAAATACACCATTTGAAAGCACGATGAATTACCTACAAAACCGTATATTTATTTTTTTGGAAATTACATTTTTCCATCTTACGCAGCCTCTTAAAAATTTAATTACAAGAAAAAAATAAAATTCAAAAGAGTTGAAATATTTAAGGGGTGTTTTTTTAAAACTGAAAATTGTTTTAACATGATTAGTAGCATGATGTCATTACAAATATATTATAGAACATATATCCAGAATATTTTTTAAATTTGAACTCTCTGTAGCTTATGGTACATTAATATGTAAAGAGTCGTCAGAAAAATGAAAAAGAAAACTTCTAGTACAATTTCAGGGATGATGAAAATAAATAAATTAACAAATAACTCCATCAATTTAAAGCTAAAACCATCTTCTTTCCAAAAATTTACTCGAAATAATGATCTGACAATTACTTACAAAATGGCAAACATGTTTGTGAATCACTATGCTATAAAATTTCCAATTTTCAGATTTCTAACGGTTTATCCCTATTTGTCTTTCATCGCGTTTTTCTGGAAAAGTACTATTGGTACAAAAAATTTTATAGATTCATAAATTGTTCAGAATTCCATGCTCTATTAAATAGCTTTATCAGAGTTTCACAATTCTCATTTCTTTTCGAGCTAGTATTCTTTGAATGTTGAGGGCACATTTACTTTATGTTGCACACCCCTAGGAATGGTAAACTTTTTTGTGTCTTTATGTAGACTCTTAAGGCTAGCTAATTGTAAATTTACAGCCACATATGTCGTTTTTCCAGGTTGAAACCGATAGACCCTGTACTATTATAAAAATAGGTCCAAATAATTTGCTTTGTTAAACTCCACAGTAACCAGAGTAGATAGGTATTTATAAATAGTTTCGCCCTATCCTATAGCTTAATTATGTTATTTAGAATTAAAATTATTTAGGTACGCTGATAAGGATATTATTATTTTCTGAAGATAAAAGACGGATTTTGTTAGTTACGTGATTTTTATTAAATTTCTTTAGGAACTCTCATTTTGTCTCAAATGTTCAAAGACATTCGGAAAACCATCAGGTTGATATAATTTAAATCAAATGGTTATATTAATCCATTGCTAATCCTGTACTAATGGTTTTTGCGAGGGTTTTTGTTAACTTTCTACTAAAGCCTCAACATGTATTTCTTCTTTTAAAGGACGCTACAACGCTTAAAACGACTTAAAACTGTCTTTCCAAGAGCTCCACGATAATGTTTCAGTGGAATTGTATTTTAACAGTATCAATTAAGCATTCCTGACGTTGATCTGTAGTACAGAGGGTGCAGGGCATATAACAGCGTTTTGCTGTACTTTTGGTTAATGGAATGAAACTTGGTACATAGTTTCCTGGAACTTTCTAGAGTAATTTTGTCCGATGAGACAAAAAAAAGTTCGATCGGGCCGCTGGCGCTGTAGGTACATCCCCATTAATGCGAGCTATGCATGACAAATATACCTCAGGTACATTGTACTTGTGGTTAATGGAATGAAACTCCACACATCGTTGACTGGAACCATATAGTACAATATTGTGCGACGAGACCAAAGAAATATTCGAGGGGGTGCTGTACATCCCCCTTTCTTCAAAATAAGATATCGGCTTTATTTTTTTGTGAAATGTACCGCTACCATATATTACAAGGGTGCCTAATCAATCTGTGACCATGCTGAATCCATCTGAGTATTCCTATAGGCGCAAAACTTGTGTTATTTTTCTCCTTGGCGTTGTAAAAATCCTCTTGTAAAAGGTTTAAAAGAGGTCCAGTAAGACGATACTGCACTTTTCGTTAATAGTACAGGACCTATCGGTTTCAACCTGGAAAAACGACGGCTGTAAATTTACAATTAGCTAGCCTTAAGAGTCTACATAAAGACACAAAAAAGTTTACCACTCCTAGGGGTGTGCAACATGAAGTAAATGTGTCCTCAACATGCAAAGAATAGTAGCTCGAAAAGAAATGAGAATTTCGAAATTCTGATAAAGCTATTTAATAGAGCATGGAATTCTGAACAATTTATGAATCTATGAAATTTTTTGTACTAAGAGTACTTTTCCAGAAAAACGCGATGAAAGACAAATAGGGATAAACAGTTAGAAATCTGAAAATTGGAAATTTTCAAGCGTAGTGGCTCGCTAAAATGTTTGCCATTTTGTAATTAATTGTCAGATCATTGTTTCGTGCAAGTTTTTGAAAAGAAGATGGTTTTAGCTTTAAATTGATGTGGTTGTTTTTTAATTTATTTATTTTCATCATCCCTGAAATTGTACTAGAAGTTTTCTTTTTCATTTTTCTGACGACTCTTTACAAATTAATGTACCATAAGCTACAGAGAGCTCAAAATTAAAAAATATTCTGGATATGTGTTCTATAATATATTTTTAATGACATCATGCTACTAATCATGTTAAAACAATTTTCAGTTTTAAAAAAACACCTCTTAAATATTTCAACTTTTTTGAATTTTATTTTTTTCTTGTAATTAAATTTTTAAAAGGCCGCGTAAGATAGAAAAATGTAATTTTCAAAAAAATAAATATATGGTTTTGTAGGTAATTGATCGTGCTTTCAAATGATGTACTTGAAATTTATTCTACTTCATGTGTTTTCTATGAAATTAAAATGAAGTGCGCGCGTCTCAAAAAGGGCACTTTTTTCGTAATATTGACGGCATTTTTTATGTGAACGTTATATCTTAAAAACGTTTGCGGAGAATGAAAGAGGATATTTCAACGTTTCAGTTCATCATACTGAATATTGATTTCCGCCTACCTGTTCCGAAAAAAGAACCCCGAAAACACTGTTTTCTTCGATGATCCCGAACAAATGGCCAAAACAAGCTACATTTCGAAAAACAACATATGTGGCTGAAAATTTGAAATAAGCTAGTATTGAAAGCCTAGAAAAGGAGGCAAAAAAGTTTACCACTCTCAGAGGTGTGCAACATTGAGTAAATGTGCCCTCAACTGTTAAAAGAGTAACTGGAAGTATAAAAGAAAAATCTAAATTTTTTTTGGGCCAATTTATAGAAAATGCAATTTTAAACAACTTATATATCAATAAAATTTTCTGTACTTGCAATAGTTTTTCCGTAAACGCTTCGAAAGAACCATTTATATAGCCTTAACATAAATCTAGAGCACAGACTGGAAAAACAACATATGTGGCTGAAAATTTGAAATAAGGTAGTATTAAAAGCCTGGAAAAAGAGGCAAAAAAGTTTACCACTCTCAGGGGTGTGCAACATCGAATAAATGTGTCCTCAACTGTTAAAAGAGTAACTGGAAGTATAAAAGAAAAATCTAAATTTTGTTTGGGCCAATTTATAGAAAATGCAATTCTAAACAACTTATATAGCTCTGAAATTTTCTGTACTTGCAATAGTTTTTCCGTAAACGCGTCGAAAGAACCAATTATATAGCCTTAACATAGATCTAGAGCACAGACTGGAAAAACAACATATGTGGTTGAAAATTTGAAATAAGGTAGTATTAAAAGCCTGGAAAAAGAGGCAAAAAAGTTTACCACTCTCAAGGGTGTGCAACATCGAATAAATGTGTCCTCAACTGTTAAAAGAGTAACTGGAAGGGTAATAGAAAAATCTAAACTTTGTTTGGGCCAATTTATAGAGAATGCAATTCTAAACAACTTATATATCTATGAAATTTTCTGTATTTGCAATAGTTCTTCCGTAAACGCGTCGAAAGAACCATTTAGATAGCCTCTACATCAATTTATATAAAAAAAATTAAATAAATTAGTTTAAAATTTCAATTATATCTCTTTTTTTATCTTTTTTATTCCTCCTCATTTACAGTAACCGCTAAATCGAAAAAAAATGTTAAAAAAGCAGAATGTTATTATTTTGGCAGCTGATTTAACAGTTTGCAGTTGTCAAACTTCAATTTTGATATCATATTCGTATACAGCGACCCCATAAATATTAAGTACCATGTCCTTATCAAAAAGCGTCTTGTAGTACATATCAAATAATGCCCAAATCCAAATTTTCAGCCACATATGTTTTATTTCCAGGTCGATGCCGATATTCGCTTTTGGGATCTGTACTATAATGAAATGAAACTGGGTAGATATGTTTACTAGCATCATATAGAGAAATTCTGTCCGACGACACCAAAAAAATACCCATAATTAATGCCTCAGTAGAGGGATTTTAAAATTTTTGAAAGAGTGTTTTTACAGCACTAGAGTGAAAGATGGCGATTTTAAGTCTCCGCAGTTTTGCTACAAACGAAGGCAATTTTGACCCTGTTCCCGCACGCCTCTGATCTGAAAAAAATCTTTCACATAATTAGGGTCCCAAAATAAAGCGATTCGTAAAAAAAATTGCTGTCCCAACGCTTTTCCTTAAAAAAATGTTTAAATTTATTTTTTATTTAAAAAAATGCTTAAAGTTTGAAATTTATAAAAAATAGCAAATTTTTGTGCCCATGGATCATGGATCTCACTCACACGTTACACAACAGCTGATCGCGATATAATTATGGCGTTTAAAGAAAAACTGCTGATTTTCAAAAATACTTTGTTAAGGCTACAACAGTTTTTTTCTCTCAACATTGAAATTCCTTGCCTTGAAATCGTTTTAGTTGTGACTAGGTACACTTAAATTTGTTTCACTATTATTTTTTATTTTATTTATAATTACAATTACCTAGTTACCTACGTGAATTAATTTAGAATATAATATGTGAATTTTGTTGGATTCTCACTCATTTAATACGTTTTAAACGAGTACAAAGATTTGTAGTTTTAACTTACTTTAAAAACAACGGATGTGTCCATATGAGGAACTTTTTCCGTCCGTCAAATCTTCTAATTTTGTATTAAATTTATTTTTATGTTAATGTAAATTACATGATGTTAACAATTTTTTTTTAAATATTGCTTCCATCAACGATTGAACCTGAGACTTCTGTGTGTAAACAGAATTTTTAGGTATAAACTTACTGTTTCAAAAATTTCATTTTTTTATAATTTTGCCATAATTTGAAGTTCAAAATATACATTATTTTATATCTTCAGAAAGCTAATTTTACGACCTTTGAAAATATTGAAAAATATACAGGGTGTTCTATTTAAATTAAGAAATTTGATCCCATTTCCGGTTAAACCGGAAGTAAAAATATAAAGTGTTTGGTATCGTCTAATAGCTAATTTTACGAGCTTTCAAAATATTTAAAAATATACAGGGTGTTTTTAAAAATTTTGGTATTTTTGTAATTTCCGGTTTAACCGGAAGCGTTTTTTTACCCGAAAATAGTGTCAAATGATAGATATTTATGGGATTGATAAATATATCCATTTTCAAGTTTTCATTTTTATTACAAAAGAGATTATCGAGTTTTGAAGTTTTGACATTTAAAAAATCATTACTCCAAAACGGCTCGAGCTATTGTGATAAAAATTTATATTTCGATAGAGAATTACGTTATCTGTAACATATCCAAACAAGAAAAAATATGGCAGAGGGAATTTTGAGAAAATCTTTCAATATTTTGACCTACTTTGGCCCTTAAAGGTAGGCAATTTTGCAAATCGACTTGTTTAAGACAATTAAATAGAATAAAAAAATTTGAAATTTGTTTTTTCAATTGAAGCTCACATGTACTATCTTATAGCCAAGTAAAAACGAATTTGGCCCAAATTTGCAAATATGCGCCCAAAATAACCACCTTATTATTGGACACTCTGTATAGATTTCTTACGAATTTCTTATAAAGCTTAGTTTTCCGATGAAATAATTTTAAAGGGGCTAAAATCAAATTTTTTTCAAAATCGGTTTAGTAGTTTTGGCTCACAGATGTAACGGTCGACAGACATTGCAGTTAAAAAAATCGAAATTTTTTTTTTGCATTTTTGGAATCAGGGGGACTCAAAACGTCGAGAAATGCAAATTTTATTATTATTATTTTTATTTTTCTCGATTATAACAACTTTTGAAAAAGTTAAAACATCGAAAACCATCGACTAACGGATATAATTAACACCTTTTTGTTTGGTTTCAGATGAGTGCTGATGGAGCACTATTTGGCTATTGGACAGGATCTTCATCAAAGGTAAGTCCTCAAAGTTGAGGATTTTTCATAAACTCCTACTTTTTCGATTTTAATTCTTTTACTGATAACGACTCAAAGAATTAAATAGAATTTTTGAGAGGTTTTTAAAAGTAAATAGATAATCGTCGATTTTATGAGGTCAACTTGCTATTAGATACATGGGGGAGTCGCCCCATTTAAAGCCACTCGGCGTTAAATGGATGAAAACTGACATTTTTTAGGTAAAATTTATTATCTTCGTTGCCCTGTAATTGCTAGAGCTCTCGCTGGAGCTCAAAATTCCTAAAGTTCCTAAAGATGAGCTTTGAGGTATCCCCTCCACCAATTTCGAACCAATCGAGGCGATCAAATTTTTTTTATAGCTCTCCATTGGAGAAAAAATCGAAATTTCTCGATTGGCGCAAAAATTTGGATCTGTCCTGGTCTTGGTTTTAAAAAATCTCGATGATGGCCGCTCAGCGGCCGTCGTAAAATTACATAAAATCGTCGTCCGGATTTAAAAAATCGCACTGCAAAAAGTCGGAATTCTGAGGGCTGTTGGGACGCCCTCTGGGACCTGCGACCGTCGTCAGGCTAAAGTTCGGACCTATCCCTTCGGCGGATCTCGAGTGTAAGAAATCCCCGGAATTCCGGCGTAGTCGAAATTTTTTTTGTTACCATCGAATTCAAATTCCGGATCGAGTATCTCTAGCGGGTCTAGATCATAATTATATTCTATAATTCTATAGTACTATAATATAAAAATCGAGGTGGTAGTATTCGGGCTCATCTCTTGGGGATCAGATATTTGAGTACCACTAAACTAGAAAATCCAGTTGGTACGGTCTGCCTTACAATTTATGGCCACCCTGGCTATACGTTTAGCACGAATTATGGATGTAACCATCATAACACCCCATACATAAACCGAAGGGTAACTTTATTTTGCCAACAAGTAAATCAACAACCTCCTCTTATGTTCTTATGTCGTTTTTGGCTAATAATATCTAGCCAGGGTGGCCAATAATTTTGAGACTGACTGTACATCAAGCACTAGCTTTAGGGCTCAGGACTCTTAAAAATTAACTTTTGATTGATAAGAGGTGCGGGAAAGCCACGAGAGAGGGATGTCAAAGTAAAATCTTAATTTTTTATGTAGACAATAGTTATTTTGTCAGTGGATGACCAAAATACTGTTTATGAAGACGTTAACTTTTAGAATCTGATCTACTACTGCTTTCATCATTTATTAAGCATGAGTTTGGGAAATGTTCGGGAAATGCATAATCTTCATGCTTTTAAGACTTAATAGGTCTTAATAAGAGTTACAAAATACCTAGAGCAAATTACCACACTGGTAAAAGTAGAAGGAACTAAAGTTTGTAAGTAGATTGATTACCTTATGATTATACCACCACGTCCACCAGCAGATTATGTAAAGGTAAAAATAATTAAACAAATTACAAAATTAATAATGTGTATGTAAACGTAAACGTCTTAATTATTTAATAACACAGTTTCGAACTAAAATTAATTAAATTAAATTAACATAATTAATAAGACCAGCAATTGCACTTTGAAATCCAGCATTATAATCTAAAGTAACTTCGTTATACAAAAATTCATCTCTTATATCTTCATAATAATCATTTTGATCTGGACCACTCACTAAAGCACCGTACAAAATTTGTGGATTTGGATTTTTCGATTTATAATCGTCCCATCCGCAAGGCTGAGGTAAATCTGGACAAGAACTGTAAAAAAAATTAATTTCTCAAATTAAAAATGTCCATTTAATTAAATACCTTGCACAATGGTGGGGGTTTAACGGGTAATTATTTCCATAACCTATCACGTAACTTCGTCCATTTGTACCCAACATGTAATTAATTTGTTGTTTTGCAAAATTAACGTAAGTGGCGGTTGAAATGTTCAAATTTGCTGCCTAAATTAAATAATTAGTTGTAAAAAGTCTATTGAAAAACACTTTTAAGGTTCAGTTGGTACAGGTTTTTAAATTTATGCCTTCGTAAAAAAACTGAAAATTTAGTTTTTCGGCTGTAGTTTGAAAATGGTTTACTTAAAATAGTATTTTTTACAACATGAGATGAAACATACGTTTTTTTCGTGAGATAGAATTTAATTCACAAGCCCCGTAGGGGCGAGTGAATTAATCTTTCGAACGAAAAAAACGGATTTCATCTCGAGTCGTAAATGCTATTTTTTCTACGACGATAATTAGTACATTTTAAAAAAATAATTCTTTTTACTAAAATGTGAACCGACCACAAAAAAACTGGTTTCACCTCATGTTGTAAATAACATCTGCTTGTAATAACACTTTTTCTCACTAGAGACGAAAATGCTATTTTCGTAACGAGTAAGTGATGACGAAATGCTTAGTTTCACATATGGGAGTAGAAAAAAATTTTTTTTTGAAAATTCTTTTAGAAGGTCAAAAGAGTTATCAAACGATACTAAACTCGACATTTTATCACATCGACGCTAGGCTGCGCCCATAAGAAAATAAAAAGTTAAACGTCGCGACGCTTAGCGTCGATGTGATAAAATGTCGAGTTTGGTATCGTTTCATAGCCCTTTCCTCCGTACTACTGAATCACAACAATCTCTAAACATTTACCTGTAGACAAAGGAAGGCGACATTAGCTGCTAGCGATAACGTACCGGCTTTATCAAAAAAGACCAAACCTTGAGGCGTACGTTTATGATCGTTAATTGAGTAATCACAAAATAATTCGACCGCTTGAAAATAACTCCCTTTGTTTGTCTCTTGCGCTAAAAGCACCTAAAATAATATTTTTCGGTTTTACTCGTAAATAAAATAAATTGAAAAATAATTTTACTTTAACTGCGGGCATTTTGGTATTAAATGAAAATATATTGTCATCTTCTTTTAGTTTGTATGTTGAATAAAATTGTTCGGCGTCGTTTAAGTATTTTTCATTTTTTGTAGCTTTATAAAGCCAAATGGCAGCCCACGCCAACTCGTCGACGTAATTTGATGATCTGCAAAAGAAATTTAATTAAAAAACGGAATTCAATTTCTTTGTTAATCAACTTACTGATAATAAGTTTTTGCACCTGGAATAGACTCGTGATAAAGGCCACGATAGCCAACAGCCAACTCGTACAATTCAATCGAATGATTAAGCGCCAATTGTGAGTAAGTTTCATTTACGCTTTTAAATACCAAAGACGTGACTGCCAAAGCAGCGGAAGTTTCTCCAGCGAGATCCGAACCTTAAAAACGAAGAAAAAAATAAAACACTCCAAGCACAATTTGTGTAAGGGAAAAATTATAAAACGAATGTAATTTGCTCACCTGGATGATTAATATCAATTTTATAAGCGGGCCTCGTAGTGTTTAATTCTTCGGGACGACCCCAGTAACGATGATCGATAAAAAAATCACCCACTTGTCCGTAAAATTCAAAAGGGCTTACGTGGCATTTAATGAAGTAATCGCTAGCCCATTTTATAGCATCTAAAGCCTCTTTGTATTGATCTGAAAATAAAACTCAATTAACTTTTTTTCTCTCACCCTCTTTTCCATTTCATCCCCTTTTTAAACATTTTTACATTTTCACATTTCCCAACCACCTTTTTATAATAAAGTATTATTTTTCTTTATAAATTTTTAATGTGTTTAAGTATTAAATTTTCATATTTTACATTTCGACAATGTTTTCTTTTGTTTTTAAATTAGAAATGTTTACTCTTTTATTACCTGCTGCTCTATATGATTCTTCGTATGATAATAAGCCCCAAGCTAAAATTGTTGTTGTAAATGCCATCGTAAAACCAAATTTGACGAAATCGCTCGCTGAAAAAAAACAAAAAGCAATAAAAATATGTACAATTTGAATATTTTCTTTAGGAGGAAATTTTTTGCCCTTCTATCCCAAAGTGTCGAAAATTCATAGTTCGCTCTTATTGTGCCTCTATTTCGAAGTAGACATGTCTTTAGGTCTTCAATTTGCCAAACTCAATGTTTCCGGCATTGGAGTCAAAAAATAAATCAAAATCAGCTATGACGATGTCCCCCCTTCGTCCAGAAATGGCTAAACAAAAATAACAAGAAGAAGCGAAAACGAAATATCGACTAGCTCCTTCAGGTTAATCGTGTAAAACAATCGGAACTAGAATTGGACTGAGACTGCACTGCAGAAGGCAGTATTTCCAATAGTAAACTTTTAAGTCGACAGGAGAGTCGGACTGGCTTCATTTGGCCCCCTGTAGTTTGGTGCCTGTGCCCTTTTAACTCTGTAGGTTAGGTTAGGTTACACTAGCTTAGGTTAGGTTAGGGTGAGAAGAGGGGTTTGGTTAGGGTAGCCGCCTGGGCTCCATTCTCAGACGAGTCCCCCCTCCTGCCGCACGACATCCTCTCCTACCAAAAAAAAAAGGTTAGGTTAGAGTCACCGAAATGGTAAGACCCAAAAAAGCAGTTAAAGACCTAGGAGTATGGCTTGGACGAAATTATAATTTTACCAAGCACATAACAGAAACTGCAACCAACACCGGACATTCACTCTGTCATTAATTCGATTAGTAGGTAATTCGATTCTACTGTTGTAGGCCTTTCTAATACGGATGGGTGATTTAATATTCGAAAACCACTGTAAAAATACTCTTCAGAGAAAGATAGCCCTTTGAGTAGCACCAGCCTACAGAACTGAACCGTAACGCCAGTAGGACGCCGTCGCAGTAGTAAGTTGCCTACCAGAGATGGAACTGCTTACTAAAGAACAAAAACGAGTAGGTGATGGGACACTCAAAACAGAACAAATAAAAATTTTGCTTAAATAATTGTAATCCAAATGGTTCCAAGCTCCCCTTTGGACAGTTAAAATTATTGGATACTTGCGTAGAGGTCTGAAGAATCACCGAGAAGTCTACGTCATAAGACCCGAGGTGACAGTAATGTCAATATGAAAGAGGGTAATGGGACATCGCGGCGGGATCCCATAGACCACGATAGCATTAGGTTAGGGTAGGGTTGTCTAAAGGCATGACATGGTTGTCATGATTAGTTTCTAGAAGAGAATGATTCTGAATATGCGTTCCAACATAATTGTGGTTCCATCTTGGAAAATAGAATTGGAAGCCAATTTGGGATGTCGGAAATTTGAAATAGAGAGCCAAAGAGACGGATTGCTTCCTACGACCGCTAAACCTAAGCCCATAATTATTAATGAAGGTAATATGGCCAGCACTATGTTTCTATACGCTTCAACGTAGGATGAAGAAGTGAAATACTGTTGAATTATAAATAATTTTCTTTTTCAAAATATTTTTCTATCGCTGTAAATATCCAAGTTATGAATTTATTCCCATCCCGAGACGAAGGCGCGTCTTGAAAAATACTTGACTCTTTGAATGTTACTAGTTTAGAGGAAATTAATAGCGTAAACAAAATTTTATATATTGAGCGTAATAAACTGTGAATTTATAAATAATTTTCTTCTACAAAATATTTTTCTATCTCTGTAAATATCCAAGTTATGAAATTTTTCCATCCCTAGACGAAGAAAAATACTTGATTCTTTGAGTGATAGTTTAGAGGAAATTAAGAGCGTAAACTAAATTTTATATATTGAACGTAATAAACAGTTGAATTCTAAATAATTTTCTTCCACAAAATATTTTCCTATCGCTATAAATATCCAAGTTATGAATTTATTCCCATCCCGAGCCGAAGGCGCGTCTTGAAAAATACTTGACTCTTTGAGTGATACTAGTTTAAAGGAAATTAAGAGCGTAAACTAAATTTTATATATTGAACGTAATAAACAGTTGAATTCTAAATAATTTTCTTCCGAAAATATTTTTCTATTGCTGTAAATATCCAAGTTATGAATTTTTCCCCATCCCGAGATAGACGGAGGCGTGTTTTGAAAAATATTTGACTCTTTGAGTGATAGTTTAGAGGAAATTGATAGCGTACACTAAAATTTTTATATTGAACGTAATAAACAGTTGAATTCTAAATAATTTTCTTCCACAAAATATTTTCCTATCGCTATAAATATCCAAGTTATGAATTTATTCCCATCCCGAGCAGAAGGTGCGTCTTGAAAAATACTTGACTCTTTGAGTGATACTAGTTTAGAGGAAATTAAGAGCGTAAACTAAATTTTATATATTGAACGTAATAAACAGTTGAATTCTAAATAATTTTCTTCCACAAAATATTTTCCTATCGCTATAAATATCCAAGTTATGAATTTATTCCCATCCCGAGCAGAAGGCGCGTCTTGAAAAATACTTGACTCTTTGAGTGATACTAGTTTAGAGGAAATTAAGAGCGTAAACTAAATTTTATATATTGAACGTAATAAACAGTTGAATTCTAAATAATTTTCTTCCACAAAATATTTTCCTATCGCTATAAATATCCAAGTTATGAATTTATTCCCATCCCGAGCAGAAGGCGCGTCTTGAAAAATACTTGACTCTTTGAGTGATACTAGTTTAGAGGAAATTAAGAGCGTAAACTAAATTTTCTATATTGAGCGTAATAAACTGTTAATTTATAAATAATTTTCATGAACAAAATATTTTTCTATCGCCGTAAATATCCAACTTATGAAGTTTTTCCATTCTTAGACTCTAATTACCTACTGCAATTGTAATATTAAGCATCTTAAAAGTCAGAAACGTTGAAAAAAGCAACTCGAGTATAATACTGTAAGGAAAAAATATAATGATTTATTAAAATCTCTCACCATCGTAATATCCACCAGTTAGGTCTTCCCCATTTAATCCTTTATCATTTAGAGCAGAATCGCCTCTCCATTTAATTCGGTTATTTTGAGGTAATCGTCCTGATCTTTGAGCTTCGTAAAATAGCAGAGACAATTTCAAAACCACTTTATAATCTGGATCTGGTAAATACGACGAAAAACAGGATATTGCGGAAATCAACAAAAGTGCTAATGTTAGGGTGGAAATCTTACCCATCTGTGAAGAGAAAAAAAAAGGTGAAATGGGAAAATAAGTCGCATTAATTTGAACTTAGAGCAAAATTGTGTGCTATTAGTAATAAATGAAAGTCATGATGTCATTTTAATGATAAATAAGTAACGCAAAATATTTTGTTTATTTAAAAATTTAAAAACCGGTTAATAAGTTAAAAATTTTAAATTTACACTTTTTTTTCGTTTGAAATGGGAAATTACCGGTTACGCAATTGTGCAACTATGAAGTTGTAAAACAAAATTTAAGTCGAAATCAGCCACTTATTTGCAATATTCCAATCGTGAATTGCATTCTCAAATTGTTTTTCGCTCAATTGTGACGTCACTTACAAGCGGAAACAAGAAACGTGCATTGAATTTCCGCACAATTTTTTTTCTAATTTTTAGCCACTTAAAAAACTACACTTGAACCCTTTTACTCACTTTTTTTAATCAATCAGATCATTTTACAACACTTGCAAAGTTTTCCGTTTTTCTCCCGTGCTGCGCTATCGGTTTGAGAAGGAGAAAAACTTGGGAAAATTTATTTACAACTATTTACTGTCGAGTCTCGTTAATAACTAAAGACGGGATCTTAATCAAATGTGGTTGATTATTTCGCATACATGTAGAATGTAACTAACTAAACATAATAGCGTGACATTGTATGAATATGATGCTTTCACTTTTTAAACAAAGATGAAAAAGTAACAATAAATTTCTTATTTGTAAAATTATTTACGGGGGAATCATCGCGATATCTTTTGATGATGCATAAAGTTAGATAATGGTTTTTCAATATTTTTTTATATCTCAAAACATTTGATTTTCTAAGTGGAGCGCAAGGATAAGGATATTATTAAATGGCGCTTATAGTAAAGGACAAAAGAATTAAAATTGCTCACATTGTATAGAGTCGATTTAGGGGCTTTTAAAACTGCTTTCAATTCCACTAAATTTACTTTCGAGACGAAATTATCGGTGCTTTTGTTCAGGATTCATTTCTGTATTTATATATATTTTTTACGTTGCTTACGTAAAAAAATCGGCGATTAAGTGGAGGAGAATTGGACTGGAAAAGGTGTCTTAATTTGAATTTAATAGAATGGAAAAGAAATATAGGGTGCTTTTTTTAAATGGTATAGGTACACATAGGGATCAAGAAAAATGAGATTAGCAAAAAGTTACTTATTTTGATGAGTTTTAAGAATCCGTTTAGAAAATTTTAAAAATCAAAATAGTTATCGAGATAACGCAAAAAACTGAATATTGCCAATATTGTTTTTTGGTTGTAGTTTGAAAATAGTTTACTTTAGAAAACTTATTCTCGAGATAATTTTTAGGGGTACAAAAGAGCTATCGAACGATACCAAACTCGACATTTTATCTCATCGACGCTAGGCGTCCTGATGTTCAACTTTTTGTTTATTTATGAGGACCTATTGTTTTCTTAGAAAAGTTATGTGAATTAACAAAAGTACAAGCTAAAATGTTCTTGTTTAGTATTCGAATTTAGACAAGTCAACTGAGCAAACTGCCAAATAACAATAGGCCCCTATTAGAAAATTTACAGTTAAACGTCGCGACGCTTAGCGTCGATGTGATCAAATATCAAGTTTGGTATCGTTTGATAGCTCGTTTGAACTCCTGAAATTTCTTTTAGAGGATATTGCTTTATTAATTATACGTTATCGTGGTAACCATTTCTCATTTTGAAATTTTCTAAAGCTATCCTTACATCGCCCTTATCCTCGTCTACGGCATCCGAACTTCTTGATTCTTTCTCTGTATCGAATATAAAGTAGCATAAGTTGTTTACATAGATGGGTGAGCCTCTAATGTTCATTTTAGCGGTTGATTGAAAAATATTAAAAAAGTTTTTGAAGATGTTATTTATTAAATTACTAAAATATGAATACACTTGAAACTATCACTACATAAATATTGATTTACATGAAAGATGTACTAATAAAGTAATCAATACGTATTAAATTTTTCGGCTGTATTTTGAAAATAGTTTAGAAAAAAAGACTTTAGGAAAAAAATTTAAGGAAGTTAAAAGAGCTATCAAACGATACTAAACATTCTGTTACATCACATACTAGCCGTTGCGACGTTTAACTTTCTATTTTTTATAGAGACCTATTGTTTTGTTTTTTTTTCCCAGAAAATTACACGCCCACTTGCCGACGCTATCTTACATTTTTAAATTTACACGCCCACTTACCGCCATATTTGAATTTCCTGCCATTTTTACAGGATTTTCCACCCTACATCTGTTGGAGAATCCCCATAGATATACTACTGATAACAAATGAGAACTTTTTATTTTCTAGTTTTCTTCATTTACACGTTTCTAGGTTATGTTATGTTGCGTTATGCTAATATGTTACGTTATGTTATTTTTTACGATGAAAAATATCGATTAAAACTTGGTTTTTAAAGTTTTAGAATCTTAAGCTCATTAGCAAATAAAATAAAATTACATTTACCCCCCCCTCCCCAAAGCGTTTAATCGACGTGAAATACGTAGTCAGTCCGGCCCTGACCTTACTGAAAAATTGCCTTCTTTAAGTTGGGAAGCGAATATTTCCACTGCTTCGTTACTCTTTATGTTACATCACAAATTTCGAAATCTTCTCGCTCTTGCTAATAATTATTTTGAACGCTTTTGTATAATTTAATCCAATTTTTATTGGTTTTTAAATAAAAAAAGTCGTCTTCTATAGTCTCCGAGGTAATCGAATAAAAGCGAAAAGATGTAAATTAAAACGAAATCGTACACCTTTTGATTTAAAATATTCTTTTATCATTTGAACGATCTTCAAAAGAGCCGAATAATGGATTTTTCATACTTTAAAAAGTTTAAACATTAGAAAGAGACATTTTGCGTTTTTTTAGAATTTATCTGATTTGAATGAGCTGTCTGCAAAGTAGTCCTTCAATAAGAATTTGAAAATTCAAAAAAAGTATTTGTGAAACGTTCAAAAAGTCGTTGTTGCACAGATTTTATTTATCGGCGTTTTTGTAGGAACTTCTATAAGAGTAAACTGTTAGATGAATTAGCCAATAAGAGGACTGGTACTATATTTTGGGAATCATTGCTAAAGTGTCATATTAAAGACATTACCGAAATTTAAAAAAAATAAACTTCCAAGGTGTTTGTAAGACAGATAATGTAAGACGTAAGTTCCTGGCGATGTCGGCGTACCGCACCTCGCACTGCCCATAGAACAACACTTAATAATATAGGAAAAAAATAAACAAAGCATTATTTTATATGAGACCCCACACTCATAAAGGGTAGTGATTGGAACTCTCGGTCATATAGGGCTTTAACATTTAAAATCATACTTTGGAAATTTCATACTTGCTATTTTATTTTAGAAAAAAAATCTTAAAATAAAAAGTTTAGAGCAGAAAATTCTGTGTATAAATCAAAACCCAAAATCAATTTTGAATATTTCATAGCGCCATAAATCACCAAAGTATGATTTTTCACGTTAAATCTCTATGACCGCGAGGTCCGGTCACCACCCTGTATAACACAATGCTTTATTTATTTTTTTTGATAAAGAGGTAAGCGTGATGCGTCCACTACGTAACAAACATAAAAATAGTTTCTAAATTTCCCCTAACAATTTCTTCTTTAACTTGAAAAACTTTATTCAGTTACTCGAAACTTCTAACAACTCGCTTCTAAGCGAGCCTCAACATTTTAAGCGGAGCATATCGATGAGTCGAAACATTGATAGAGCGAATCATCGTTAGATCGAAAATGCGCCCACTACTAGTACTGCTATCTCTCTTATTTTCTTAGCGTCTTTACCGCTTAATATTTTTGAACGAAAATACCCCCCACTATGACACGCACGACAGAGACAACTTCTAGAATTGTCAGTACCAGTAGCGTACTAAAAAAATTAGTTTTAAGCAGATGATTTTGAATTTTATTTATAGACAAATATTTTTTATTAAAATATCGATAAACGTAACTGAAAAATTATTTTTAAGTTGAATTTTTTTATTAACAATTAGATTAACAATTCCAAGGAAAAAGAATGTCATCTTAGAAATGTAAAGAAGATGATACTTAAAACAATAGATTTATTTTTTTAATCACAAAAACTTTATTTTGTCACGTTAAATTTACGGAGACTTACTACATAGAATTTTGAATTTCCAAAAACGAATTTCAAACGAGATTCGATGAAGGTAGGTAAAAGGTACAATATTAATGTATTAGAAATTAAAAAAGATCAGAAATTCTTAGAAAATTAAAAATGTAAAAGAAGTGACCAAACTTGCAATATGAATTTGTTATCAGGTATAACTTCCTCAAGTTTCATACCATAACATTAATTAAAACTAAAGTTCTCTACAAAAAACTGCGACCCACCAATAACGGCAGTTTTAAATTTTTTTTAGGTTAGAAAATTAACATAAAATATTTTAACCCGCGATCGCTATGCAGGTTAGCAAAACCCTAACATTTCTTAATTTTTGCTAATATCTTTTTATTGACAAAAGCATGGTTGTAGATCTTCGAGATATGCTTCCCTCAGTGGTATGATCTTCTTAGAACATACCGAGTTTGAAAGTGGGTAGACGTTAAACAGCCCTAAATGAGCATTTTAGTTGAAAAAATGTAAGATTTACGTGTTAACGGGTGATCACATTTTTTATTTAAATTAAAATAAATATCAGTTTCAATGCTTTAATTGTTTAGATATTTTAGTTAAGTATAAAAAAATTAATTTCGTCAGCAAAAATTGTAATACAATAAGTACATGTTAGCGAAATGCTCGCACGATAGTGATCACGTAAATAATTTTTTGCACAATCGTGTTCTATTCTGTACTTACCAACAATGTTTATACTAATAGAAAGTTGATTTTACCAAACCATTGTATGTGTCCATAGAAACAATAAAATAATGATTTCGAAATATTTAACCAAAAGCACAAGGGTGGTAAGTGAAACAGATGTTTGAGCTATTTGTTATTTTTATTCTTGTTACTGGGACAACATTGTTCTCCAGCGGTTACTCTTTTGAATAAATTTTAAAATTATAAAAATTATTTACAACTGTCAACTAGTGTCAGTTTACAAAATGAATTTATTATTAGTTATTTTTCACGATTGTGCAAAAAATAGTATGCAATACTTGGATCGTTAAGTGCTTTTCTTAACAAATCTCGAAAATTAGAAAAACTCGACCCTACGGGTCTCGTTTTGCTAACATTTTCTGGATTTGTTAACTATGCACTTACCGACCATGTATTGCAATGTACTATAACGATAGTGATCGCGGGTTAACTTTTAAACAAAACGAAAATTTTTTAGTCTCCATCCGACCAATACAAGCGAATTTATTAAAAAAATAGTGAAATAGAAACTTTTAATAAAAATTTCAACTTCATAAAACAATGGAATAAAAAAAAACTCTGAAATAGGTACAATATTAATATAATGGTAGGTAGGTAAATGGTTTCGAGACCAACAATAGTATTTATTTGCTTATTTGCCTATATTACACCATCAAACGTATAATAGTAAATACTAAAAATTCCATTCATTTTCTTTTTTAATTTTAATTTTTGTAAATTTAAATAAAAATTTTAATAATTAATAAAACAAAAAAGTTTTTAGTAATAATACAGTTTAGTTAAATTTCTTCAAAAAGAAACGTAAATTTTAACTAACACGAGTTTGGTGCGCTACTGACCACATCTAGTTATGCTACTTGTAGTGGGGAGTACTTTCTTTATAACCGTATGTGGCGACAAAGATGCTAAAGCAACTAACTGAGGGATGGGCATATTTTCGATCTAACGATGATTCGCTCTATCGACTTTTCGCTCCAACAATAGTGACCCATTTTAAGAAACTAATATTTCGCCATCGTTTAGCAAAGAATTTCACAAATATTTAATAAACTTGAAATTGTTAGTTTTAAAAGCATTTTCTCGTACGAGAGTAACCAAACTTATTTTAAACTAAATTTAATCATTTAATAAATCTCCCCTACTAACAATTCAAAATTAACTTTTAACATTTAAGTAACTTTTGAGGTCGTGACTTGAACAAATTTTGCACTATTAAAGCGCCAGGTGCCCTTTATTTACTTCATACTTTTAAAAACTTTTACTTGTTAAAATTAGCATTTTTTTAAATAAAATTAGCACAAATCATCGCTTCTTTGAAGTTACGACATTCGGAGTTAATAGACGGCTTTATAAATCAAAATGAAAATCTTTAAAGTCGACTTTAAAGATAAAGATTGTTTACTCTATGATCAATAAAAAAATGTACCTAAAAATTTGCACTAGGTGACTTTTGAGATGTTCCAGACCACTCTACTAGAGATAGCAATATCTCGTCTTTGTAACTCTCGGTGCTTCGCACCTCGTGCAAAAATCCTGGCACTTGGTCTATAATAGTAGCCTTCTCAACTTTAGTATCTAATATACTAATTAATTTCGCATAAACATTTTAAATATTTACAATGAAATTCGACACACTCGAGAAACTTATTAATTATATTCGAATAAAGCTGCACCCACATAATGCCGATCGACAAGACCTCTCAAATGGAAACTTATCGCAGTCATCGTAGCTTTTATATTAATAAACAGGACTCGGAGACATTTTATTTAAAGGAAGAAGCGCTAGCGCGTTTAAGGGGATGTTCTGGTGAAGAGAAACTTGTGCATCGGTTTTGGTAAGACCGATCGGATTGTAGCGATCAAAAGTGAGATGTGGATGCAGCTTTAGTCCAGTTGACAATTTCTGCATCTAATAAAATAAAAAAAAATCTTCAATTACTCCTCATAGGTATGAATACGATGGCTTTCTTTGCTAAATTTGGCAACGCTGCTATGTGACTTTAATTGCTTTAACATACAATTTAAAGAAGAAATTTAATTATTGCTTATTCTCTATTTGAGAAAAGTTCAGAGCATTGATTTGTTCTCTAGGTTAAAAATAAACGTCGAGTTTCCTCTTACACTTTTTTGAAGTGAGAAAAACATTTTAAGGTTCATTAAGTGTTCAGTGTGTATAAAACACACACTAAACACTAATCGTCTATAAAATTTAATTAAGCGTAGATTTCACGCAAAATTTTCTCTGTTAATTACATTTTAATTAAGTAAATATTAAGGGCTAGGTAATTAATCAAAAACTTACCCCAGCAACTATCGAGCAAATGGGGTTGTTTAAATAACTATTCCTTTATTGTTTGTATTAAAACGCACTTTCGCTTGTGTTGACATTTTCATTCAAAGCGTGTCGTGTGAAAATTTGTAATTCGTGACTTGTTTGTACTAGTCATTTTATCATGATTAAATTCAAATTAAATTATAAGTTAACACGGTAATTAATTAATAATATTATTATAAATAATTTATGTTTAAATAATGGTGAGGTGGTAAGGAGTTGGACTATAATATAAAGAGTTGAAAGTGCTGGGTTTGAATCCTGGAATTAGTTCGGCGATTCTTCGAACTCTAGGTACGCTCTTTTCTTGCAATTGCGTGACAGAAACAAGCAAGCGTGTAGACACATGTAGAGAGACATACAGATAGGGATACATGCATACAGACGGGCAGGTCGGCAGGCATTCACAAAAATAGGCCGTCAAGCTGACAACCAGACATATAGATACGCCAGCAGACTGACAAGCAGACACAAAAATGAGCCGGGCAGCTGACAAGCAGGCAGACAGGCTGGACAGGCAGAGAAGCAGAGAAGACGAGAAGCTGAGAGCCAGAAAGACGGGTAGGCAAAAGGGAAATCGATGAAAGTCCCCGGAGCCCGATGGCTTTACAGCAGCTACTTTGAAACTACTACGAAGCAGCTACAACTAGGTCTAAAGGGAAATCGATGACAGTCGGGGGCCGTAGGCCCCACAGTGGCTATTTTAAAACTACTGCGAAGTAGCTATACTAGGTCTAAAGGGAAGCAGAGAAGACGAGAAGCTGAGAGCCAGAAAGACGGGCAGGCAAAAGGGAAATCGATGAAAGTCCTCGGGGCTCTATGGCTTCACACCAACTACTTTGAAACTACTACAAAGCAGCTACCACTAGGTCTAAAAGGAAATCGATGACAGTCGGGGGCCATAGGCCCCACAGCAGCTATTTTGAAACCACTGCGAAACAGCCATCACTAGGTCTAAAGGGAAATCGATGACAGTCGGGGGCCGTAGGCCCCACAGTGGCTAGTTTAAAACTACTGCGAAGCAGCTATACTAGGTTTAAAGGGAAGCAGAGAAGACGAGAAGCTGAGAGCCAGAAAGACGGGTAAGCAAAAGGGAAATCGATGAAAGTCCCCGGAGCCCGATAGCTTTACAGCAGCTACTTTGAAACTACTACGAAGCAGCTACAACTAGGTCAAAAGGGAAATCGATGACAGTCGGGGGCCGTAGGCCCCACAGCAGCTATTTTGAAACCACTGCGAAACAGCCATCACTAGGTCTAAAGGGAAATCGATGACAGTCGGGGGGCCGTAGGCCCCACAGTGGCTAGTTTAAAACTACTGCGAAGCAGCTATACTAGGTTTAAAGGGAAGCAGAGAAGACGAGAAGCTGAGAGCCAGAAAGACGGGCAGGCAAAAGGGAAATCGATGAAAGTCCTCGGGGCTCTATGGCTTCACACCAGCTACTTTGAAACTACTACAAAGCAGCTACCACTAGGTCTAAAAGGAAATCGATGACAGTCGGGGGCCATAGGCCCCACAGCAGCTATTTTGAAACCACTGCGAAACAGCCATCACTAGGTCTAAAGGGAAATCGATGACAGTCGGGGGCCGTAGGCCCCACAGTGGCTAGTTTAAAACTACTGCGAAGCAGCTATACTAGGTTTAAAGGGAAGCAGAGAAGACGAGAAGCTGAGAGCCAGAAAGACGGGTAAGCAAAAGGGAAATCGATGAAAGTCCCCGGAGCCCGATAGCTTTACAGCAGCTACTTTGAAACTACTACGAAGCAGCTACAACTAGGTCAAAAGGGAAATCGATGACAGTCGGGGGCCGTAGGCCCCACAGCAGCTATTTTGAAACCACTGCGAAACAGCCATCACTAGGTCTAAAGGGAAATCGATGACAGTCGGGGGGCCGTAGGCCCCACAGTGGCTAGTTTAAAACTACTGCGAAGCAGCTATACTAGGTTTAAAGGGAAGCAGAGAAGACGAGAAGCTGAGAGCCAGAAAGACGGGCAGGCAAAAGGGAAATCGATGAAAGTCCTCGGGGCTCTATGGCTTCACACCAGCTACTTTGAAACTACTACAAAGCAGCTACCACTAGGTCTAAAAGGAAATCGATGACAGTCGGGGGCCATAGGCCCCACAGCAGCTATTTTGAAACCACTGCGAAACAGCCATCACTAGGTCTAAAGGGAAATCGATGACAGTCGGGGGCCGTAGGCCCCATAGTGGCTATTTTAAAACTACTGCGAAGTAGCTATACTAGGTCTAAAGGGAAGCAGAGAAGACGAGAAGCTGAGAGCCAGAAAGACGGGCAGGCAAAAGGGAAATCGATGAAAGTCCTCGGGGCTCTATGGCTTCACACCAGCTACTTTGAAACTACTACAAAGCAGCTACCACTAGGTCTAAAAGGAAATCGATGACAGTCGGGGGCCATAGGCCCCACAGCAGCTATTTTGAAACCACTGCGAAACAGCCATCACTAGGTCTAAAGGGAAATCGATGACAGTCGGGGGCCGTAGGCCCCACAGTGGCTAGTTTAAAACTACTGCGAAGCAGCTATACTCTAGGTCTAAAGAGAAGCAGAGAAGCTGAGAGCCAGATAGACGGACAGGCAAAAACACACAGAGACCCATAGGCCGAAAGGCAGATTGGTCGATAGACAGAGAGGCTAACAGGCCTACAAATATACATGCAGCTAAGCCGACAGGCAGGCATGTCGATAGACAGACAGACGGACAGGTAGATCGATTGATAATCAATCAAATGGAGGGGATGAAAGCCGGGTATAGGCACACAGATGTAGGTAGATAGATAAAAAGTCGTTCAGAGAGCTAGACAGAGAGCCTAAAAGCGGTGAAAAGTATACCCTGTACAGGCTGACAGAAACAAAAATTTTGGTAATAACGAAATATTTCATTTTATCTTCATAAAACTATTTATTTTCCAACCCTTATTTTACTTCTTTTTATATCTGCTAAAGTTAACTTGATAAATAAAAACAATTCCTTTCGCACAGTTTCTCTGCCTCTATTATATCTTTCACCCTTAAATAATTTGTATAGCAAATAGTAGTCTCAAACAATTAATTTCGTGAACTTCTCGAACAAATAAGAACATCCCCTGTTACTAAACAATTAAAGACAAAGTTTAAAGGCAAATTTAATGTGATATTACTTGTAACTTAATTATAGTTTGCTTAATTTTCAAACCAATTAAAATTGTAATTACGATTAACAAAAGAACCAATTAAATTTTTTATTCTCTTTTTAACCCTCTCGTTCTATAGCCCTTATAATTAAAATTTATAATTAACATTTAAGAGTGCTCTAATGAAACGACGTAATTTTGAAATAATTATTATTTTAGTGGAAGCGGTTTACTACCTAAAATTAGAAAAAAAAACGGTTTTGATGATACAAACGAGCCACTTGATATTGCTGTGTTTATGAGATCAATTTAAAGTGCTGCACTTTTTAATTGAGCCCTTAGGGTTTAAAATGGTGGAAATTATGTAAATTGCGTATGTTTGCAGTAAAAATTAAGTTTGGTGGATTTAAAAGGTAATTTTTCTATAAATTGGATGTATTTAAATGTGTGTAAACATTACCCAAGATAGGGGTTGTATTTTGATGAAGAAAAACTGTTTAATTTGTAAAACAATTACGGAGGCAAACTAACTGAAGGTAAGTAGTTTATTATCAAGTTATAATAGTCCAAAAATGCAATGCAAAATTAACAAAAGTCGCATTTCTGTCTGTATGCCTTTACGTCTTTAAAAAAAACATTTTTACCCTACCTTTTTATTTTAAATTAAGGGAAATTCATGACAGTCGGGGGGCGTATGCCCTACAGCACCTGCTTTGAAACCACTGCGAAGCAGCCACCACTAGGTCTTCACGGAAATCGATTACTGTCCCCTGGGCTCGAATGCCCCACAGCAGCAACTTTCATACCACTGCAAAGCAGCTTGCAGCAGCCACTAGGTCTAAAGGAAAATCGACGAAAGTCCCCGGAGCCTAAAGGTCCCACAGTGACTACTTTGAAACCACTACGAAGCAGTTATCATTAGGTTTAAAGGGAAATTGGTGATAAGCAGAGTCCTAGGCTCCAAAGCGGCTTCTTTGAAACAACTGCGGCTACCACTTACTAGGTCTAAAGGAAAATCAATGACAGTCGAGGGACGTTAGCCCCACAGTAGCTATTTTAAAACCACTGCGAAACAGCTTGCTGCTGCCACTAGGTCTAAAGGGACATCGATAAAAGTCCCCGGGGCCTGAAGGCCCCACAGCGACTACTTTGAAACCATCATGAAGCAGCTACCGCTAGGATTAAAGGGAAATCGATGATAAGCGGAGCCCTAGGCTCTAAAGCGACTTCTTTGAAACAACTATAACCGGCAATTTTGAAATCACTGCAAAGCTGCTAGCACTAGGTCTAAAGGGAAATCGAAGAGAGTCAGGGGCCGTAAGTTCCACAGCGGCTTCTTTGAATCAACTGCGAAGCGGCTACCACTAGGCTAAAGGGAAATCGATTATAGTCAGGGGCCGTATGCCCCACAGCAGCTATTTTGAAGCCATTGAGAAGTAGCCACCACTAGGTCTAAAGAAAAATCGATGGCAGACGGGGGCCGTGGGCCCCACAGCGGCATCTTTGAAACCATTGTGAAGCAGTTATACTAGGTCCAAAGAGAATATGATGATAGTGATGATAGTAGGCTCCACAGTGACTTCTATAAACAACTGCGAAGCCGCTATAACTACGCTAAAGGGAAATCGATGACAGTCATTCTCGAAGACTGAGAAGCAGCCTGCTGCTGTCACTATGTCTAAAGGGGCCGAAAGGCCACACAGCTACATTATGAAGCAGCTACCGCTAGGATTTAAGGGAAAGCGATGATAAGCGGAGCCCTAGGCTCTAAAGCGACTTCTTTGAAGCAACTATTAGCGGCTATTTTGAAACCACTGCAAAGCTACTAGCACTAGGTCTAAAGGGAAGCCGATGACAGTCGGGGGCCGTAAACTCCATAGGGGCTTCTTTAAATCAACTGCGAAGCGGCTACCACTAGGCTAAAGGGAAATCGACTATAGTCAGCCATTTTTAAACCACTGCGAAGCAGCCACCCACTAGGTCTAAAGAGAAATCCATGCCAGTTGGAGGCCGTGGGCTCCACAGCGACTACTTTGAAACTATTGTGAAGCAGTTATACTAGGTCTAAAGAGAATATGACGACCATGGGGGGCGGGGCGTAGGCTTCACAGTGGCTTCTTTGAAACAACTGCGAAGTCGCTATCACTACTCTAAAGGGAAATCGATGACAGTCAGGCTCGAAGACTGCGAAGCAACTTGCTGCTTCCACTAGGTCTAAAGGGAAATCGATAAAAGTCCCCGGGCCCTGAGGGCCCTACTTTGAAACTACTTTTATTAAGGGAAATCGATGATAAGCGGAGGACGTAGGCCCGACAGCGGCTATTTTGAAAGCTCTTCAAGCGGTCACCACTAGGTCTAAAGGAAAACCGATGACAGTCGGGGGCCGGTAGGTCCCATTACGGCTTCTTTGAAACCACTGCGAAGCAGCTACCACTAGTTCTAATGGGAAAACGATCACAGCCGAGTCCGTAGAGACGCACGAGCCTACTCGTGCATTTTGGAACCACTGCGAAAGAGCTGCCACGAAATCGATGGTTGAATCGATGACAAGAATAGGCCTAATAATACCTCACAGTTTCTCTCTTGCATCTTATTTCCAAAACACCATAGGTAGGACACTATAATAATCTCAATAAAAATGAAAAACTACCATTTCCCATGGATTTTAGTATATTTTGTCCGAGAGGCACATTTATGTAAAAGCGTAGATAAAAGAGATTATTATCGGGTTAACGAACTTTTCTAATTTTTTACAATTTTTCCTAAGGGCTAAATCCAAAAGTACGACTGATCAAATTCCTTTAAATGGAGTGTTATTTAGAACTGTACCCAACGACTCCCTTCTATCTGTCAGAAGTTTTATTATGCGTACCGCTACCACTTACAAAAAGTTTACTAACTAAACCTAAAGCAACTCTTTGTAAAACTAAAAATCTTTCTTTGCCATTAAACTTTTCCACACTTTCGTGGTGGTTCTTTTTCTTGTAGTAAGTTTAGTGAATAGCTGACGTAAGTTTTACTTTTATAAATTTTTTCTTCTGAAAATAGCGTGTATGGCCATTTATGAACTAGTTTCGATGTAAATTAGTTATTCGTAGATTAAGTGCCAGTTCTTCAATCAAGGTTTTACTTCTAATAATCTATTTCGAGAGTAACTCACGAATAAACTGATTTCAAAAGCATTTTGTTGATTGGTAATTTTAAGTAGGTATTAAATATTCGAACAAGGGGTGTGTTCGTCACTTATGTTACCAGTATCTTTTGTTTTCATCAATTTTGATTTGTAAGCGGCGTAGGAGCTTCTGAATTGGGCCACCAAAATATTGTTTTATAAATATTCTCGACCGATTTTAATAAGATTTGGTATGAAACCTAAACAAGTGCTTTAACATAAGTATAGATACCAAATGCCAATTTTCTAAAGGTCACCAGAGGGCGCGAGTTACGTGTTTTCTTCTTAAGATGCCTACTCTAGGCTTAAATGAAAAAACTCTCAGGTTAGTTTTGTCATGAATAAAAAAACTAAAAAATTATTACTAGCAAAATCTTTGAATTTATGCGAGTAAACTAAATTTTAAGCTTTCCACTAGTTTATTTTCAAGTTTAAAAGATACCGTTTGGATGTAAAAAGACGCCCTCAACTAGGTCGGCAAAGATATGTCGTTTAAAAATATCTGTTAGCTTTATACCAAAACACGATAAAATCCTCAAGATAGTCTTATAGGAAAAGAATCTTATTTGAATAATGTATTATTTACTAAAAGAAAATACGAGATTGGAAAATCGAGTTTTGTATGTAATTTTAAAAGAAAAAGAAAAATTAAGAACATAAAACGAAAAAAGAAAACACTCGACAACATAAATTATGCTTAAAAGCTGATATTAAGCTCTTGTTGAGTAAAAAGCTACTACAGCTTTAGAATAATCAAATTTTAATAAAGGTTTCTATTGATTTATAAAATATAAGCTACATGTTTTCCAATAAAAAAAAAGAATATCAAACACGACATTTATTGTTCCAACATTTTCTTTAGTTTTGAAATTTTTTAAAATTTAAATGATATTGTGATCTGTGAGTTTAGCTCTCTGTTCGCCTGCTGGTTTACTTTTCTGTTCTTGTGGACGTATGCTTGTCTGTACGTCTACCTCTCTGTCCGTATCCACTTCTGCTCGTTTGCTTGTCCTGCCTGTCTGTTTTACGCTTATATGTCTCTCGGTCCACCTTTCTGCTCATCTCTCCTTATTTGTATGTACTTATATCAGAAAATAACTCTGAAACGCCTAATTCATTTATACCCGGTTGCATAAAAGAAAATTATATTTTAACGCGAAACTTAGATTTATAATCCTTAGATATGGCATCGTTACACAATAAATAAATAAAAATGTCAAAGTTGGAGAAAATAGATTCGCTAGCAAATTCAACACAAAAAGAACTTAACCTCAGATTTTAATATTTATTTACAAACGTCAAACTTTGACATTGCATTGTGTATCGTTGCTCGTTGCCATATCAAACCCTTATAAATCTAATTCTCCGATTAAAATATAATTCTCTTTTATACAACCGGGCATTAGAATACTGGCTTATCATAGTCTCCGTATGCGACCAATATACAGGGTATCTGAGATCTACACACGTTCTATTGGCAACTTTGTTAATCTTTTAATTTTCCATTTCTTGATTAAGACATTGCAAGTTGATTTACCCACCTATAAAATTTTATAACATCTTAAAAATATCACAAACCTTCCTTTTTACTTTAAGAATTCTCATTTTATAAAGTACCAATATTCAGAAAAAAAGGAAAGCTCATCAAGTCAAATTATGTTTGTTATGTTATTTTTTCATGTAACATCCTTCACACTTTTCTTTCTTTACGAAATTGCCTTTTTACATTTAACAAGTGAACAACATTTTAAATTTAAAAGAAAAACAAATTTATCACGTAAAGAGTAAAATAAAAAATATTAGCTCTTTTATACACAGTATGATCCTTAAATTTCTAGACACAAAGTTGCACATTTTCATGAGCTTGAAGAATTCGTTTAAAAAATTGCAAAACTCAAAATGGTTACCGAGATAACGCAAAAAAATAAAAATTTGGGAATTTTGTTTT
Organism: Malthinus seriepunctatus; assembly: GCA_963924605.1. NCBI lineage: Eukaryota > Metazoa > Arthropoda > Insecta > Coleoptera > Cantharidae > Malthinus > Malthinus seriepunctatus. Next base: position 39,383,442 of record OZ004603.1, read on the forward strand.
TCGGTTGTAGTTAGGAAAAAAGTTTTAGTTTTAGAGAAAAAAATCTGTAGAATAATTATAGGAGTTTAAAGGAGCTATCAAACGATACTAAACTCGACATTTTATCACATCGACGCTTGGCGTCGTGATGTTCAACTTTTTGTTTATTTATTAACACCTATTGTTACGCTATAAAAGTTGTGTAAATTAAGAAAAGTACAAGATAGAAAGCTCTATCTGAAAAAAACAACAATAGGTTTCTATTAGAAAAGAAAAGTTGAACGTCGCGACGCCAAGTGTCGATGTGATAAAATGTCGAGTTTGGTATCGTTTGATAGCTCTTTTGAAGCCCTGATAATTTTTTTCAGAGAAAATTAAAATACTAATTTTCATTAGTCTTGGTAACCGTTTTGAATTTTGAATTTTTCTAAAGCCATCGTTCCATCGCTCTCGTGTGCTGGATCCGTACTTTTTAATCGGTTTTCTGTATCGAATAGGTCGTACTCAACATAGATGGCCCGTGATGTTCATTGTAGAGCTTGATTGAAAAATATTAAAAAACTTTTTGATGACGTTATTTATTAAATTACGAAAATATGAATACACTTGAAACTATCACTACATAAATATTGATTTACATGAAAGATGTACTTATAAAGTAATCAATACGTATTAAATTTTCATTTATAGCATTGAAAATTGAAAATTCATGAGATTAACTTCTTTCCTTTATGGTTTTAAATAAATTTGAATTATGAAAAAAATTACGTAAAATTTATACAATACAAAAACTGTATTTATTTAATTGAGCAAATATTTGGTTATTAATACTTAATTGCATCCAACAAACTTTTCTAATAAATACACAAAATAATGAAAACAAAAATGCCCTAATAGGTACAGTCATTATCGTTTCATCAGTTAAAAAAAATTAATTCAATTTACGAATATACGCAGTTCACAGAAAATTTAATTAAATTTATTCCCGAACCTCTTTTTTTTTTAAATGTATTAAATTTATGTAAAAAAAATATTTTGTTTAATTTTGTTCAATTTTAATCAATACACAGTTGTTTAAAACTACCGTCGACACCAAAAAGATCGTCGTAATTGGTTGGTTTACCGGGTCGTTTAGATTCGTCGGCTTTGTAATTTTCTTGCTCTTTAAACCACGGCGCAAATTCCTCTAACTTGTTCATCCAACCATCTGAAAATTTGTTTAATTAATTACTTTTATATAGGGTGTGAGAGTAACTTTTAATTGCTTGAGGTTAACCCTCTTAATGACGCGAGTTAAAAAAATACCAACAGGGGTCCAAACGGACCCCAGCTATTTTCTGCTTAATATTCGGTAATATTATGGTCGATTCTTGTTCTCTGGAGTATTAGGAAGGGTCTATGTCCAACCGCGTTTTTGTAGGTTAATTAAAACGACCCCTATCAAGATTTAATTGATTTAAACCCTTAATTAAGCATTTTTATGCCCTGTAGGGGTTGTGTCGATTCGTTTCGGTGTTGGAAATAATACACAAGCATAATATTATCCCTACAATAGTTATTTTTTGAGAAAAAGCGAAAAAACTAAGAAGAAAAATTAGGGTCGGTTTACACGGATTAAATGTGGTACTAACTTGTTAGTACTGAATCAACTCGAGGAGCAAAAGCACGGCAATGTAAGCTTTGACAACCGTGCACGCCGCTAAAGCTTAGATTCCCGTGGTTTTGCTCCTCGAGTTGATTCAGTACTAACAAGTTAATACGACATTTAGTCCATGTAAAACGGCTCTTAGGGTCAGATTAGTGCATTGAAATTTCAACTATCATCACTACTTGGGTCTTGCTGTCAATCTACCCCTATCGTTACTTCTAATAATTGATAGATGGGCTTACCGTGAAATTCTTGTAGTTTTCCAGCTGTGCCACCATATTCTTCAGGTAAAATCTCTCTAGGTACAAAATTATATAAACTCTCCAAACCGTCAGAATGAATATGAACGCGATTTCTAATTTTTTCCTTTAAAAGTGGTTTAACCCAAGTGTAAATGGTATCTACTAACGGATGAGCGTTGACGACATGAACTTCTTTCAATTTAACCGGATAAGCTTCCTATAAAAGTCAAATCAATTAGCTACATAATAGAACTTTTTATAAAAGTTAATTAACCTCGGCGCAGACTAAAAACTTTTTAATTAATCCCGGAGTTACTTTAGCAAAATGTACTGGGGTGACGATTCCGGCGTCTAATATGTAAACGTCTCCGGCGACGCCAGTTTGTTCTAAAGCTAAACGCAAATCTCCAATCATAAAAAGCAATTTCATGCCATCTTCGACTAAAGGACTGGTTATATTTTTATCTTTACCGCGCATAATAACGATGCGACGTCCATCTTTGGTTAAACCTGGCATTGGTGGAATTAAACTGGAAAAAATCATTTTGGTGTCGAAATAAAATAAATAGAAAAAACTTACATGAGTTTGCTCAATTCTTGCAATTCCGTTTGTTTCATATCCCTATTTGAGAAAAATTCGGGAGCAGCTGTCCGCATAGTAAAATATAAATCGAGTTTTCTTTTACATCTTTCTAAAGAAAAATTGCAGCCTCTCAAAAATGTCATTATTCTTTGTTCATCTATTTTCAGAATTAGAATTTGTGTTAGAAATAAAAAAAATAAATATTAATTTTAATTTACCCCAAGTATCGGGCAAATGGGGTTGTTTGAGTAACCATTCTTTAATCGACTGTAAAGCGCTGTCTCTCGTATTGACATCTTCGTTTAATTCTTGTCTAATGAAAACTTGCATTTCGGGTCCTGGTTGTACTAACGTCATCTTGGTGTTTTTCTAAAAAGAAATTAAAAATTAAAAAAAAAAGTACAGTCAAACACAAAATTTTGTACTGCACACCACTAGGGTGGTTTTTGTGTACAAAAATATTCTTAAAATAATATATGGGCACTATGGACTATAAAAGTCTCATCTTTCAAAATTTCTCCTAATAGGAGCTATGTAAAATTTTAACTACATCCGAAAACCCTCCTAAGACGTTCTTCAACGGCTTTGACTCGAGAATTATTTATTAAAATTTTCAAAAATACGGTGTTAATAAAACGTTTAAAAGAACCTCAGAGGTATGTTCTTTACTTCAAATTAGATTAGGTATCGATATTTTAAAGTTTTCCTCAATTTTGATTTTTAATAATGGTCTTGGAAAGCCTCTGAAAGGCGACCCTTACAACGCTACTTTGTCAATATTTTTGAAACCCATTGACCGATTTTAATAAGATTTGGTATGCAACCTACCCAAGTGCATTACCACGTGTACCAAACCATAATTTTGGAAAAGTCGCTAGATGGCGCCAGTTACGAGCAATTGGTCTTGGTTTTTCTTCCTTGTCCCGTTTACACGTCAGTTACTAATAAACTACGACCGTTATCGGGATGCAACTTTGGCAAACTATTGTAAATAGATCATTTTGAAATGTCACAAAGGCACATCCCAATCTTTAAATCTGATTTTGAAATATTAGCAAAATATACTCGCATTTCTCAAGAGGCCAAGCGCTAAGATTTTGTAAAGACTTTGTGATTGAAAAGAAAATATACAGAAGGCGAGACAATTCAAATTTCAAATTGTATCAAGAAAGACTGCATTCGAATCACCCTGTATATTAGTCTTTTTGTAACAAACAGCTCACTTTGAGTTGAGCAATTGAAAATTTGTGAATTAAAAATAAACATTAACCAACGTAAATTAATACAGTATTGCTTCACCGTTTAATACAAAGTATAAGTACTAATTAACTTTTACTGAATTTTGACATTTAAATCTCTAAAATATTTAATTTTAATTGAAAATAAATACGTTTACCTGACTTGTAGGCACTTTACTAAATAATTTTGGGATTAATTAAAATTTAATTAAATTCGTTTAAAATGTATTTTAGATGGAAAAACATATGTATACAGGGTGTCTTAACGGTGTGTGCACCGACAATTGTTCTTATCTTTAGTATAAAAGTTGCAAGAGTTGAATTGCACATTTGAATTTACTTTAGAATTACCATCAAAATGTAAATATTGTTCGCTATATGGCGATGGAATATATGGCTAGAAAATTAATAGAAGAGTACAGCAAATGGGGTCTTCAAATAAATATCAAAAAGGCAAAATATATGTGCGTAGGAGGTCCATCAGAAGAATTTGTAGTATAGAAAACAATGAAAAAATAGCATCCTACAACGACTATAAATATCTGGGAGCAAAGTTTAGTAATGATGGTAGCGACAATTTGGAAATTCTAGAGAAGATAACAAATGGAAGAAATATTATAAAACGATGAAACAGTATTTGGTGGAGTTAAGACTTAACAAGAAATAAAAAAAAAAAAATATAACACTATAGTGAAAACAGTAGCCACTTATGTTTGTAAGATGTGGAGGATAACTGAAACAAAGAAAAGAAAAATAACGGCAATGGAAATGGACGCCTTTAGAAGATCAATTAGAGAAGAGAACGCATAACAAATGGTGGAATAAAAGAAGCGAAAGAAACAATAATTAAAAAAATCGAGAAAAGGCACTTGATTTGGCTCGGACACACGTTAAGCGAATGGGAGAACACAGACTACCAAAGATAACACTGAACTGGATCCCAACCGAAAGATTAAAGAGAGGAAGACCTAGAAAGACCTGGACACAGAGAATTAAAATATCGCTTAGTGATCGCAACATACACGAAGACGACTGCTATAACCGAGAGAACTGGAAAAAAAATAATAGTCACCCGACAGCGTCGATAGACGCTCTAAAACCGAAAAAAAATTGTTTTCTGCGGAACGATCAGAGTAGAAGAAAAACTAAAGTTCAAGGTGGCTGAAATGGATTACTCACAGAGTAGACCTGGCAAATCTAGGTTAGGAGAGGTTCAGAAATGAGAATGTTCAAAATATCATATGGGCCATCATTTGGACACCTTGTTAGAATTATTGAAACCAGATGGCCTGGAAGCTGAAGGTAGAAACAAGAGAAGGTGTGAAGTCTTGGAGTTGAGAGATAGGACATCTGATCATCCAAATCTAGCAGATTTGGTATCTGCTATAGTACTGAAGTAAGAAGGCTTAAGTTTAAGACAGGTTTAACCTCCCGCCCCCTCTCCAGTGGCGTAAATAACGGACCCGTAGGGCCCGCGTTGCAGAAGGGCCCCCGAAAAATTCCGTAGTTGGTACCATAAAGCTAGCCTTTCATCACAACTTTCTAGAAGCCAGCTTTTTTTTTCCAAACCAATAGAAGATAAATTTGGCCCATCTTTAAGCGTCTGACGCTAAGAAATGCAAGGTTTCTATTGGCTTAGAAAAAGAAGCTAGCTTCTAGAAGCTGTGGTTAGCTTAAAAAGGCACTTTAAAAATATCTGTTTTTGTAATTATGTATTTGAGAATTTAAAAAAGAAACAGGTAAATACTTTTCCTCCCTTGTAGAGTTACACAGATGTTTCGACAATAAGCAACTAAAAGTCGGTCGGTTGAAAAAGTTTTAGAAATAGTCAAAATGAACCCTAAATAAGTGCAACCTAACGGCCAAAAAGTGCATGTCATTTAATGCGATCGTGATGAAAATCAAAAAATGTTTTTTTCTAAACATTCCTCTTTTATTGCTAAAGAACAGAAAAATTTTATTTTCGCTTATCTATGTGTACTGTACAGAGGGGCACTCTGAATCTTGCGAGGAATTAGGTTAGGTTAGGTTAGGTTTGATTGGGTTAGGTTAGGTTCTTTATTTCAAAAATTCTAAATATTTATTACAAAACTTTTTTTTTAATTCGCGTAGCAGTTACAAAATGAATTTTTAACTTTTACCCAGCAATTTTTTTTTAAAACACGCAGCAGACCATGAAAACATTTTTTATAATCCTTTATGCAAGATGAATATTTAACAACATGGATAATGATTTCTGCTATTTACACAAATTTGTACCTTCGCTAATTAAAAGTTTGTTATTCTCGTTTAATATAATATTTTGTTACAACATTTTAAGTATTAGGCAATGGAAGTAAATTGTATAATTTAAAAATATACGATTAGGATTACCTATACTAGGTAACTAATCGTCCAGTAATTCTGTCAATTATAATAAAAAAAATACATTTTTGTACGACCTAATTAATTAGTCTTTTTTTCCCTAAGACGAAAAAGTGTTACTATGGTAAAATCAAAGTAAACACTCGATATTTAATCTTTATAGTAAACGTCAAGTTGACAACTGAATTAATTTATTGTAAATTTAAAATATTGGGTCGTACAAAAAATATTGTTTGCACTTCTAGTGTAAAATTTAATTTTGGCTGTTTCTCTCGGCTACGCCTCGTGAAACATCTCCATACGTACGGGCTAAATTTATAATTTTACGCCTTGGATACAAAAATAACTATTGCTTTCAGTAATGTCATTTGAAAACAAATAATCAAATGAGGTTAAAAAGGCATTATTTTTTTGTTAGAGCCATCAAAACAGAAAGACTAAAGAAGCTTTACCACTTAATAGCTGGGATTGTGCCTTTAGTTAGAATTGTCATTATTATCAATGGACGAATTCAGCCAACAAAGCAATTGGGTGATGATGATGATGGGCCACCGTGGTCCATTAAGGCCGTTAAGAGCCACAATCGTAATTTTAGAATTTTAGATGTATAGTTCAGTGCTAAACTCATTTATTTGAGGAATAAAATGAGGAATTCCGAGTATGTTCTACTCCACCAGTTACTAGTCGTGCAGAACAAAATAAACTAACAACATAGGTCCTATAAAGACCAAAACTATCGAGGCTGAAAAATTTAAAACAGTGGCTTGGCTAGACATTTTCGACACTTTCTTAAACTACTGCCTTAATATACAACACAGAATGATCGTATTGATCGTCGTCATTCGCTAATCGAATTTGAAAGCTCAAACTGATGTGTACGATTCGTAGCCAAGCATCACATCGGACAGTTCTTCTTTCACATTCCTAACTAAAACACCCTATACATAAGGAATTAACTACGAATACAATTTTAACCTAAATTGTTTAACCTTCGTGTTTGTATAGCTGCTGTTTTTGCTAATATTATTAGGAAATTTACTACAAGCGTACACGTACACTATAAGACAAAAACAACCTTCTAATTAAACGCTTTGTTTTTACAATAAACTTAGTTTTAATCGTTTGTTAAACTAAAGGTTTTTGTTTAAAGTACAAACAATAATTGGATAAAAATAAGAGATGAGTACCATGGTAAAACCAACATTTTGTAATTAACCAACTAATTATATACAAGAAATACTTGTTTTTGTGGCTATGCGTAATAATACAATGAATTTAAAAAAAAATTGATTGAGTAGAAGGTAAAATGCTCAACAAGTGGCACTAGTGATAAAAACATCCTATATTATTCCCTTCCAACCCCTAAAAGACGTTTGTCTACCGTAATAGCTTTATCTATAGTAAACAGTTAAGGGGACCACCCTATTTTAATCCTAAGAGGTGAAGAAAAGGTACTCGTAGCTAGAACTTGCTACCGTTTATAAGCCTCATGGTAAGCTAGCAGAAACCAAAAAGAAGGACCTCTCAGTATTAGTAGTGAATTTTACCCAAAACTAAGTCTTGGTTTCCTCCTGTCACTACAATATTACTTATTGGAGGCAATTGCACTATAAAATCATCGAACAAGTGATCGTCTTTTTAAAAAGAGACCCCAATAACAAATAGTACCACACTCACAGAAAAAAAATTAAAGAAATAGTTTAGTGACTTAGACCAATGAAAAGATACCCTTGAAATTTAATAAGGAACAAGAAGCGACACGCAGACCAAAACGTTGATCTTCACCTAATGCGCATGTCCGCTGGATGTATCAGTGTCACGACATAACCTTATTAATCAGACATAGACCACAGACATATAACTAAATATTTGCATATTTTGCAGATTGTAATTTAAAAGGTGGTGCGTATTTTAGATAATATCATTGGCTGTCAGGCACGAGTGACACATGCGGAATAGAAATTGATACATACAAACATCAGAAATGCCTTGTCGGCATGTCATTCTTTAATTTTCATAGTAGTATTTTTTCTATGCTACAACCTTACATTTTGAGTACCAAACTGTCATATTTTGTTGACGATTGAAGGACAACTTTATTTTAATTAAATGTTGTAACGAGACAGAACCCCGCACCCCCGCGCCGGTCATCTCGTAACCGACCACGAGTCTAGAGTATTATGGAAGTAACCATACGTGTAGTACCAAGGAAGTCGCGTCGTTCAAATCATATAATATTGTCCTTTAAATCCAAAGTGTAACTCATTTAAATAATAAAATATTGTATAAAATATCGTGTTTTATACTGGCGTCCCAACTAGTGGCCTTTGTGATAAGTGTACAAGTGTGTGATTTTGGAATAACGATATTTTTCGACAAAAGGTCTGCCGCTTCATTCAAACACGTGGAAGAAACATTTATCCGATCGTCTTGGCGTTTCATTCAACACCACGTGGAGAAGAGCATTTTATCCGATCGTACCTACCTTCGTAAGCAAAGTGTTTGAAATTTTTAAAATTTAAACATTTGAACAAGGTAAGGCGTAAGCGTTGTTTTAGTGAAATTTTAAGAAACCAATTTGTATTTTGCATCGAGCGTCGTAATTCGTAGTTTGTAATTTGATACTCAACGACAACTTGCTTGTCGCGTTGCGTCATTCGATCGAACACAAAGTTGTGCATGCGTGATCACGTGATCGCGCTGTGATTTCAACATAAACATTCAGTTTTGCTGACCCGAACTATTTTTACTGTTTGCAACTCAGTTGTTTTACGCGCCTTTTTGTATATTGGTATATTATACCCGGTGTCGCAATTTTTTTTAGAAACATTAACCCATAAAACGAAATACGTGTGTTTAAATAATTACCTAGTGCTAGGTACGAGAAACTTTAACGTTATACGCAGAACTTGTAGTGTCTTGTTTTCAATTACAAGGAGTATATTCAATCGCTTTGTGTAATAATTGTAATTTACACCGAATACGACTCATTTTTGTGTAATTGCCAAGAACTATTAGTTTAAAACTTTTTGTGTCGAAAATTTTATTCGTGCGTGCAACATGCCTGGAGGCTCCAGATCAGCTAAACCGGTAGTCAATCAGATCGTGATGACACCCGAGATGCTGCAAACTTTTATTAATCAACTCAACTTGACTCAACCCGCCGTCAGGACAGTAACGCCTACGACAGCAAGTCAGAGTGGAAACTTTGCTGGTTGTAAGTCCCGGTTTGATGGTAAGCAAACATCCGATGTTGATTCCTTTATAGATTCAATAACAGTTTATAAAGATTGTCTAAACATTTCTGAAGAAAACTCGCTAAAAGGTTTTCCGATGCTTTTGCTCGACGCCGCTGCAGTCTGGTGGCAGGGGGTGAAATCAACAATCACTTCATACGATTCCGCAATCGACGGTTTACGTCATGTTTTTGGGTTTAGAAAACCCGCATATCAGATTTACAGGGATTTATTTGCCAAAGAACAACGTGTAGGTGAAAAGACAGATTTGTTCATAAGTAGATGCAGGGCGCTCCTTTCTCGTCTACAAGGTCCGCCACTACACGAAACCAATCAACTGGATATGGTATTTGGACTGTTAAACACGCAAATAAGAAAACATATCTCTAGAGAAACCGTTCAAACATTTAGTGCTCTCATTGAGAAAGCGAGAAGTGTTGAAGTTACGTTAGAAGAAGAAAATAAAAAGGAAATTGTTAAAGAAGAGACTTCCGAACGGAAACGACCAAGGTGTAATTTTTGCAAGAACTTTGGTCATGACAAGTCGGAATGTAGAAAACTCCAGCAGAAAGAAGCGAAAGCAACTGTTGATCCAGCCTCGGGAGGTACCCCTAAAATAGTGTGCTATGGATGTGGAGCACCGGGAGTGATTAGATCCAAGTGTCCAAGTTGTCGGTCTGGATCATCGGGTACTGTGGAGCAAAATTCGATGCAGTTTTTTTCTACAACGGTGAATAACCGCACGTTCGCGGTAAAACCGTATCTGCCAATTACAATAGATGGTTGCAATGGAGTGGGTTTGGCTGACTCAGGTGCATCTGATAACATCGCCGGAACGGAACTGTATCATCTTTTGTTACAAAAAGGGCATAAGTTCCAAGAAGAATCCGCCAAGCTGACGTTCGCGGACGGTGTGCTGCAGCAGCGAACAGTGTTAAAGACTACAGTGCAAGTGACGTTGAAGGAGCGATCCTTTCGGGCAACGTTCGTCGTATTACCTGGAGAAGAGACATGTAGAACGCTTCTAGGGACAAAATTTTTGGTAGACGCTGGAATAGTGTTAGATCTACCGCACAATCAATGGTATTTTTGCAACAACACGCAACGCAAGTTCCCTTTCGTGTCAACATCGTGTGTGCCAACCGTTAATGTGAACGATTCTTTACAACTGAACCAGTTCGATCTTAGAACCAACGAAGGCGAGAGCCTTACGCAAGATCAGAAGCAAGAGGTCAATAAATTTCTTAATACAAGCTCAAGTGTCTTCAGGATGGGGGGAGCCCCAACCGAATTTGCTGAACATCGTATCGAAACTACAAGGCTCGAACCAATCGCGGTTCCGCCATACCCTTTGAGTGCCCCTAAACGCAAGTTTCTACAAGAAGAATTGGAGAGAATGCTTGCTGAGGAGATCATAGAAGAATGTGAGTCGCCGTGGGCATTCCCAGTAGTTTTGGTACCGAAGAAGGATAATAGTTTGAGGTTATGCGTCGATTATCGACGATTGAATAAAATCACTGTTAGCGATTCCTACCCTATGCCAAGAATTGAGACGTTACTTCAATCAGCTCGCGAGGCAAAGTTTATGTCCACCATCGATCTTAGGTCAGGGTACTGGCAAGTGCCTTTACGCGTAGAAGATCGCGATAAAACGTGTTTTGTGACGCCCTTCGGAACATACCGTTTTACCAGAATGGCGTTCGGTTTGAAAAACGCGCCCGCGACGTTTGTACGACTAATGGACCGTTTTCGTGCCGGTTTAGGTGATCGTAGCGTTTTCGCTTATCTTGACGATATCCTAGTGATATCAGAGACATTCGACAAACATATAGACGATTTACGCGCAGTGTTTGAGAGACTAGCGTTATTTAATTTACGAGCGCGACGCGATAAGTGCTGTTTCGTGCGAAAATCGGTTAAGTATTTAGGACATGTTCTAACCTCCCAAGGTATCGCGACTGATAATGCTAAAGTTTCCGCTATTAAAGACATGAAACCGCCGTGTTGCATTAAGCAAGTGCATAGCTTTGTGCAGACGTGTGCGTGGTATCGAAAATTCGTGCCAGAATTTTCGCAAATAGCTCGTCCGTTGACGAATATGTTACGAAAAAATGCGAAGTTTGTATTCGGAGAAAAGGAGCTGCAAGCTTTCAACGAACTCAAGAGTAGATTAACATCTGCCCCAATACTTATTCAGGCTGATCCAACCCAGCCGTACGTCTTACGAACAGATGCGAGTGGGTACGCCTTGGGCGCGGTGTTAACGCAACAACGGAATGGAGAAGAACATCCGATTGAGTTTGCGAGCCGTTTATTAACATCTCCTGAGAAGAATTACTCTACAGTGGAACGAGAAGCCCTTGCTATTGTGTGGGCCGTAGATAAATTTCGTACGTATCTAGATGGTGCAGATGTCACCATAGCCAGTGATTGTCAACCTTTGCAATGGCTGCTAGGTCTAAAGACGCCATCCGGTCGTCTGGCCCGGTGGGCCTTGAAGATTCAAGGATTGAACATGAAAATAGTGTATACACCTGGTAAAATAAATGTAGTTGCAGATCGGCTTTCAAGACCTTTCTGTGATCATGACGAGTCTTCTGCTTGCGAAGTGTGTTACGTATCAGTGGAAATGCCCAAGATATCGGTGGAAGAGCTCAGGGAGAAGCAGGTCGCCGATCCAGAACTAAAGAAAATTTTTGATTCGTTAGAAGGTGACGACGATTTGGAGATCACCCGTTGGATGGATCGAGGATTCTTACTGAATAATGGCGTGCTTTACCGGTGTCACGATGAAGAAGATGTAGAAGAACCAGCTCTGGTTATTCCTAGTAGTATGAAGGAGGAGTTATTACGACAATATCACGATTCCCCTACAGGAGGACATTATGGAATAGATCGAACGATCCGGAAAATCGCTTCGAAGTATTATTTCACGGGAATGCGTAAGTTCGTCACCGAACATGTGAGAAATTGTCTGGAATGCCAGAGATATAAAGTTAGTAACCAGAAGCCGGCAGGTCTATTACAAACACCTGCACCTGCACAGCGCTTTGAAGTCCTATCAGTAGATCTATTTGGACCCCTTCCGGAGACCGCTAATGGAAATCGGTGGATCTTGGTGGTAGAGGACACCGCCAGCAAATGGTTCGAATTATTCGCCATTCCATATGCTACCTCGGAAGTATGCGCCAAGGTATTGATTGAAGAAATATTTCTACGATATGGAACCCCAAGGAAAATGATTACGGACAATGGTGTACAGTTCATAAGTGAAGTTATGCAAAAGGTCGCGTTTTGTTTTGACATTAAATTACCTTTTATCCCTGCATACCATGCCGAAAGTAATCCCGTCGAGCGAAAGAATCGTGACTTAAAGACACAACTGTCCATTTTAGTTCGCGATCGTCATCGTCACTGGGACCAATATATCGCGAGTGTACGTTTCGCGATGAACTCATCCGTGTGTGAGTCAACGGGGAAAACCCCCGCATATTTAACGTTTGGTAGAGAGTTACGCGCGCCACACGACGCCGTGTATGACATGCGTCAGATAGTAAGTGCCGAGAATTTTGTTCCGCGAATTTCTCCTTACTTAAAGAATTTGGCCAACTCGCTCTGCGAATCTAAGGAACGGATCCAGAAAGCTCAAGATCAACGGAAAAACATTGTGGACAAGAATAGGCGCCACGAAGAATTCCACCTTGGGGATAGAGTTCTGTTGAAGACGCACGTTTTAAGCAACGCCGCAAAAGGTATCACGGCAAAGTTTGTTCCAAAGCGGGATGGGCCATATCGTATTACGAAGGTTGTCACCCCCACCAGCTACGAATTGGGAACTGGTCGTGACCCAGTTACTATTATTGGACGGTACCATGTTTCGGACCTAACCAAGTTGATGGAACCGAACTTAGGTGAAGTGCCGCCCGATGTGGAAGGCCTGCAGCCCGTCATGCCAAAGAGGAGCCGAGGGCGACCAAAGAAAACTTCAAAACGTCTTCCTTCGCCCCAAAGACCGAGTAATCCGTTTCGAAGGGGGGAGAGTGTAACGAGACAGAACCCCGCACCCCCGCGCCGGTCATCTCGTAACCGACCACGAGTCTAGAGTATTATGGAAGTAACCATACGTGTAGTACCAAGGAAGTCGCGTCGTTCAAATCATATAATATTGTCCTTTAAATCCAAAGTGTAACTCATTTAAATAATAAAATATTGTATAAAATATCGTGTTTTATAATGTTTATAAAGTGGTGCGTATTTCAGACGATATGGTTGTGAACAATTAATGACTTGTGCATTAAAAATTTTGCAAAAAATTAACATGGGATTTTGAGCTCGTGTCGTTTCTTATTCGTTAGGGTATATCTTCTTTGCTTATACAGAGTACTTCAATATAGAGTACTTGCCAGATCAACCCATTGTCAAAACAATGTTTGGGCGTCTTTTTCTGCAGTTTTGTCACTTGTTGTTCTGCGCATTTAAGGTCCCTAAGATGTGGCAAATACTCTACCCTTAAACTTCAAGTTTAAGCTTAAACTGACCTTCAACATCGGCTTTAGAGCAATTAGTTTTGCAATCAGTATTGGAAAAATCTGAAACAACCAGGGACATAGCTGATGCATCTAAACTTGGGTAATCCAAGGAAAACTCGAATACTTTCATGCACGTGTCGAGTAACTTAATCTTGTCAGATATGAACCTTTGAAAAGAGCATTTTTGGCCCGGAAGAGAAAGTGATACCAAAGAAGAGTAAGATTTGCCCACTTGAAGTTAAAATTAATGTCAAGTACTAGTCAAGACTTATGTCAAGTATCAGTGAAAGCAAATTTTTAGAGGAAAATATTTGGAATTAAATTTCGCTTTTTGGTATGCAAGACAGCTACAACAGAGCTGATATACAGGATGTTTCATTTTGAAAAATAATAAAAACATAATTTGCAGTTCTCGATATTTAGGAATTTATTTTGACCATCCTGTATATTATAAAACGTAATAAAATTCTTAGTGGGGTATCTAAAAGTCTTACGCTCGGTTGCATAAAGGCGAATTATATTTTAATCCGAGAATTGGATTTATAATCCTTAGATATGGCAAGGTTGCACAATAAATTAATAAATAAATGAAATAAATAAATAAAAAAGTTTGACAAACTGTATTCAACACAAAAATAACTTAACCTCAAAGATTAATTTTAATTTACAAACCTCAAACTTTGACATTACAGTGTGTAACGTTGCCATATCAAACGATTATAAATCTAATTCTTGGATTAAAATACAATTCGCCTTTAAGCAACCGAACATTGTACTTTTAATTACAATATTTTTGCATAAAAGTAACACTTGAGACTCTAAAGATTTTCTTTAATTTTTAATAAAATAAATTTTGACATTTAATAGACTGGAGGCTTAGAATCCAAGCTTCTTATACAGGGTGGGCCACGTAACAAAAACATAATTCTTGAAAATAATTTAATAAAATGCTGGTAATTTAATTTTATTTCAACGAAATCTGTTGGGGCCCTAAAAAATAAATAATTTCTTCTTTTTTTAGAAATTTGCGCAATTTTTAAGAATTAAAAATTGTATGGGAAAAAATCATTTTCTTTTCAATTTCAAAAATAGGCCAATTATAATAATTACTCCCTTTTATAAAATTTATTGGATCGATTTATATCTTTAGATATTCTAAAATGAATTGAATTTTCAGGTCACAAGACAATGAGCGAGTGAATTATTTACATTTCTTGCATTTAAAGTAGGTCTCCTTTTACTTTCATTCCATGTAGTACTAATTTAATTTTTAACTTCTTTTCGTTTTCTAAAAAAATCGTAGCGCTCTGTTGGATTAATAGGTTAGTTTTTGATGTTCAAAATTTGATTTTTATTTTTTTACCAAGTTATTTTGAACGTTATACAAGTACCAAATTCCTTTATTTTGGTTATGGGCTATCAAAAAGAGCACATGCGAAATTTAAGACTCTTTAAACGAGCCCTAGTTCATAGTTGAGCGACATTAACGAAAGAAACTGATAAATAGGGAAAATCGAAAAATTCGGCTTTCGCCATTGGTCTTTATAAGGGCATCAAGGTGCATTACATTTTTATTTATAAATTAAAAAATGTCAAAAGTTGAAATTTATCTAAGAGATTTGTTTCTGTTCTTATTAATTTATTTCATAAATCATTCTTATTTAATTACAAGGGTTTAGTTCTATTACTTTCTTAAATGAAACTTATGAGTAGTAATTTGTTAATTTGAGCCTTTAACCCAGCAGTTCTCAACCTCGAAATAATAAACGATCAATAACAGAACGATTTAATTTCAAAACTATACTAGTTCAAAAGGCGATTTAATTTAATGTGCCATCTTTTCACCCCTATGCCCCCCACCAGTGATTTTACAAACATTTTTATGGCCATTTCTGCTCCTGCGAGAGTGAGATAACGGTTAGATATAAAATTTGTCTAAGAAACCAATTTTTAAAAAATTGCAGCCATATCAAAAATTTATAAATCTAATTCTCGGATTAAAATATAATTCGCTCTTATGCAACCGAGCGTTAGCATTCCTAGATTTTTCTCTGTGGAGAAACTGGGATTATTGAGAACCTCAATCTCTAATTTAATAATATACTTAGTTCACTCAACCCTAATGTTCCCTCGGTAATACCGGTTAAGAACCACTGCTCTAACCAACAAAAGTCGACATTGCAACTATTTAAGAAAATTTAAATAAAGTATTTTAGATAATTTACTTTTCTTTCCACTTTTTCATTGTCAGCTCAAAATAAAAATAAAAATCTTCAGCAAAGCTTTCAGTTACAGACACAATAACGAACAAATTTTATTTTAGTTTTAAATTCGGCCCTTTTCATGTAATATGTATACTGCTGAGATAAAGTTTATAAAATCAAATTTATTATTCAAAATTACTATTAAAGGGAGTGTGACCCAAAAATAAATAGTAGTGCAGAAAATTCTAAGAAGAAATGTGCAAACTGCACATCGCTGTCGTGAGGGACCGTCCAAAAGATTAAAAAGTAAATATTAAAATGGATGTGACGTCATAACGACATCGGTCGCATATTGATTTGCAAATAACTCAAAAGTTATTTAGTTTAACAAAAAATTTTAAAAGATATTTTTTGTAACTTGTAAAAATTCCTTTCATTTGTTTTTTTTACCATCCCGCTACGGCCACTGCTACTACTACTCGTAGAAAAAGAAGAGTTTTAATTTTCAAAACGCTGTAAGTCGGTTAATATTTGTACTAGAGAAACTGAAATATTTTAAAATTAAAGTAAATTTTATAAGCTACAAAAAAGATATTAATGAATTTTTCGTCAAACTAAATAGTTTTTGAGTTATTTTGAAGTATTCAAGGCAACAGGTGATACACATGCACACGTACAAACGAACAGACCGAGAGACAAACGGGCCGACAAGAGACATAGTGATAGGCCCATAGATCATATAAAAAACGTTTTCGTTTTATTTACACTCTTTGGTATTGAAAACGTATCTAAACGAATACAGGGTATGATTACCGACTGATGAAACTATATTGGATTTTGGCATCTTTTGTTTTTTTATTAATAACTTTTAATCTATTTAAGATAATTAAAAAAAATTATTTTAGTACTGAAGCCCATCGTGCTACCCAAGTTTTCTCTAATTTAACCTTTGCTGCATCTTTTAAAATAAAAAAGTTATCCATGTTGAGGTTGACCCACTTATTGAAGTTGGGATAGCCCTATCTCGTATGGTGTATGTTATGGTAAATAAAAAAGTTACCATATTGTAAAACCATTTACTTTTAATTATTGCAATAATTTAAAATTGCCCATTGTTACAAAATCTTCATTGGGAATTTACCTGAGTATGTGCTAAGTGGGCCAAACAACGTCTGACACAATAACCTCAAATAATTATAATAAACCAATTACCTAAAATAATAATTATGTCTTTCTTAATAATAAAAAAATTCCTAATATATTGATAATGATAACTCAGCATAAAATTACGTTGAAATTTCGTAAGAACAGACACTTTCTTAAATTACATAATATTTTATTAATGGATATTCTAGCAACAAGTTTCTCTTTTTTAATAAAAATAATAATATAGGAGTATTTTTTTTAAACTTTATCCAAACAATTATTATTGCTTAATTGGTTTATTAACGATTTCGGGTCACCTTGAAGACAAAAACGTCACAATTTTCTCGAAAATTAAAATAATAAGGGTGGAAAAATTAAAAATTAAAAACTTAATAAAAAATTAACTTACTTTTTAAATTTCGAAAATAAAAAAAACAATTGACAATTCCAAAAACTTTTAATTTATAACACAAATTCAAACTTTTTAGTGGAACAAACACAACAACAACAATTAAAGAACGGACTGAATAAATTTATAATTTTAAACCAGTTTTATAAGAACCTTCGTAATTTAACTTGAGTAATTTTGAGCCAATCGAATTAAAGTGCGATTATTATTTAACTAAATTAACCAATAAAACGCAAGCGCGCGTAATTCTTCTTTACTTTCTATTATTTTTAAGTAATTTTTTAAAATGCTCCGTTGATCATTTGGTTAACGTATACAGGTTGATCTATGCTTCCAGTGTCAGCGTGATGATCTCGCTTATTAGTGACAATAGAAAAGATTTTTAATTAGAGAAAATTTTCTAATTTTCATCCTTATTAGTTGTACGTAATGGAAAACGTTTTATCTCAAAGCGTTCTCGATATAATTGCAAAAAAATAAAAATTTGACTTTCGGTTTTCTCGTACAATTTCGTAATTTTTACTTTGTAGCCTCTTTTGGGGGTTTTGTTTACTAGTAGCTCGTGTTACACGAGCCTTAATTATTGGCTAGCGAGTATAGGCTTGAAAAAGAAAATAGCCACCCTGTATAAATACATATTAGCGATTTACTTTTTCTTCAATATCGCACTTTCCGTAAGTTTTAATAACAATAAATTAACTTTTTATATAATAATTTTAAATTATTTTGAAATTAGATCAAATGCAATTTTTTTTGTTTTCAATTATTTCTTAATCAAACAAATAAATAAGGAAGAATTACTCATCTAAAATTTATTTTTGTTTTATACTTTCTTAATGTTACTAAATTATTAAATATTTGTAATAATTGGGTTATTGAGTAATTTGTGCACTCAAGGTAATTAAGTGCTTTCATTTTATTCATTTTGTTTCCATGTACTTAACAGATTGGAAAACTTTGTCGTGGAAATTTTTTTATAGGAGAAGTTGCCGAAACTTCCTTTAAAAGGTTCCACGTGAACAGGCCTGGCTAAGCTGTGGCACGCGCTCCTTTAATATAATAAATGACAAGATTAGGGACAACCACCCCTAAATCGTCCAGAAAGTCACACTTTTAGGTTTAATGGTCTACCAACGAGATGACGACGTCTTCTACCTCTCATCTAAATCGACGGCCTCTTGTAGTAATAAAGCGCCTTTTTTATCCAAAAATTAGATAGAAAAGTGTCAATTATTTAGAAGTAATTAATTATGGGTTATTGGATACACAAAAGGAACTACTTGGGTCCGTAACGAATGTTTCTTTCTGTACCTAAATCTCCACTACGAAGGAGGAAGGGCTTCTGTTAAAAAAGACTCGCGTTTTAGAGATAGATGGCTCTGAAAAGTGAATAATATTGAGGATTGGGTCGGTAGGAAAGCGTAATTGCGTCACTTACAGAATCGTCTCTCTGGTGAGTCCCAGATCACCTCTATATGGGAAAGGCTTCTGTTCAAAAGAATTTGCCCTTCAGAAATCAATATGGCTCTGTAGAATAATAAAAATACAGATGACTGCGTCCGTAGGAAAGCGTAATTGGGTCTCTTAGAGAATCGTCTCTCTGATGAGTCACAGATCACCGCTATGATAGGAGAAGGCTTCTGTTTCAAAGAGCTCTCCTTTTAGAGATCAATGGCTCTATAAAATAAAAAATACGGAAGACTAGGTCAGTAGGAAAACGTATTTGGGTCTGTTATAGAAGCGTTTCTCTGATGAGTCACAGATCACCGCTATATGGGGAAGGCTTCTTTCTGTTCAAAAGAACTTGCCTTTCTGAAATCAATGACTCTGTAGAATAAAAAAGATACAGAAGACTGGGTCGGTAGGAAAGCGTAAATGTGTTTCTTACAGAATCGTCTCTCTGATGAAACCCAGATCACCGCCATATGGGGAATGCTTCTGTTCAAAAGAACTTGCCCTTCAGAGATCAATGGCTCTGCTAAATAAAAAAATACAGAAGACTGGATCGGTAGGAAAGCGTAATTGAGTCTCTTACGTAATTGGCTCTCTGAGGAGTCCCAAATCACCCCTATAAGGGAAAGGCTTCTGTTCAAAAGAACTTG
This sequence comes from Malthinus seriepunctatus, assembly GCA_963924605.1. Taxonomy (NCBI): domain Eukaryota; kingdom Metazoa; phylum Arthropoda; class Insecta; order Coleoptera; family Cantharidae; genus Malthinus; species Malthinus seriepunctatus. The sequence continues at coordinate 39,403,122 of OZ004603.1, forward strand.
CCCTTCAGAAATCAATATGGCTCTGTAGAATAATAAAAATACAGATGACTGCGTCCGTAGGAAAGCGTAATTGGGTCTCTTAGAGAATCGTCTCTCTGATGAGTCACAGATCACCGCTATGATAGGAGAAGGCTTCTGTTTCAAAGAGCTCTCCTTTTAGAGATCAATGGCTCTATAAAATAAAAAATACGGAAGACTAGGTCAGTAGGAAAACGTATTTGGGTCTGTTATAGAAGCGTTTCTCTGATGAGTCACAGATCACCGCTATATGGGGAAGGCTTCTTTCTGTTCAAAAGAACTTGCCTTTCTGAAATCAATGACTCTGTAGAATAAAAAAGATACAGAAGACTGGGTCGGTAGGAAAGCGTAAATGTGTTTCTTACAGAATCGTCTCTCTGATGAAACCCAGATCACCGCCATATGGGGAATGCTTCTGTTCAAAAGAACTTGCCCTTCAGAGATCAATGGCTCTGCTAAATAAAAAAATACAGAAGACTGGATCGGTAGGAAAGCGTAATTGAGTCTCTTACGTAATTGGCTCTCTGAGGAGTCCCAAATCACCCCTATAAGGGAAAGGCTTCTGTTCAAAAGAACTTGCCCTTCAGAAATCAATATGGCTCTGTAGAATAATAAAAATACAGATGACTGCGTCCGTAGGAAAGCGTAATTGGGTCTCTTAGAGAATCGTCTCTCTGATGAGTCACAGATCACCGCTATGATAGGAGAAGGCTTCTGTTTCAAAGAGCTCTCCTTTTAGAGATCAATGGCTCTATAAAATAAAAAATACGGAAGACTAGGTCAGTAGGAAAACGTATTTGGGTCTGTTATAGAAGCGTTTCTCTGATGAGTCACAGATCACCGCTATATGGGGAAGGCTTCTTTCTGTTCAAAAGAACTTGCCTTTCTGAAATCAATGACTCTGTAGAATAAAAAAGATACAGAAGACTGGGTCGGTAGGAAAGCGTAAATGTGTTTCTTACAGAATCGTCTCTCTGATGAAACCCAGATCACCGCCATATGGGGAATGCTTCTGTTCAAAAGAACTTGCCCTTCAGAGATCAATGGCTCCAAATCATAGCCAGGTAGATAACTTTCTAGTTTACCCCGTACGTACTAAAAACCTATAAGAGCGCTTGTTGTGATATAAACACTCTAAGTGACAGAAAAATAATATCACATATTATGGGCTAAGAGATAAAGGCCCCAACATATAGAAACTCGGTTCAACTGATATGAATTTTGATCCACTGTAGTTCCAAAGCAACGAAATAAGAGAAATTACAATCATTATATTTTTTAATGGCTCTTCTAGAGTGTTGAATTAAAAAAATAGTGGTGAGACGATACGCGAGGACAAGCTTGGAGCAAAATATGCAAATGGATGCGTTTATGCACAAGTGGTCAACAGATAGCGTAGCAGCGCCGAAAAGAAAATTACTTCTTCATCCCCACATTGTTTTCTTAGGGTCCAGTTTTGCTTTGATGGTCTCTCCAACTTGTAAAATTATACTTTAGTGCATGGACTATGAACAGAGCGGATTAAGCCCTTTTTAGTTTCTCGAATGAGTGTTTTAGAAGTCAAAGAGGAAAGAAAGAACTCTTTTCGTACCCCATCATACCTTACCTTTCTTTGTTGAGGCTATCTACGTTTATCGTTTTTCTGTTCCCTCTCTCTTCTCTGGATACTGGATGAAATTTTCTCTTTGTGACCTAAATCTCCATTACAAAGGAGAAGGGGCTTCTGTTTAAAAGAGCTTACCTTTTAGGGATCAATGGCCATGTAGAATAAAAAAAATAGAGGAGACTGGGTCGGTAGGAAAGCGTTATTGGGTCTGTTACAGAATCGCTTCTCCGAGTCCCAGATCACAGCTATAAAGGGAAAGCGTCTGTTCAAAAGAACTTGTCCTTCAGAGATCAATGGCCTTGTAGAATAAAAAAATAGAGACACTTGGTCGGGTCGGTAGAAAAGCGTTATTGGGTCTGTTACAGAAGCGGCTCTGTGAGTCCCAGATCACCGCTATATGGGGAAGGCTTCTGTTGAAAAGAACTTGCCCTTCAGAGATCAATGGCTCTGTTAGAATAAAAAAAATTGAGAAGACTAGGTCGGTACGAAAGCGTCTCTCTGAATTCCAGATTACCACTGCTTGATTATCCATGGCTTTAGTTCTTGGGAGATGGGTGGCTTTGCAGCTAAAGTTGAAGCCGTAAAATAACTTGAGCCTCAGAAAATAGCTTTTCACATCCCCCAAACTGAAATTCTAGTAAGAAGGTCAATATTGTAGTGCACATCCGTTTCGGCTTTCATTGATCACTATAAAGTTTTTAAAATCAGTGCTACCAACTGCACTGGTTGATAATGAAGCTTACTGTTTTACAAAAATAATGAATAATAGTTGGAAATGAGATGAGATGTAAGTGGCTTAACCTTGACGTTGCTTAAGGGATTAGAGCGGCAACCCAAAATCTCTTAACAGCGATAATCTTCATCGTGGTGCAAATGCACTACATTGTGGCTTAGTGCTTTGCTTAGGTCCTAAGTAGAACAGCTTCCCGCTATTTCAACAGCTTCCCTAATAGGTCAAATCGCCTGAATTTGCGAACGAAATCACGAAATCACCTTTTGGAACAAAATTTTGTTGAAAACAAATAAACGATCTATACATTTGAATCATCCTGTATACTTTTTAGCAGAATACATTTGTTCTTTAGACAATTTAACATTGAAAATTAATAAGAAAACTGTGGATTAATTTTTTATAACTCCGTAACAGTTGCACGCATTGAAATCTCTTGGGTTTATTGTTTTATTTATCATTTTCTTTTAGTTCTATAGTCACGAAGTTGCGTCCCTATAATTAGATTTTCAAGTTTCTGTACTAAATGTTCTATTTCGTGCTCGATCCTGAGGTGCTGTTCTATAGAGTATGATCCACTTTTTAAAGACTAACTACTTTAATAAAAATACCTGAAGTAACGGACTAAATTCGATTAGTCAACTCAACTTTTGAATTTTTTTAATGACTTTGAATGGCTTTTAATGACTTTTAAATTTTAAAGATACTCATAGGTGGAGTGCTAATGCCTTTTAAAAACCTTTTTACTTAATAATATTAACATTTAGTCATTTACAGCAAGTGTCGAAACTGAAAGCTCTTTGCCCATTTAACCTGAAGTTGTATAGCTTTTCACCACTTGGAAAAATCTTCCTTTGTAGGGAAGAAATACTTCCGAGGCGTCGGTAAAGGTCACTCTTTACCACACGAAACAACGATCCGATATATTTGTCTTACTTGCTCTTTTTTTTCTACCAGAGACACCTTTCAACAAAGATCCACGATCCAGGATTTAGCTACCTCTACTTTAAGCTTTCAGAGAGGATTTATTGTCCTATCTCTTCTCACCAATAGTGAAATCAGTTTCTCCCTAACTGATAGATAGGGCCTCAGGCACCAGACCAAACCTATGCCTTACAAAAACCGTGAGGTTTAATAAAGATTTCAATATATTTTTAGATTAGATTAGAACCACCCTATATAAATGAATCTTTCGTCCACGCACCGTCGAACTATCGTGTTAGTTCAATATTGATTATTTTTGATTTCACGAGTATACAAACTAATAGATAGATTTTAACGTTTATTTATTTTCCAGCGACGATTGAGTGTTTCCGTGATACTTAAAAATTGATAGGAGCCCACATATCACTTAAGCGTCTTGTCAACAACAATCAATTCGTAACTGCTTCAAATAACACACATTTTACGTTAAATTTCATAAATTGTTTTGTGACAACGTATCTTTGAGCTGTCAGCTTACTTTTGCTGAAGTTTGTCAGGCGAAAAATTAAAAATTACTAATTTAAAATTTGTATTCAGAGGAGCAAAGTCGAATTGGACTCTCTCAGAACTCAAACGAGCGTCTAATATTGATTTAAAACAAGTAGAGAATTTCTGAGAATAGAAGGGTTGGAATTCTCACAGGTCCTTTACTAATTAAAAAAAATTTTTCCGAATTTCTCTTATTTTCTTCTGAGGGCACGTAAAGCTGTCGGATTCAGTTGCCATAAGTGTCATCTAGGTACGCAATCGACGAAAAACTATTTTCTGTTGTTGATTAGGCTAGCCCTCTTACTTACCAACTAATACACAGGGTGGACTCATCGTTATCGGGTTTAGTAATTAACTCCATGAACACGGTTCTGTCAAGTAATGCGGTTTTGAATTGAGAGAGCCAGAGCCATCTTTAATTATTTTATGAAAGATGTGGTCGTTTTAGAACTTTTTACACACACACTGGCGGTACAGGGTGGGCCATGAAACTTGTAAAGTAGCCTCTGACGATTTTTAACTGCAACTCAAATAACAAACATGATTACAGTCTAGTCTCAGTTCAGCGACCAGATGCAGCTAAGCCACTCCTCAAAAATTTCTGTCAAATAAGGTTGAAACATGTTAATTCTTGTGTGATTGTTATAAATCGTATTTTCAAAATTGGACCAATTGAAAAATTCTACTAGAATATCGCGCGCTTTTTTTAGGAGTGGCTTAGCTGCATCTGGTCGCTGGACAGATATTAGAAAATAAAAAAATGGATCAGCGTAGGTGATCAACGCAGTTAAAAATCGCCAAGAGCTACAAGTTTTGCAGTCCACCCTGTATATATGATCAATAGAAATGCTGCTTAAAATAAATAAATAGTATAATGTGTTTAGAGTGCCTCAAGAATGTTTATCTAAACAATTTCTAAATTAATTAATTTTTTTTTATTAATTAGTATTATTGTTAGTAAACGTATTGTGTAAATAGTAATACTGGTAATACATTAGACATTAGAGGGTTTGTTAGGAATTTAGAAAAGTAAATAAAGAAAGGTAAATAACAGAATGAAAATAAATATTTTATTATTATTATTATATAAAGAAAACAATTATTGCTTATTGAAACAATATTTAGCAAAAAACAACTAAAACTGACACAGGGTGGTCGCAGCTTTAAAGTTATGTAACTAATCACTTTTTTCATATATTAAGTGCTTACGAGGATATTAGAATCTATATGTCGTCACATCAGCATAAAAATATTTGGAAATTAAAATTTGGAGGCAAGTGGGCGTGTAAATTTAAAATGCGAGATGGTATATAAAAATAGGTAAGCGTACGAATTTAAAAAAGAGATGAAGAGAAGAAAATGGCACTCAAAGTGACAATTAGGTACATACGGTTGGTATGAAATATGGAAAATTACAGAAATACTGTCAAACATCCAAAGAAAAATAAAGGAACGGGAGGATCAATATAAAAAAGCGAATTGGAAAGGACCTGGAAGGAGTAGGAGCAAAAGTCGCAGAATGAGCTGGAGATGAGGACTCGATATAAAGAAATAGAGGGGAGAGCGAAGGATTGAAAAAAAATAAAAGATACTAAGAAGGAGTATGCATGAAGACTTAGACTGAGTTAGGTAGCAGGAATCGGCAGAGAGATCAGATGGGGTGGGGGGAGAAAAGAAGAATGAAATGAAAGAAGAGGATGAGAAGGGTGAGAAAGAGTTTGGATGGGACAGAAGAGGAAAGGAATAGGAAAGGGAGTAAGCAAGCGAAGGAGGTACAGGAGAGTGAGAAGGGGAAGTGAGAGTAGAGAGAAATAGAAGAAGGAAGGAGAGAGGAATAAATAGAGATTTTGAGTAGCATGGTGCATTTAAAGCGACGAAATTATACCTAACTAATTCGGTGGCCATGGCCAATGGTCATCCTTTATCGAATTACAGACTTAATTATTATTTTTTAAGTTTTTTTTTCAACTTTAATAAACAAGACGAGCCCAACAATGTTTTTGTTTCACAATTCTTTCGTATAAATGTTTCATTTTAAATATACGTTGACGTTCCTATTCCAATCTTTGTGTTCTTAGGCTATTTGTTTTATATAAATTTTACATTTGTAGTTTATATTACATATTTACATTCCATTTGTTTCATATTTCTCCATACGAGGAAAATAATAATTAAATACAAATTTTTTTTTATCCAAGGCAAAAAGCAATAATATATTTTCCATTTTGTATCTTAATGATGCAAAAACTACTCAATTTTATACTACGAGGGAAGCTATAAATGTTATCTACCTAACCCAGAAGAAATATTTTTATTTTTCAACAGTCAACAGATTTCTACAAACCCAGAAGAGAGAAAACCCCGATTTTAGCTTTCAGACTCCCTTAAAAATTTTTGAGCCTGCCCTGATAACACAGTCGGGCTACGGGCCTGGTTCTGGTATGAACTGATATGAATTTTGATCCACTGTAGTACCAAAGCAACGTCTTTGTTTAAAATGTACAAGTGGTCAACAGAGAGTGTCGCAGCGAGAAGAAAATATCTTCTTTGTTCCCACATTGTTTTCTAAGGATCCAGTTTTGCTCGGATGGTCTCTCCAATTTCCAAAATTTTACTTAAGTGCATGGATCATGGGTAGTGCAAAGCAAGCCCTTTCGAGTTTCTCAAATGTGTATTTTAAAGGGCAAAGGTGGAGGGAAGGGGTCTTTTCGTACTCCATCATACGTTACCTTCCTTTGTTGAGGCTCTCTACGATTATCGTTCTTCTATTCTCCCTCCCTTCTCGTGAATACTGTATCTTATTGCTCTTATTCTGTTTTGCTAATTATTTATTTCCTTGTTCATCCACAAGATCAGTTTAGTAATCATCTAATGAAAGAATCTATTGATTTGTGAAATTTCAAGTAACCTGTGGAAAAAAATTGTTCTTTTTGAATAATAAAATTAATTTGTCGATAAAAAGGGGACTGGCAAATTATAAGCTTCTCCCTTCCTTAAAATTAATACCTTATGTGGCCTAAGTAGCAATTAAGGACCCCCTACACATCATTCACTTAAACAAATCTCAATCGATAATATTTCGTGTACAATTCATCAAAAACTTGTAATTAATTTTAATATATGAGAACTAAAGCAGTTAAAATTGAATAATATATAGAATTTCCAAAAAAAACAATTTGTCCAAAAAAGCCGTATTTTTAGAAGACGCACATCGTTCTAATTCGTAATCATGAATTTTTGAAAAAATTCCTTTTTTTAAATTATTCAATAATGGAACGTCGTGTCACGTGCTTGTTGTAAACCAATACTATTTAATCATCTACATTATTGGACCACGACAATATTACCCTTCAAAAGGATAACTTATCCTTAATCCTTATTCAGTTGGAAACTTTCTCTTGATAACGAACTAACTAAAATATTTCAAGATCTCCACATATAAAAATAAGTTGATTTTTCATCAAATTAAATAAAAGTTTTGTCAAATGTAGTTATGGCTAGTTTTTGAGCAAGTTTAAAAGTGAGTTTAGTTTTATTCTTAACAGTTCGTAAAAGAAAAAGGACTTCAAGGTAAGAATTTTTCGAAATTTCACCAAACTCGCGTCCTTACAAAAAATTTTTTAGATGATGAAATTTAAAAAGTCAGGTCTTGTGGCCGACTTGTACCCCAATATAAAACTAATGCAAGCTTCAGGACATTTTATGTTTAATTATCATAGCGAAACCACGGGCGCCGTTCATGGTATAAGAGTTTTTTATTCTTGTATTCATTTGGTTTTATGTTTGGCCCAATATGCGTAAGTTGAATTAATTTTGAAAAATTTTCCAAAATTCAAATTAACCCTTTTAGATTCACCTTTGGTAATCTGGTGGTGGAAGTTGATGATACCAATGATTTGGCTGCAAACACAATCACCGTTTTATTTTTTACGCACACAATAACTAAGTTTACCTATTTTGCAATACGCTCTAAAGCGTTTTACAGGTTAGTTTAACTCAAAATTGTTTAATTTTTTAAACAAAAATTCCCAAATCTTCTTATAGAACTCTAGGATTATGGAATCAAGCCAACAGTCATCCCTTATTTGTAGAATCAAATAATAGATATCACGCTTTGTCGCTGAAAAAAATGAGATCACTTTTAGTTATCGTCGTAACGGCTACCATTTTCAGCGCTTGTGGTAAGAAAAAAAAATTTTTGTTTAACGTTAATTTAACCCTGCGTATATTAGGACCCATTTGTATTTTTAAAAATTTTTTAATTATAATAAGAGATATGATAGAAACCAACAAGAACTACCGAGGCGGATCCGACGATTCTAAAGATTGAGCCGGCTCTGCATTTTCAATTTCAGTCTCCATGAATCTTCCATCCCTCGATCTTTTAGTCCTTGGCATATGACTAAACGTTCTTTTTCTACTTTCCAAATCCTTAATAAGTATTTTTGGCTGTGTTACTGAAAAGACCAGTTATTAATTTATAATTTATACAGAGTGGTGATAGGAGCTCTCGGTCATAGGAATTTAACATGTAAAATCGTACTTTAGTGATTTCGTGCTTCCCAATTTATTTTTGAAAAAAAATTCTCAAATAAAATAAATAAAATCTTGCATCTAAATCAACAAACGAAATTAATTTTGGATGCTTTATATCGGCAGAAATTTAATTTGAAAATTTAAAAGATCAGCAGAAATAGCGATTTCCATGAAAAACAAATAAAAATTATCAAATGTTTAACATTTTATCTTTCAAAACCATTTTTGAGGGTAATTTAAATTAACTGAAATTAAAAGTATAATAATTTTTAGGGGTATTTTACCTAAAAATTGTTTTTTATTAAATAAATTCAATAAGTAATTGAAAATAAAATACAAAATTGTAAAGCATCCAAAATTAATTTTGTTTGTTGATTTAGATGCAGAATTTTATCCTCTAAAATTTTGAATTTTTTTCTAAAATAAATTGGTGCAAGAAATCACCAAAGTATGATTTTCCATGTCAAATCTGTATGAGCGAGAGCTTCAGTCACCACTCTGTAAATCAACCATAGTTAATTTATTTTATTTGCGTGTAAAACAACAATAAGGGTCCAAGAGACCACCCTTTAGGACCCGGTGGTTCTTGTAGGTTAAACTTCTAGTATACGCCAGGTTGAAAATGTAGCTAATTAGTGTTAATGAAGTAAGGATTGTGAAGTATTTAAATTAAATTTAAAATTTAAAACAGGGGAAGTTTTCTGAAAAATTTTACATATTCTTTTGTTTGGAAAAGCCTTCCTCTGTCGCTTTTTTATTGTATTTTTACTTAAATTAATTAGTAGGCAAATTTTTCATTACATCGAGGGTTCTTTTGGTCACTCGTATTATTATTTTTTTAATTTAAAATTTGCCTAAATGGCAACCCTTTTTCACCAAAAATGTTTTATAAGCCCAACAACAGACTAAATTTAATAAAAAATTTAGTCGGTTTATATGAAAGGGTTGAAATACTTTTAAAATACGTGTAAAGTGAGTTGAGGAAATTCTATAGTGCTTTCTTTTCCTTACGACATATGGCTAGTTCAAAATTTAATTTTGTTGCACTTGCAATGTTTTTTGTATTTCGAATTAAATTTTTTGCACGCCAGAGAGGTTCGGAAAAGCCTCTCATACGATGGACTATGAAACTCTGACCATAACACATTTACGTCGTTAACAATTTTTTAAAGTAGCTAGGACTTGAAAATATTATAGAGTTCTATGAAAATGAAATATTAAAATCAGGCTTTTTTTAAATTAAAACTAATGCTCAAAGTAAAAAATTAGCTAATTTTTTTGAATTGCCATGGGTAGGAAAACATAGACCTAGAGCCACAGATAGAGAGACAGAGATTAATAAAACGAGGGCACATAAAGACACAAGACACATATTGAGATAGTCAGACAGACATATGTATAGACAATCAGGCAGACAGATAGGATGTATGCAAACGTAGAGAGAAAGAGAGAGAAGCATAGAAAAACTTTATCAAAATAAAATCGCAGGAAAGGGTTCCTATAAAAGAAAATGCGACGGAAATTGTTTCCACCATGATCACAATCATCGCTTGTTAAAATCCGCTTATAACAAAAAGTATAAGCAACCGTTTCCATAGATAATCGGGTAGATGTGTGGATAGGGGGGCATGCATATGTTGCGAGAAAGAAGAAGTGTAGAAAAACCCTTAGAAAATAAAATCTCAAGAAGGGGTGTTACTAACCTTTACCTATAAGAGTAAAAATGCGACGGAAATCGCTTCTACCGTGGTCACAATCATCGCTTGTAAAATCCTTCCTTATAAAGTATAAGCAAACGTTTCCATAGAAAATCAGGCCGATATTTGGATAGGGGGGCACTCATAGGTAGAGAGAAAGAACAAGAAGTATAGAAAAACCCTTAGAAAATAAAATCTCAAGAAGGGGTGTTACTAACCTTTACCTACAAGAGAAAATGCGACGGAAATCGCTTCTACCGTGGTCACAATCATCACTTGTAAAATCCTTCCTTATAAGAGAAATTATAAGCAACCGTTGCCATAAGAGAAACTAAAATCGCTATTTTAGAGACTTCTATCGCGTTCACATAATATTGGATGTAATGCTCCTTCCTGACAGTAACACATTTTTTTTTATTCAATGAGAAAACCAAAAGAACGAATTTAAAACAACTGAAATCGCTAATAATTAATAAAGTTAAATAATTGATGGTTATTTTGAGTTCAAAAGTACTCTTTAAGTTGTAATCCTAATAGTTAAAAAGTTAGAGGAAAAGCTTCTTAAAAAGTTGAAGGCTAAGACAAAAGATAAAATTAAGGTAACTTTGAGGGATATAAAACGAAGAAAAAAAAGTAGTTACCTAAAGTTAAAAGAACTTTCTCTCGACTCACGTACAATTACTTTTAACCCCAAACCTTTCTTTGGCTTAAAAAATTTAATTATTTCGTAATATTTGCAATTTTTTGTATTTTAAATGAAGTGTAAACAAACAAGTAGAGCGTCACTACAGTTTTAATTAATGAGTAATGACTAACCAAAAATTACGCTTTGTTTAGAGAGTGAACGTGCTTTTTTATACCGGGTGTTATGTTATAGTTGGTTTATTTTCACATTAAAATGCATAACCTCTTATGCATACTTTTCCAAAAAATGTGTCTCGGATACAGTAGTAAAATGCACGCAAAATGGTGGTTTGGCATCGCTTTTGAGTTTGACTGATGGGTTTTTATAATCATTAGACTTTATTTTCGCAAGTTCTTGTTTTTGAACTGAGAAATTTCGTTTTTAATAATCAAAAATTGAAATTTGTTGTCATTAAGATGCTATTTTGGCAACGTAGTCGTCAGGAAACATTTATAGAAGACGCGTTTTATTTGGGATACTCGGATAGTTTGAAAAAATTCTTTTCAAACTTTATTAGTGTATTTTTAAAAATTAAATAAATAAATAAAACGATGAGCCATATAGAGATGAAAAGTTCAAAATTCAAAAATAATTACTATCTACGTTGTTGAAAAAAATAGATGCACTGGAAAAGTTTATTTTGGTTTTGAATATTTGTACAAATATGGCTAGAAAATGAAATAAAATCCGTCTGTCCAAAAACAATTAATTTTAGAAAAGTTCAATTACTAAGGAAATTTTTTTGTTTTTTTACGGATTTTTGGTCAGTACTAGAAAGCGTAATCGAAATTTTTAGCTGCAATAAAGAAAATCAGTTTTAATTAATTGGATTTTGTTTACTAATTTTAATAAAAGGTGTCACTATGTGCTCTGTTTTTCTATTTTTTTAATTTAAATTTTAAATATTTACCGATAACGCTCAGATTAAGATTTTTATTAAATTTTGTGATTAAGAAATTTTACAGTTTTAATTAAATAAATTTTATTTATTAATATAAGGTGTCACTACTTGCTCTATTTTTACAATTCAAATTTTAAATAGTTATTAATAACGTCCCAGGTGGGAATTTTTATCCAATTTTTTCAGCCGTAAAGAAAATTTATGTGTAAATTTTGTTTATTTCTAATAAAACACTTCCTAATCATTTCAATAAAATTTATTAAGTACATTTTCGGTTAACAAAACGCTTCCGGTTAAACAGGAAATTACAAAATATTAAAATGTTTAGGAACATTTTTTAATATTTTGAAAGCTCGTAAAATTAGCTATTAGAGGATACCAAACATTTTATATTTTGACTTAGACTGAAATGGGATAAAATTTCTTAATTTTAATGGAACACCCTGTATATCTTTCAGTATTTTGAAAGCACGTAAAATTAGCTTTCTGAAGATATAAAATAATGTATATTTTGAGCTTCAATAATTTATGCCAAATTAAAAAAAAAATTAAATTTTAGCTAGTTTATACCTAAAATTTCTGCTTACACGCAGAAGTCCTAGGTTTGATCCCGAACGTAATCAATTAAAAAAAATTTTTTTAAATTTTTTTTACATATAATTTCAATTTAGTAACATGCAACTTATATTAACATAAAAATAAATTTAATACTAAAAACAACGGATGTGGCCATACGAAGAACTTTTTCCTGTCCATCAAATATTATAATTTTATTTTTTTTTATTAAAAATTTAATTTGATATCTTATAACTGAAATACATTAAAGAAAATTTTAGATTATAAACTTTGAAAGAAGTGCACAATATGGCCCCATCGGATTGTTTTTCTTCTCTATTCAGTCTTTATTTTTTTAATTTCGTCCAACAACAGCCAGCTAAATTTTTTTTGCTCAAAAAAATATTAAATTTTCAGTAGGTGGATATAAACGTCATAAAGTGCTTTGTTTTATTTTTGATTTATCTGGCATACTGCAGGAGTTATAGAAAACCGCACGCTAAGCTGGACACTATGTATAATTTTCAATAAAAATTTGGCACAAACAATATACAAATAAGAATCTAGAATAAAATATTTAATACTTTCCTGCCTTTTTGACTTTCTTAAAATAAAAATGTCAAAGAACGAAAGAACAATAAAAAAATGTGAAAAGGGTCAGAGTTTCTAATGGTCAATCGGCTGTAGCTAAAAATTTACAAAAATCTTGAATTTTTATGGCGTCGGAAAAAAATTGTTTTGTCATTACTGCGATATAAGTAAAAAACTACAAAGAATAGTCCAGTCAACAGGGGTTATAGAGGAATTTTTTTCTACAGGAATGTGTTTGAAGTAGTTATCAGGAGGTAAAAAGTCTCCTCTCCTAGATATGGACTAAAACGGTGGGTCCTGGGGAAAAATTAATTTGAGCAGAATGAAAGATGATCAAATTTGATCATATATCATTTGAATGATATAATTATGAACAAAAATTTTTGCCTCACCTCTTTCGTCAAACTATTGCCTCTAGCACCTCAACTTTTCGTTTTATAGTAAAAAACTTCAGAGAAAAAGTTGTAGAGCATTAAATTTCCTTTACTATTTTATCTTCAGCTGGTACGGAGTTATAGCAATTTGAAAATTTTGGCGAGCTGATATTTCGAAAACTATGAGGAATAAAAAAAATTATTTCAAACCATCTTGTAGGAAATTTGATAAGCTTTCATTTTACTAACAGTAATTTGTTCCTAAGACCCACTGTTTTTTAGATATAAGCGAAAATCAAAGAAACGGGACTTTTCCAGCCCCCTGCTTCCTCCCTTAAGTCATATAGCTAGGACCGGAGACTTTTAGTGTTTTTATGCCTTCTAACTACTCCAAACACCTTTCAAAATAAAATTCCACCTCTTTCATGACCTCTACACCCTTTTTGAGCTTTCATTGACTGGACATGAACGTTTAAAATTCCAAAAACTGAAAATGAGCGTTCTGCTAGCCGCGTAGAAAGCTTCTGAAAAATCAGTTTATTTTAAATCGATTGCAACTATGGGCAACTGGGCTTCTTTCAGAAACGTGTTAAATTCAAAATTTTTAACTTAAGTTCAATAAAGATGCCTTCTGGTAAAACTTCCATTCACAAACGCACAGCGATGGTTCCGAACCCGAACCATGCATGGAATTATTTTCTTTTCATTTTCTTTTGGATTTACCAAACGAGAAGTTGTTAGAGTATAGCTATTCTAAATCAGATTTTTTTTTGAAAATGTAAACGATAAATTATCATTTTAGGCACATTTAGATTATTTTTGGGACAAAAAATTTTAATTTTTAACTAGGTTGGACAACTGTAACATTTTTTGGCGAAAGTGTAAGGATAAGACCCGATCCAGAAAACGGAAACCTAACTGTAGCAATCGAAATTCCACGTTTGTTGATTAAATCCTGGTATCCTTGGAATGCAATGTCCGGCTTGCCTCATCTATTATCGCTAGTTTTTCAAGTAAGTACTCACAAACTAATTCCTCCATTTTGAAAAAAAAAATGAATAACTTTTAGGTTTACTACGTTTTCTTCTCAATGTCTCACGCCAATTTACTAGACTCGATGTTTTGTTCTTGGTTGATTTTCTCTTGTGAACAACTCATGCATCTGAAGGAAATTTTGAAACCGTTGATGGTAAGTTTTCTTTTTATTTTTACAATTTTAAAAGCTTTTATTTGCACGTCTATGTGCAACTGTTTTTATTAGCTCCTTTTCCGAGAGGACTTAACGTCGCCTGTCACGTACAAATTCTGACATGTTTTGAACGAAATAACGCTTTTTTCTACCAAAAAAAAATTAACTACACCATCATTTTATAACACGTCAAATTTAAACTAAGACAAAGTACGATCGTGACGTGACCTGCGAACTTTTGTATAAATCACAATTTTTGTTCAACGTACAGATGGCCTAAAACTGATGCAAAACGTAACATTCATGTTACCTTCACATATAAGTTATACTCGGTGTTGCAATAATATATTAAATAATTTTAATAAAAATTTCTATGCAAGTAAATTCCAACCCTTGTAACCAATCCTGTAATTTCTTTTTTGGAATAAACTCGAGAATTTTAGTGTGAAGAGCGCTGATAGCGCTAAACACGTTCGTTCAATCAGAAGCTTTCACCCTCTAACAGACAATATTCTATAGGGATTATCATTATGTTTTATTAATATTTCAGAAACTCTGTACATTAATCTTCATAAAAATGTATTTTCAGGAACTTTCAGCTACTTTAGACACTTATGTCCCTAAAACTGCTGACCTGTTTCGAGCAGCTAGCGGAAATAACAATTACAGAGATAACGAAATTGACAACAACGGTAAGCTCTTTTTGTTCCTATTCCGACCAATCTCGAAAAATAAAAGCTCGTCAATTTGACATTTTGCAGATTACAACGAAAAGAAAAATCAAAACGAAGAACTCAACATAAGATCGATTTACAACACGGCTCAAGAGATGGGCGCTCACTTCCGTGCGGGTGCACTGCAACAATTTAACGGCGGTACAGACGGCATCGGACCTAACGGCTTAACAAAGAAACAAGAACTTATGGTTAGATCGGCCATTAAATATTGGGTAGAAAGACACAAGCATGTCGTAAGGTAATTTGCCCTTGTCGTCACTAACCCATTATGTATTATTAATGACGTGTAATTTCTTTAAATAATTGAATTTAACCGAGTTTATAAAAGCAAAACTTTTTATCAATTAATTAAATAACCCCCAGTCACGCAAAGTACAAAATTATACATTTGAAACATTGAAAATTATTAAATAATTCAAACTTCAGCTCTCAACACTTGTTACAACTTCATTTTTTCCCATCAGGAATAATAATGGTTTATAGATTAAAGAATTAATTATTTTCTCTAATCGATTAAATAGAATTTTCAAGGTTATTATTTGTTCTTTTAATTTTTACAGACTCGTTAACGCCATCGGCGATACTTATGGAATTGCTTTACTTCTTCACATGCTTACGTCTACAATCATGTTGACACTTTTAGCGTATCAGGCTACTAAGGTAATTTTTTTCTAAATAATCATGCATAGTTAACACAAAGCCCCTAATATATTTTGTACTGTACTCCAATTATAAAGTATGGACGTAGACGTGGCTAAACGTCGTCACCCCAGTGGAATTACTGGGATTACTCTGTAGTGGAACTACAGAGTTTTTAGAAGAAGAGTTATATGGCTGTTGAAAGGAGAGCAAGAGATAACGCGTTATAAAATTCTCAATATTTAAATTAAATAATTTAACGTAAAAAGTTTTTTAAAAATGCACCCCGTGTTCGTAAACAATCAAATTAGTATCATTGGGCGCCTTTTTTAAGCGCTCAACTTACCCCTTCTTAAGAAATTTTGAAAAACTGATAATATAAGGATTTCAAAAGGGGAGCTAGAGATATCTCGTTCTTATTGTGCGGGCAAATTGAACCTAAAATAGCCCTAACATCAAAAAAATTAATACATCGACGAAATTTTGGTTATAAGTCCTATTTATAAATGCAGTTTAAGAATCCGAAGAGTCTCTAATGAAGTCAAGGGGAAAGTGGTTTTTGGGGTCCCCCAACTAAAAAAAATTAGTTTCTTGAATGTCGAAGTGTGAGGTATCAATTTATATGTTTTTTTGCATGCAAAGTGAAATAACACCATAATCAAAGTCATAAAACAAACCATCGAAGAAAAAAAATATGGTGGAGGAAATTATGAGTAAATCCATTTCAAAATTTTGACCTAATTTGGCCACTTAAAGGTAGCAATTTTGAAAACCGACTGGGTTAGGACGAAAGCCCTATATTTTGGCTGTGCAATGCCCTTTTAAAATTTTTATAATAATAATTTCCGGCCAAGTTATAAGGGAAAAATCACAAAATGGAACAATCGTTCTATTGGCCGCCATTTTGAATTTAAAATATAAAAATTTTTTGTTTTCAATAGGGTCGCTCAGATGGTACTATCTTACAGCCAAGTAAAATTGAATTTCCTCCAAATTTGCAAATATGTGTGATATATTATTTCATCGGCAAACTAAGCTTTTATAAGAAATCTATAAGATTTATAAGAAATACCGGGAGTCCGACTTAGCATGCTCACCATGACGATCTCGTAAACTGTAAGAGATACGAAGTCGGTTAAATGACACCAAATGTAGTATTTTTTATGGCCAACTCAATCCTGCTTTTGTTTTGTGGAAAATATTATTAGCACTCGAGATATTTACAAAAAACTGAAAACGTTCATTTTCTTTAAATGCCTATAACTTTTTTATTAATCAAGATAATTTTAATTTTTAAAAAAAGGATAATAGGCACTACTAAAAAACAAAAGTAGGATTGAGTTGGCCATAAAAGAGGCTACATTTGGTGTCATTTAACCGACTTCGTATCTCTTACAGTTTACGAGATCTCCATGGTGAGCATGCTAAGTAGGACACCCTGTATAAGGTTGTTATTTGGAGGCATATTTGCAAAATTTGGGCCAAATTCAATAAGGTAGTACATCTGAGCCCCAATTGAAAAAAATAATTTCGAATTTTAAAATTCAAAATGGCGGCCAATACAACAATTGTTTCATTTTGTAGTTTTTCCCTTATAACTTGGCCGGTAATTATTCTTATAAAAATTTCAAAAGGGCATTGTACAGCCAAAATATAGGGCTTTCGTCCTAATCCAGTCGATTTTCAAAATTGTTTCATAATTGCTACTTTTAAGAGGCTAAAGTAAGTCAAAATTTTAAAATGGATTTACTCATAATTTCCTCCGCCATATTTCTTTTTCTTCGATGGTTCATTGGTTATGGTATTATTCCACTTTGCACGCAAAAAAACATATAAATTTACACCTCACACTTCGACATTCAAGAAATTAATTTTTTTAAGTTGAGGGCCAATTTCAATTTTTTTGAACATAAAAAAGAAATTTTTCAACTGTTTGTCCACAAAACCAATTTTAGTGGTCGAAATTTTATTCTTCTTTTACGTATTTTTGAAAATTAATTATAAAAAACTCTTATAAACTATTTTTGAACATTAAAACTGGTTTTAAAGTGAACCATTTCGTCCACTAAAATTGGTTTTGTGGGCAAATAGTTGAAAAATTTTATTTTTCTTTTCAACGAAATCGGAAGAAAAAAAAGTCTAATGTAATTGTCTTTGTTATCATCTGAAAGAGCATTAAATTTCCAACATTTCAAGGGAAGAATTATTACGATACCACCAATTGCTCACAAGATATATCGAAAAGAAAATTTGAACAAAAATGCAAATTTTAGCTATTGTTCTTAATATTTTTGGACCAAACTTGCAATATGGATTTGTCACTATATCAGCTACGACTTCCTAAAGTTTCATATCATAACATTAATTATTACTCGAGTTATCTATAAAAAACTACGACCCACTAATGACAGAAGTTTTGAATTTTTTTGAGGTTAGGAAATAAATATAAATTATTTTAACCCAGGCAGTTTTAAAGAGAGATTCATTACAAACAAAACGAAAAATTTTTGATTCCGATCCGACCAATACAAGTGACGTTATTCAAAAAATAGTGCAACGGAAACTTGAAAAAGTCAAAATTTTACATTAAAGTCGAAAAATAAGGGCCTTTCGGTCAAAATTGGGTTGATACATTTTACACACAAACTTACAGGAATGGTTTCGACCGATTAAGGGAAAAAAATTGCTGTTGTAGAAAAAGTCCGAAAATCAGGATAAATTCTGGTTCGTTGACTACACTAAAAAGTTTTTAAATGCGTTTTAAAAATTCACCCCTTGGGGGGAAAAAATAAAATTAGTATCATTTGGCGCCTTTTTTAAGCGCGCACCTTACCCCTTTTTAAGAAATTTTGAAAAACTTCTGATAGAAGAATTTCGCAAGGGGAGCTAGAGATGGGCAACTATGTGTACACTAATGTAGAATTACGTAGTATAATTGCTGTAACATCTCTAAAACATTTTAAGAATTTCCACAAATTAATGCATAAAATCCGTTTTCTCTTACATTTTAGATCGATGGAGTAAATCCTTATGCCTTTTCAACTGTTGGATATCTTCTTTATGCGTTTGGACAAGTTTTTCATTTTTGTATATTTGGTAACAGACTTATCGAAGAGGTAAATTTCCTAGTCAAATTTTTTAAATTACTCCATAATATTTATTATTTAATTTCTTTACTAATGTTTAAAAAATGGAAATTATGGAGCAATTTTTAAACTAGCGAGTTGTGAATTTTTCTTTTTATTTTATTAGAGCTCATCGGTTATGGAAGCCGCTTACAGTTGTCATTGGTACGATGGATCAGAAGAAGCAAAAACATTTGTACAAATTGTGTGTCAACAATGTCAAAAGGCTATGTCAATATCTGGAGCAAAATTTTTCACAATTTCATTAGATTTGTTTGCTTCTGTAAGTATTTTTATTTTATAAAAGAATCAAAATATAAAGTTTCAACAATTTTTAAGGTTCTCGGAGCTGTTGTAACTTACTTTATGGTGTTGATACAACTCCAGTAAATTTACAATTTTATATGTGATAAAATTTCAAGAAGAGCACTAATTTTATCAATGTTAAACGATAGATTAGTGATTATTTTAATAAGGTTATATTATAAAGAGCTATTAAAAAAGAATATTGTATCGAAAATTATTTTTTGATATAATTTTGATCGCACACAAATAAATAATACATTATTTTGTTTAATGTTACTTACACTTACTTTAAGGGAGGAAAAACAAGCATTCAAAGTGTCTTAAAAAAGCAAAGAGTAGTTATTTTTTATATTAATGTATAAATTTAATTAATAATAAATTATTATACAGGGTGAGCCGTTTGGGTGCCCGTCTTCGATATCTCTTGCAACGTTAAGAGAAATACCGAAGCGAGCCACGAAAATGTCCCTGTATTTATAATTTGCACGGCGCACTTTAGATTTGGTTTATTACAAAACCAATTTCTTAGTCAGGGCCGCTGTGACAGCCTAGATGGCGTCAGTAGCCATAATAAGGATTCACAAGTGGAGAGCAGATTCTGATGGCTGTCGTCTTGTTAGCTGTTCTGAAAAGCTTGTAGGTATCGCCTAATTATTTGCTATGGCCCTGATTTTAGTATCTAAAAGCAGACTTTTACATGTACCTAAGGGGAGTAAAACGCTAATTTTAATTTTAATTAATTAACTTTTAAGGTGAATATACATATTATATAAATTTATATCTTGTTATTTACACAAAAGAATATTGTTAACACTATAAATTTGTAATTTATTTTTATTTGAATAAAATAAAGAGTATTTTAAAATTGTTCTTCAACTACCATGATCTATGACCATAAGTCAGCCTTTTTAGTTAGGTTAGGTTGTTTTTAGTTAGGTGGAAAACTTCTCCTCAAAGTCTCTTCTTTTTAAGAAATGCTCTAATTTAAAGTCAAGGGTACGTGGTGCCTTATTACCTACGTAGAATTAGCAATAGTTATAATCAAATGGGCGCATTCAGAAAACAGAACAGAACCTCTCTCTCCCTCTCTTTCTATTTCTATTTTAGAACGTAAACAGGTCTGGGATCCTGTAACTATTAGCGTATTGCTACTCTAAACTACCTACCCTTTGCCCTTATCTGATCAATTTCTAAACGTTTGTAAGAGTGGGATAATGAGTAAGTAGTTTAGCGTAGCGTAGCAATACGCTAATAATTACAGGGTCCCAGCCCTAAGAATAAGAGTTCCGAATAGGCAACCAAGCATCAAGGGTTGCTCCTAAACTCTTTAACACCACCACTTAGCAAATGTTAATTAATTTTATAACGAGCAAAGCTACCCGTTAATTTTTAGACAAATAATCTTAATATTTCTTTTTTTTTTGTAATTTTTAACTCCACAGTTTGAAAAGCTCTGATTTAGTCGAAGACAAACGGAGAAACTTAAGGGTAAAAATAGAAAACATTATATCAAAGCTTAATATACAAATTACTTATGATGCATTAAGAGCTTTATTTTGGAACAAAAAATATGAGAAGATTTATTTATATCTAACCTAAACGTCTTTTTTTCAGCAACTCATGTTTTATACCTCTAGGCTCATTTACAATGTGACAAATTTGTGCTGTAAGTAAATAGGTGCGCAATTTTTTAACTTTAAATAACATATTTTTTATTCTTTGGATTTTATCGAAACAAAAACTAACAAATAAGAGCTTGTGTGTTATCACGGGATTTTGAATTTTTTTAGGGTTTTTTTAAGCGTTATGTTTGAAATGTTGCTATACACAGATCTATTTGATCCATAGAAATTATTATCAATTAAAGCTATAATAAGTTGTAGTAGAGTCGAATTACCCGAAAAACGTTTTTGGGAACACTAGAGTTGTAACGATGCAGAATTTTATCCAGATGCCGGATCAAAATACTGGTACAGTATTACAGCATCTTGGAAATTTTGTATCGTTTAAAGCAGCTACTTGTCATTTTTCTCTTTAGTTTTCCCCTAG
The DNA here is from genome assembly GCA_963924605.1 of Malthinus seriepunctatus. Classification (NCBI taxonomy): domain Eukaryota; kingdom Metazoa; phylum Arthropoda; class Insecta; order Coleoptera; family Cantharidae; genus Malthinus; species Malthinus seriepunctatus. The sequence continues at coordinate 39,424,333 of OZ004603.1, forward strand.
CGCCATCCCTGAGATCAAAATGGAGATAAACTCGATACGCCCTTGTTCAGCTCTTCAAGCGATTTCATTTGAGCCCAATCTCGAAGAGATTGGATGAGAATTACTCAATTTAAATTTTTATATTTTTATTATCAGTCTTATCATTCAAAACGCAGCTGATTTCGGTTAACTTCCGTACCAGGCCACCTAGAGCTTCCATTTAATTGTTAGTGTGACTCTGGGGTCATTTTTAACCTTTTATAATTTAATTCAATCTTATCACTTCATTATTTCGTAATCTAAACTTTACAATTATAGGTTTCTAAAGTTATTGAATATTTAAATTTATTGTTAAAACACGTGAAGTGTTATAGTTAGTGATAGGATGTAGTTAGTGTTTTTTTTCTTTTACTTTCGTGATTCATTGACACCCCTGAATATTTTACAGCCCTTAATTAATTTTTAATAATTACTTTAAGGTTGAAATTTTAATTTAGAATTACAAATTTTAGACCGATGTTCTTGTAATTTTAGTGCGGTTCCATTGAGCTAATTTTTATACTCGAGCTCGGGCTAATTGAAAAGTTATTAATTTATTTTTAATAATTAACTGATAGTCGCTCTTTGATTCAATTCCTTTTGCTGCTTTCCTATTGGTTGTCGAGTGAATCCGAGTTGGTCGCCGGGTTTGCAATAAAAGCTCCCACTCCATTTTGATAACGGACTTCCATCTTCATCATCGTGGTGAGTGGAAGCGCGCTTTTATTAATTTTCCCCTGGACTTCCACCTTCACCATCGTGGTGAGTGGAAGAGCGCTTTTATTAATTTTCCCCCTTCATTCAATTTCCCCTTGCCTTCAGCAAAGCCGTGTTCAATAATTCATTTTTATTAATTTTCCCTTGCCTTCAGCAAACCCGTGTCCGTGTTTACTCCAAGGTCTAGTGGTCTTATCTTGAGGTCTGATTAGGTCTCGAGAGGAGGTCTGTTGGTCTGGAGAAACACGCAGCTTCCGTGTCTTCTTAGTTAGGTCTGTTGGTCTCACTCAGAGGCCCTTTCTGGGTCTTAGAGTGAGGTCTAGTGGTCTAGCAACAGGAATTCAAATCCGTGTCTTGTTAGTTAGGTCTGTTGGTCTCACTCAGAGGTCCGTTTCGGGTCTTAGAGCGAGGTCTGGTGGTCTAGTGGCAAGGATCCAAGTCCGTGCCTTGTCCGTTAGGTCTGTTGGTCTCACTCAGAGGTCCTTCCTGGGTCTTAGAGTGAGGTCTGGTGGTCTAGTGGCAAGGATCCCAGTCCGTGTTCCTTTTAGGTCTGTTGGTCTCACTCAGAGGTCCTTTCTGGGTCTTAGAGTGAGGTCTGGTGGTCTAGAAGGGAGCCAAGTCCGTGTTCCTTTTAGGTCTGGTGGTATCACGCAGAGGTCCGTTTTGGGTCTTAGAGTGAGGTCTGTTGGTCTAGAAGGAAGACTATTCCCGTGGCTGAGTCATATTCACATCATAGAGATTTGTATCTGTTTGATAACCTTTTTCGTTTATATATTTTTTCCTTAGGAAAGTTTTTTTTGTTATCTTTATTTTGTACGAGTACCTTTAAGGTACATAGTATTATTTTTTTTATTTTGTTTATTTAATAAAGGCTTTGATTTTTATTTCCATCCGCAGTGTGTTTCATTTCCAGCTACGAACCCCCCTGTCTCCTACTGAGCGACGCTAGAGGGATAATTAGTGAAACACCGGATTTTCGGTGTTACAGAGTATAACAATTGTTTTTCAGGACCAGGAACGTGTCGGAATAGGGTTAAAATTGCTTTAATTTTTTTTTATCAAAAATGTTAATTTTGACAATATTTTGGATCACGTTGAAGGCATTCAAAATATCTTTCAGATGATTGCTCTTATCAAGTAGCAATTTGCAAAACTAATGCTGCAAGTAGTCCAATAAAACTTTTGCATTTGTATCTCCAAAAAATTTCTTACTTGTTCATAAATATAAAAAAAATTGATTTTGATGCCCATATATTTATAGTTTGAAGGAAATGCCCCCCCTCAAATTTGAATGGTCTTTTATCAGTTCGACACTCGATTAGCGTACGGTGTATTAGTACAGAAATGACATTGTTCGCGAATTCGTCGATTTCCAAAAATTTATAATATTGAGTGTTAATTAAATACGATAATTTCGTCTTTTTTGTTACAAAATAACCTTTTTAAAAAACTCATTTAATTAGTTAAAAGTATAGTGATTTAAGTAAAATTTTGTTTTATGGTGCAAAACATTAATTTTGAAAATGCATGTTGTAACCTGCAAGAAAAGTTTTGTTTGATGTCCTCGAAGGTATTTAATATTTTACTTATTTATTTTTAAATGCTTTTGTTTAATTGTTTGAATAATTAATTCTAAAAGTGTGTTATGAATTGGTCTTTATGGCACAAAATATAAATTTTCGAAAATTTCGATTAAAAGTTTAAAGTTGCATGGGTTGAAAAGAGACAGACATAGCTAACACTACGTTTCAATTATTTTTGATATCTACCTTTTAAAAGCGATTAAAGATATGGATATCAATAAACAGATGTTGCTTTTTCTACGTTAAGTAAAATTTTTCAAACTTTTAGGTTTATTGTACAAGATGAACCAAATTTTAATAGGTAACAGTAAAAGTATTTACATTTATACAGGGTGTGACTGCCGCTCTTGGCTATACGATATGTAAACTCATACTTACGTAATTTCTTGCTCCAATTAATTATTTTAGGCAAAATGTTTAAAATTAAAATTGTAGAGTATAAAATTCTGCATGTAAATCAACAAACAAAATTATGATATACCGGGTGTCCCACTTAGCATGCTCACCATGGGGATCTCGTAAACTGTAAGAAATACGAAGTCGGTTAAATGACACCAAATGTAACCTCTTTCATGGCCAACTCGACCCTACTTTTGTTTTTTGAAAAATATTATTAGCACTCTAGATATTTAGAAAAAACTGGAAATGCTCATTTTCTTTAAATGCCTATAACTTTTTTATTAATTAAGATAATTTTAATTTAAAAAAATGGATAATAGGCACTACTAAAACCTATAAATTTAATATACAAAAGAATTTTTTTATAAGGCCATTTTGGAGATATGACGTAAAGTTATATTTTTTTAAAAGCAAACCTAGTTTTAATATTATGTTATTGCATATCTAATTTTTTTCTCTTTTCAAAAATATAAGAGTTGATAGGCTAAATTTTTAAAATTCTTGTTTGGTAACATAAAATTATAGTATATTATCCAACGAGCGGGTAATGAAGCTCATTACTCACAAGAATGAATTTGCGACACGAGCCGTATGGCGAGTGTCGTAATCATTAGAGTGAGTAATGAGCATTACCCGCGAGTAGGATACTATACTTTATCCACGACTGCAAATATTATGAACCAAATATACATTGAATACGCGAGCATTTTTTGAAAAAAAAAATTTTATTTAAAAAAAAATTAATTTTTAAAAAAAATTTTTAAAATTAATTTTTTATAGAAATGTATTCAAAATGTAATGTACAATTCAAAAATGTAAAAATATATATGGTGTTGCATTTAAAAATCTAAAGTTTACCTCATTTCCGGCGAAATCGGAAGTGGAAGAATTTTCAAAAGTAGTTAAACAAATTGCAATTTATATGACTATAACTCACAGCAAATTTCATTTTGATACATTGACAAATACCGGAGCTATAAAAGTTTTCCAATCCCCTGTGTCGCCCGATAAACCATTGAGTAATGTAATAGTCATTGAGTAATATGTATATTATTCAATGATTTGCAACTAGTGAGTAATGACACACATTACTGGTCAAAAATCATAGAGTAATGAACGTATTATTGGACGGTCGTGGATAAAATAATAAATTTGTTATTTCATTATACAATTCCTCCAATTTTATAAATTATATAAAAAAAAAACAGCTAAAACTAAAATTTATAAATTTGTTATTTAATGTTAAAAAAATTTTTTTTAATCAAATATCCCTTGAAACAATCGAATAAAAAAAACCAATTGAAATTAAGCATAAGAATATCAAAAAGAAGTGTAAAAAAAATCCATAAAAAAATAATAAAAAATTTAAAAAATTTAAAAACGGATATTTTTGAAAAGAGAAAGAAATTAGCTTTGCAACAACATAAAATTGAGGTTAGGTTTGCATTTAAAAAAATGTAACTTTGCATCATATCTCCAAAACGGCCTTATAAAAAAATTCTTTTGTTTATTAGATTTATTGGTTTTAGTAGTGCCTATTATCCCTTTTTTGAAAATTGAAATTATTTTAATTAATAAAAAAGTTATAGGCATTTAAAGAAAATCAAAACTTTTTCAGTTTTTTCTAAATATCTAGAGTGCTAATAATATTTTTCAAAAAACAAAAGTAGGGTCGAGTTGGCCATGAAAGAGGCTACATTTGGTGTCATTTAACCAACTTCGTATCTCTTACAGTTTACGAAATCACCATGGTGAGCATGCTAAGTGGGACACCCTGTATAACGGCACCTGGAACGCGTTGGATCTTGGGCCTCGTTTCTCCAACTTTTTCTCGGTTTGTTATATGGCACTTACCGATTTAGTATCGTAATATACTATTTATTGATTCATAATCACAATTTTATGCTCTACAACTTTTATTTGAAACTTTTTTTGCATATTTCTTCGATTTTTACATATTTCACTACTTTCAGAACTAGGTATACACAAATAAGTACACATTAAATATATTTATAAATTATTATTATTCGAGAATCAAGATTCTCGAATTCGAGGTCGAGAAATACCATTCGAGAATTTTAGAAATGGAGCTCGAGAATCTATCTTGAAGAATTTTCGAGATCGTGAATGGGTAAATCTATGGTAAATCTTGTCTGGCTGACCACCATTAGTATTCGCATATTTATAAAATTTTAAAGGGCCTATTTTTGTAGAAACTAAAGAAATTATTAGACGGATAACTATTGGGGACTTTGAGAGATTGAGAGATATCTTTATCAATTAAGTTATAAGGTAATTTACCACTAAAATTTCCGATTATTCTATAATCAGCCCCATAATTAGCCAATAGCTTCCAAGTTTCTTTGAAAACTTTTTTTGTAGACTTTGTAGGCATTTCGTTCCGCGAACATATCATGTCTTTGAATATGGCAAACTGCAAAATTAAACGGTCTAAAGTTTCGTTGTTTTTACTATCCATTACATGATTATTATTATTATCGTAATGGTCTAAAAATAGTTTCATAATTTTCAAAAATATTGATAAACCTTCTTCGCTGTCTTCTCCTTCTTCTGTTTCTTTTGCTTGTCGGTTAATTTCGGGGATGAACTTAAAAAATACGTCAGAAACATCCGTACTAGAAAATCGAGCTCCATTTTCCAACAATAGTTTTATACTTCCAAAACTTCCCCCTTTCACGGCCCATACTAACGGACTGTCGCCTTTATTATCAAGTTTATTAACATCACATTCAGTTTCTGTTAAGCAGTTAAGAAGTAGTTCTTCGATACCACAGTAAGCAGCATAATGTAAAATATCTTCGCAAATCATACCAATTTCAATCTTTCTTTCTAGCAACAATTTGACAGCCTTTGAATTACGTCTTTTCAGAGCAACACATAGAGGAGTTTCCAAAAGATCATTAACAGCATTCAAATTTAAACCAAATTTAGGATTTAAGAATTTTAATAAAAGCTCATCGTTGCCAATTTCAGCTAGGAGATGTAAAATTGTATTTTTGGAATCGTCCAAAGTGTAAATATCGGCCCCCTTTTCGATTAATAGCTCTGCACTTTTAAGTCGATTTGAGGAAATTGCTTTAAATAGAGGAGACTTTCCAAAGATGGATTTTTTATTTACGTTCATATTTAATTTAATGCACTCATCAATAACATGGTTGTTACCATTTTGAGCAGCCAAATGTAAAATAGTCTCGTCGTTTTCCAATTTAACCGTTAAGTCGCCCCCTTTCGATAATAAATAGTTGACGATGTCAAAATGGTCGTTTTCGATAGCGAGAGATAATGGTGTATGATGCATTAGGTTTAATTTGTTCACATGTACGTGTGCTCCTCTTTCGACAAGGGTCATCACAAGATCTTTATGACCCCATTCTGCTGCGTGATGTAAAGGAGTTGTTTGACATTCATCTTCGATCAAAACATTCGCTTTGCAGGATATCAACAGCCGGGCCACTTCAACGTGATTATAATCAAGAGCTAACATTAAGGGTGTTTCCTTACGAGCTGTTAGTGAGTTCACTTTAAAGCCTTTTTCCAAAAGATGTTTAACTACATCCGAGTAGCCTTTTGATGCAGCTAAATGTAGTACGTCAGTTCCAAGGTTGTTGGCCATGATGACATCAGGATTGAATTTTAAAATTTGGAATGCCACATTTAATTTGCAACTTTTAAGAGCCGAGATTAGAAGCGTCGCTTCTCGTCTTGCTTTTTGTTTTACATCACATTCTTTTTCCATAATGAGACGAATTATGTCTTCATCACCTAATGAGATAGCTTCAGTTAATACAGTTCGGAGTTTCAGTCGCGCGTAACTGGGACCAGGTGCCACCACACCTTCTGCATCAGTGGATGCTCCTTTGGAAATGAGAAATTTAGCAAACTCGACTTGTTGATTACTAAGGGCTGTAATTAAAGGTGTTTCGCCTAACTCATTTATTTTGTCAATATTGAAACCTTTTGATAAAAAAATATGAAAAAGTTCTTCGTTGCCAATTTTTGCAATTAAATGCATATAGCTTTCGTTGGCGTTGTCTGAAGATAAATTTATATTGTTTTTAATTAAAAGTTTTGCCGTCTCTATTTTATTATTTTCAAGGGCTTTATGTAGGGCTGTTTTATTGTCGAAAGATTGATAGTTAATGTCGAAATTTTGTTTTAGTAACTCCAAAAGCAAATCGGTATCTCCAGCTTCAGCTACATCATGTATAATTGAAGAATGCATCTTGGCACCTTTTGAAATTAATTTTTTTGCAATTCGAAAATGTCGGAATGTAAAGGCATAGTCTAAAGCGGTGTGGCTATCGTCGTTTCTAAAATTAAAATTTTTAATTTTGTCCAAGATATTTTCTATTACATAATCGTATCCCTTTATTGTTGCAAGGTGAGCTACGGTATCACCTTTTCGACCTGGAATGTTAACATCGCTCCCATTTTCCAAAAGAAAATCAAAAATGTCCGAACGGTTGTGATAAACAGCATAGTGTAGAAGAGTATGGTCGTTATTGCTATCTCTCTCATTTACTTTAATGTTAGGTGATGAAAATAGTTCTTCCACATTTGCTTTGCTCCCAAATGCTACAGCAAAACGGATGTCCTTGTAAGTTCCACTTTCAAAACATTTTAAATCATATTTTATGAGGTACTGAGAAACAGTTACTACGTTCAAATCTTGTACAAACTGCAGCCTACTTGAAGGCTCCGTTGCAATTTCTAAATAATTTAACAGGTGTATGCAATAATCGTAAATAAGGGTGTCTTCTTGAATTTCCCCAACTAATAAATCCCTAATTAAATAATTATGAAAAATTGTGGGAAAAATAAACTGAAAATCCTCAGCGTTGTACATTTGATCGAAAATTCTCAAACTCATAAGTGGGACGGTTGTGCATAGGATATTAGCCAAAGTCCATGTTCCGCGACTAAAACAATAATCGAGAGCGTTCAAATTTAATTTGTCCACCACAACCAGCTCGCTAGAATTGAAATTTTCAACTTTTAAGTAAATGTTCGTTAAATCATTTTGAAATTCTTCTCCATAGAGAGCCAACATGTGAAGACCAGTTCTTCCGAAATCATCAGTTTTTAACAAAACTTTATAGTCTTCGTCAATTCGTATTTTGATTTTGTCATAATTACAATTTATGATGTCCGAAAGAAGTGGGCAATTTTCTGCCTTTTCTGCTAAAATTCTATCAAAAATCATAAATAAAAATGTGTAGTGGCCGTGGTCGTTTAGTCTTTGTTTGATTAAGTCGAGGGTAAAATTTTTAACTTCATCGTTGTCGCTATTATAATTTTCTGATAAATATTTAGCAACTAAAACTTCGGCAAACGTTTGATGAACAAAATAAATTTCCGCCTCTCTATTTTCATTTATTTTTACAATTACAATACCTTCCCTTTGTATTATCTCGTATTTTTTCAATTTTTCTCTCAATTTTTTATCGATATCAAAGTTTTTGAATATGTATGTGTCATGTGTAAAATTAAAAACACATTTTAAAGCACATAAATTTAGCACATCTTCCTCCATCTTTATAATATCTCGTTGACATTCTCCAAACTTTATACACGAAATTTCCGTTTTTTGATTGAAGAATTCGTTGTACAAGTTGTACAAGTCGAACCGTTCGTTTAATTGAATTAGGTTATTTTTGAGCGATCTTTTGCAATCTTTCAAAAATACGTCTGCAAGCAGCCTTGTTTGTAGAGGAATACCCGTAAATTGCCCATCGCGATCGTTTAAATTTTTTTTTGCTGCCTTCAAAAGTCGTTCAACAAATTCTACGACTAGTTCTTCGTTTGAATTTGAAATATTAGCCTTGAAGTAAGCCGTTAAAAAACTGTTTTGTTCTTCTTGTGTAAACGGCTTTAAATTGATAGCCAAAACATTAAAAGTTGTTTCTAAATATTCTTGCATATGCTCTCTCGTAGTAATAAAAATTGTAAAACCTTCTTTTTGTAAAACTTTTATTACCTCCGTTGCTTCTTTTTTGTATAAATATGAAATTTCGTCAAAACCGTCTAATAAAATTAATAACTTTTTGGCTTTTAAAAATTTTTTGTAGACGGCTAAAGCAATTGATGCATTTTCTATTTCCGAATCGTCGGAAATTAAACTTTCGAAAAAATTTAATATTTTCTTAAGGTTATCCAAAAATTTTATTTTTTGTCCTCGTAAATCTGCCAATTTAATTTTAAAAACCCAAAAGTTTCTTGGCGTGTTTAAGGACAAAAAGTCCAAAAAATTCGACTTTCCCATTCCTGGGCAACCACTAATCACACGAATTTGATTATCGGTTACAAATTTATCAACGTTTTTGTTCTTAATCGAACGAAACATATCCTCCTGCGTCTTAATGTGATCACTTAGTAAGCTAAAAACGTCCATTTTGATTTTGTACTTTTTTAAGTTGGAAATATCTCCTAGCGATTCCTTCCATTCAAAATACCCGTCTTTATACTCCAACCTATGCGCAGTCCCTTCGTAAGTCTTCATCGTTTCCCTAACATCGTCATAAGGGACGAAATAAATTTTTAGCTCTTTCGACATAAATTTTTTCAACTCTTTCTTGGTTACTTCGGCGTCCTTCGTTTCAATAACAAATGTTTCGTTTTGTAAATCTAAAACGTCCACTTTGAGGAAAACTTTTGATACGCTTTGACTTACGAAGTATTCAGAAATGGCGCTAAATTTGTTTCCAATATTAAAATTATTATTGAAAATTTTGATTAAATGGTGACACTTCAAACTGCCAAATATTGATTTCTCCACAAGGTCCTTCAAAGGGACACAAATGCGGCCTTGAAAACTTACGTTTAAATCCAAAATTTGGTTTTGGTAGTCGTCAGATAAATCTTGAAGGGATGAAAATATTTTAACGTCCTGTTCTGGAATTGAAATTGAGTTATTTACCAAAATTATCACCCTTATACTTTTTGAAACTTTCAAAATTTTCAGTAAGTTAGCAAAATTTTCTTCATCATTTATTTGTAATAGTAAAGGAACGTTACCACTCATCCACAAATATTTGTAAGCTAAGAGGGGACTTAAATCGGCGTTTTGACAAATTTGAGCTACTTTTGAGGGTCCAAAACACCTCAAAAATCTCTCTTGTTGTTTCTTCACCAACAGTTCACTCCACATACGTGGAGCACTTTTGATACTTTTTAGAATTTCACTCCCAAAATACTCTTGTAAAAATTTAACAATTTTTTCGCTAAAATTAACCACAGTTACAACTTGGTCTATCATCAATTGATTCCACATAAATTTCCCTGAATTGTCATAAGATGAGAATTTTTCTTTACTAAAGTCGTATTTATAAGCATCAAATAAGATTCCAACCAAAGTATTTCTAACGTCTTCTTTCGTGAGTGTGTAATATTTGTTTTCATCTTCAATTTTATAGCCTTTAATCCAAGTTTTAACAAACCTGATGTATTTTTCAACAACTTCTTTAAAATTGACCATTATTGGAAAAGAAAGTCCTAAAATTTTCTTCAATTCGTCTTCTATTAATTTGTCGACTTCAGTGGCGTGAAGTTGGCTTGCAAACAAACGCATTTTTTGTAGAAAATTGGAATCGTAGTTCAACTTGTTGTGATCAAAACCGTAACAAAAGTCAATGTCATTTGTATCCAATAAATCAAAAAAATTTTCCTCCAAGTTGGATTTTTGCAAAAAGTTACAATCGTCCACAACCCCTTTATTTGTGTAAAGTACCAAAATAATTTTATCCACCTTTCTCAACTCTTTAAAAAATTCCAAATCGCCATCTTCTTCACTTTTGCTAAACTCTTTTTGAAATTTTTCAAAACCGTTAAAATACTTTTCAATTGAAAAACCCTCTTTACTTTTATCTCTTTTACCACCTCTTTGATCTGTCTTTGAATAAGTAAAATCTTTAGCTTTTAATAGCTTTTGAGTTTCTTTGTGTTTTAACTGGATCATAAACGCTATTAAGGGGCCATTTTTCGATTTGATTGACATTACAATGTCGTCGAAATCACCGACGTGATCTACGTTGCTCGCAATCCAGAATTTGTCCAAATCTTCCAACAAAGAAAATCTTAATGAAAATAGTGCCGTTAATTTGTGTTCGTATGAAGGGCCGTAATTGACTGATCCTCCACGTTTTGGTACTTCCTACAAAATTAAAAAAAAAACTGAGGGCATTTTTAGAAAGCCCTCGGATTGCAAAATTTGTTGATAATAACTGATAAAAAGCAATTTTTAAAAAAGTTTATGAACATGTTATAATAATTTTTTTTTCTTACCATATTGTAATGTGAACTTTATGCTTTTAATACTGTTGTTTGTATCAATGATCGCCACCACCCCAATTCCAGCAAAACGCTTTTTGAAATAATAAGTTTAGCCGACGTGTACCTACCTTATGCATAAAAGAAGATAAGATAAGATAGCGTTTATTTCTTTTTTTTATTCCTGTACAAAAATTACAATATTTGATAAGAACAGATAAAACGAACAAAATACAAAGAAAGTAGATTTTTGGTCTTGTGCGCCGGCGGCACAGAAACTAGATACGTCGCACAAAGTATAAAGGCAATTAATTATAATAAATTGTAAAACATAAATGCATATTGACACTATTGGCAACAATAATAACTGTCCATTACCAGTCTACACTCTCTTACAAAACTGTAGAGCAGGCGATTAAATTCCCCACCGTTTAAGTTATCAATTAATCTATCGAGTTCCAAGTAACAAATTTTTTTTTCTTCAAATATGTCAAACAAAGTTGAGACTTTGCTACTGAATAAGTAGGGTTAAAGTTCTACTTTTACATTTTAAGAGTTAAAATTAAATTCTAACCTTGCTTATTTACAACAAATTGTAATATAATGTAATGATACGAGCGGTCACCCCCGTCGAAATTCGACGAAGTGTTTGAAGATGTGAGTGCGTTGGGAGAATGAAATTTTCAAATATTATTAGATATAAAATTATAATGCACCTCTACTACCTACACCGATGACTGTTTATATTAAAATGCACAATATAGGCGTGTCAAGTCGTTCAACGTTATCGAACTACGTTGAAGTGAGGAGATAAGAGATAATAGTACGTGTGACAATTTATTATTTAAAAAAAAATGTATGTATGATAATTTTAAGGAAAAAAAGTTTGTGCTGACATATCTTTGAATTTAAAAAAATTCATTAAGATCGGTCCAGTAGAAGCACGCTATAATTACCGGTGAAGAAAAGCTTTCGCTTAAATTTTTGGATATCTAAGCATTTGTAATGTAAAAAAATCTGTTGTGTCAACACAAGACTTTTCCATATTAATAAATTAAAATTTTAAAAAGTCATATTTTGACATCTTTCTTTCAAAGTCAATAGAAACAATTTGTTTCTTCAAACATCAAAAAAAGTTGACATTTTGTTACTGAACAAGTAAGGTTAAAGTTCTACTTTTACATCCTAGGAGGTAAAAGTGAACTTCGCGATTCGCAAAAAAATATTTTTTGTCCAACCGTCAAAAAAACGTCAAATTTTAATATCATTTACAAATCGCGAAGTTTGTTATTTTTTAATAGGTAATAGCATTTTTTAGTTTTTTATCCTTAAGAACGTTAAAAAGTGTTTTTCATTTCCGTTAATAGTATTTTTTACAACATGAGATGAAACATACGTTTTTTTCGTGAGATAGAATTTAATTCACAAGCCCCGTAGGGGCGAGTGAATTAATCTTTCGAACGAAAAAAACGGATTTCATCTCGAGTCGTAAATGCTATTTTTTCTACGACGATAATTAGTACATTTTAAAAAAATAATTCTTTTTACTAAAATGTGAACCGACCACAAAAAAACTGGTTTCACCTCATGTTGTAAATAACATCTGCTTGTAATAACACTTTTTCTCACTAGAGACGAAAATGCTATTTTCGTAACGAGTAAGTGATGACGAAATGCTTAGTTTCACATATGGGAGTAGAAAAAAACAGTTTTTCCACTGTTTTGGGTTAAAAATTGTTTTTTTTTTGAAAATTTAAATTCTCCTGTCAGTTGAATGATTTTGATTAATTTTTTTATTTTTGGATGGTTTTTTACAGTTGTACAAAAAATATTGTTTTTCTGCAACCGTCTTAAATGACGTGTGTTTTAATACCATTTTTGTCATTAAAAGTTGACGTTTGTGTTACTAATATAAAAACGAGGGGTAATTCGCAGGTGGCATTGTATGGCATTGTTTTGGCATTGCGTGGCATTGTTTGGCATTGTGTGGCATTGTGTGGCATTGTTTGGCATTGCGTGGCATTGTTTGGCATTGCAGTATATTTTTTTACTTTAACCTAGTTTTTAATTTTTAATTTACTTAATTAAGTAAATTACTAAGTAAATTAGTAAGTAATTAATTTTATAATCGAAAAATATTAATTTTTTTAAATGCAATTTTGCGACGTTTTGAATACTGAACAGTATTCAATTTCGTTGAAATTTGATTTTTGACACTTTAGAAAATTTCAACCCTAATTTTTTTTATAAAATCGATAGGTACAGGGTGTAACAAAATAAGACGATTATTTTTCATTCCCGATAGGAGTATCGAAAAAAAATACGTCAAATCGATTTATTCAAAACCAAACATTTGCCGGTGATTTTCATTTTTCTACCCCTTACCCCTTCGAGCAATGACGTCACCGGGATTTTTTTTAAACGATAATTTGTTTTTTCTTGCGGAATCGGATAGTACAGTTTGTTATCGTTACAAGTTCATAAAAGGATTTTTTGAAATTCCACCCCTGAAGAGATATACAAGGTGTTGAAAAGTTTTAAGGTATTTTTTATTAATCCCAAACCGTTGGTTCTAGAAACACGAAAGAAGTGTATTCCTCTGACGAAATAAGCGAACACCCCTTAAAGGATTTTTTGAAATTCAACTCCTGAAAGAGTATACAAGGTGTTTAAAGTTTTTTATATTATTCGTTAACAATGGAAAACCGCGGGTTTTAGAAACAGAAAATTTTGGAAATATAATCCTTTGAAGAAGATTTTCTACAATGCCACTCCTAAAGTGCTATACAGGGTGTTTAAAGGATTAATAGTGTTCTTTGAGATCTATTGATAAAAAATATGCTGCTTTTACCGACATAGACAGTAGACGCCCACCATCAAAAGATATTTCGAAGTGCAAATCCTAAGGGATATACATTCTACAGGGTGTTTAATGTTCAATCCTAATTTATTGGTTAAGAAAAATCGGTTATATACTTATTGTAACGCCATATACACACACATCAATAAGAACAGCTGTTTAAATGCAACTACCAAAAAAAGATACAGGGTGTTGAAAATTGTAATACTCATTTGTAACAGACACAGCGTAGCATTCTACATGCATTTAACTACGTAGGCGTGCATCCGCTAAGAAGGGAGTGTTCGAAATGCGACTACTAAAGTGTGGTACAGGGTGTTCACAATGTTAATAGTGCTCTGTAAGCTACACATACGATTAGCCTTCTACATTCATTTCATGAAATAAACAAGTATTAAGAGGAACATTCTATAAATGGAAATACTAAAGAAATATACAGGGTGTTGAAAATTGTAAGAGTTATTTGTAGAACACGCAGCTTTGCATTCTACATTCCTTTAACGACGTAGGCACCCGCTAAGAAGGGATGGTTTGAAAATCGACTTTTAAAGTGCTATACAGGGTGTTCGCAATGTTAATAGTGTTGAAGAGCTTTGTAAGCAACACAAATGATTAGCATTCTACATTCCTTTCATGAAATAAACAAACATTAAGAGGAATATTGTATAAGTACATGGAAAAGCTATAGAAAGATACAGGGTGTTCATAACTTTAATAGTCATTTGTAAAAGATACAGCTTAGCATTCTACATTCCTTTAACGACGTTGGTACTCGCTAAGAAAAGATTGTTTGAAATGCAATCACCAAAGTGCTATATACAGGGTGTTCAAAATTTTAATAGTGCTTTGTAATCAACACAAATGATTAGCACTCTACATTTATTTGATGAAATGAACACACATTAATATTGCATAAATTCAAATGCTAAACAATTATACAGGGTGTTGAAAATTGTAATAGTCATTTGTAAGAGACACAGTTTAGCATTCTACGTGCCTTTAACGACGTAGGTACTAACCGTTAAGAAGGGATTGTTCGAAATGCGACTACTAAAGTGCTATACAGGGTGTTCAAAATGTTAATAGTGCTTTGTCTATAGTGCACGGCCTATCTGTTTTATATGCAAAAAATTCACTTTTACTTAACTTCGGGAAACGAAACCCGATAGGATAAAAATTTATTTTACATTTTTGATTCTAAATTTGACGCTCAATATGACATTTTATTTTTCGCCTCGAGTATTGAATGACCCTGTATTTTAATAATTAAATTAATAACTTTTAATTGAAAGGGCGAGCGATGATATTAATTAATAAAGTTAATTGAGGGGTAGAAAGTACTTGTGGGTGCTAATTAACTGAAGAGATAAAAAGAAAAAAAGAAAAAAAAAGAAGAAAAACGGAATCTATAAATTTTAAAACTTGAAAATCCTATAATAAAAACCTATTAGATATAGAAATATTCAAGTGATAAAGGGTAATTAATTTATATAGGGTTAAAAATGATTTAAGAGTTAAACTACAAATTAAATGTAGCTCTAGCTCTTGCAGTTTCCGAGTTACAGGGAGATCAGCAGCTATCCAGCTGATAATAAAATGGGGAAAATTAAAGTTTGCGGATTCTTACCCAATCCCTCCAAGAGAATGACAGTGCTAGAAGAGCTTAACACGGGAATGTAAAAATTATCTCTATTTTAATCTCAAGGGCGGCGCTAGGGGAAACTAAAAAAAAATAAGTTAAAAATTGACAAGTAGCTAGTTTAAATGATACAAAAATTCCAGGATACTGTATTACTGTACCAGTATTTGGTCTAGTATCCAGATTCAAATTCAGCACCGTTACAATTAAATTATTGCATTTAGCATTTTTCAAGTTTCAATTTTTATTAGAAAATAAATTACAGCTTTTTGAATTTTTGATATTCGAAACATCATAACTCCGGTTCTAGAAATTTCTAAAGAATAAAACGCCGGGATACGATAAAGAATGGCGTTGTCTATATCATAATAACTGTCCAAATATAAAAAATAAACAGCCGAAACAAGTTTTGAGAATATCGATTTCAAAATTTTGAGCTACATTGCCCGCTAAAATGTAGGTATGCAATTTTAAAAATCTATTAGGTTATGACGAAAACCCTATATTTTGGCTATACTATGCCGATTTGAAATTTTTATTATAATCATAAAATCGTAGTTATGAGAAGGAAAGACAAAATGGGCAATTGTTGTATTGGCCGCTATTTTGAAATTAAAAATTTTGCTTTAAATTGGGGCTATGATGTACCTACTATCTTTTAGCCAAGTGATAGCCAAGTGAAAATAACTTTGGCTTTTTGCAATAATGCGCCCAAAATAATCCTCTTATTTTTGAACACCCTCTATCTATCGATTTCTTTTTAAAGTTTATGTTTCCGTGGAAATTTTTTTAAAGTGGCTAAAACCACATTTCATACATCGTCGCTTGAGAGAAGAAGTAGCGTATGTCCAATTTTTACGATTTTGCGATTTTTAACTCATGGTGTATACTTCAAGGCATGTAGAATTTACTGCAGGAGTATTTTAAGTTCAAACGTTAAAATAATACCCCGAGGGTACGAATACAAAATATTCTACCTATGTACTTACTTGCAACTAATTTTCTGCATTAAAACACGTCTCTTGTAAAATATGTATTTTGTGAATACTTCTGCTCTCAAGCGACGACGTATCGTCGGCTAAATAAGAAAACCTCATAAGTCCATTTTTTACTACGAATTTTTTGTTACACATTTTTTGTTACCCCTGTTACACAATGGCCATATTGTGGTCTTATTGTGCGGTTTTGGTTTGTTTCCTCTCCCCATGCTCGATGTAACGATATATCACACGGGTAGTCTGGTACTACAGTAAAAAGACCACCCTCAACACCTCTAAAACAATTTAACGTCGAGAAGCAAGTCAAATAGTTTATTTGATCATCTCTCGTCGAAATATAACCAAAAACGATATTTAACGTGAATCTGCGTTGTTTTGCGCAATTTACAAGATCAGGGATGATATAAAATGAAACAAAATATGCGTGTTAGTTTCCTCTCTGCATGCCCGATCTAACGAAATGCACACGGGTAGTCTGTTGCTACGTTAAAAAGACCACCATCAACACCCCTAATAGGACTTAACATCGATAGGCAACTTAAATAGTTTGTTTCATCATCTATTGTCGAAATATAACCGAAAACGATATGTAACGTCAATCTGGGTTGTTTTGCGCAATTTACAAGAACAGGGGTGATATAAAAATAAAAAAGAATATGCGTACTCGTTTCCTCTGCCCATGCCCGATCTAACGATATGTCACACGGTTAGTCTGTCGCGACATCAAGAAATTCACCCCAACAACCCCTAACACGACTTAACATGGAGAAGCAAGTGAAATAGCTTATTTCATCATGTCGCGTCGAAATATAGCCGAAAACGATATATAACGCCAATCTGCGATGTTTTGTGCAATTTACAAGAACAGGGATGATATCAAATGAAACATAATATGCATGTTCATGTCCTCTCCCCAAGCCCGATCTAACGATATGTCGCACGGTTAATCTGTTACGAAGTTAAAAGAGTCACCCTAAACAACCCCTATACGAGACATAAACATTTTCAATGTTAAAAGCGTCACTCAAAGCCACCCAATATCAAGCACTCGGTTAAAAGGGAAGAACAACAAAATGGGATATTTTATTTGATGTATTGTCCGCCATTTTGAATTTAAAAATTGAAAATTTTGTTTTTTATTGGGGCTGAGGCTGTACCTATATTTCTTATAGCCAAGTAAAAATAACTTTGACCCTTTACAACAATGCGCCCAGAATAATCCTCTTATTTTTGGACACCCTGTATCTATCGATTTAAAAAAAAATATATTTTAGGGTTGAAATTTTCTTAAAGTATTTAAATGCAAATTTCATCAAAATCGGTTAAGTAAGTACCAAACGTCGAGAAATAACAGTAAAAAAAATTTTTTTATCATAAAAATAATTATTTAATAAATTAGAACCTCAAAATTATAGGGTAAAAATAAAAAAATTACCATTTGGGCGTGACATTTTGCTTGCAAATATAAGGCATTGTGTAGAATTGTTTTGGCATTGTGTGGCATTGTTTGGCATTGCGTGGCATTGTATGGCATTGTTTGGCATTGTTTGGCATTGTGGCATTTAAATGCCAAGCGAATTACCCCTCGGGTGCTGCTTAGTGGGAAAGGAAAACTGGCTGGATTGAATAATGGTCAAAATAATTTTAAAAATAAAAAAAATTTAATACTGTCAACTTTTAAAAATGTACATTAAATGAGAGAAATTATCATGAATTAAGTCACTGGGTGATTTGCCATCACGATTTCTAATTTTAAAATTAGCCCCATAACTAACCAACAACTTCAGAGTTTCTTCAAAAGCTTTTTCTGCAAAGATAGACATTTGTGCCTCTTCTAAACGTTCCTTTTTGACTTTGCCATAAAATAGAAGTACATCGTGCGAAATTGTATTGTTTTTACTATCCATTACATTAACATTATGGCACTGTTGTAAAAATTGGTTTAAAATTTCCAAATATTTTGATAATTCTTCTTCAGATTTAATTCTTGTAAAGAAGACACCAAATAACTCAAATACGTAACTAACATCAACCTGAGCTCCATTTTCCAACAATAGCTGAATACTTTTAAAATTTCCACTTTGAACGGCATATTCTAAAGGACTCATACCTTCATTATCATGCTTATTAACATCAAATTCAGTTTCTTTTAAACACTTAAGAAGTACTTCTTCGAAACCACTGTTAGCAGCAAGATGTAAGATATTGCGACCATCTTTGCAAATTATATCAATTTTAGCCTCTCTTTCGAGCAACAACTTGACAGTGCTCGAATTGCGTCTTTGAAGAGCCACCCATAGAGGAGTTTCCAAGGAAACGTTAACAGCATTCAAATCAAAATTCAAATTTAACATTTTTAATAAAAGCTCATCGTTGCCAATTTTAGCTAGAAGATGTAAAATTGTATTTTTGGAATCGTCCAAAGCGTAAATATCGGCCCCCTTTTCGATTAATAGCTCTGCACTTTTAAGTCGATTTGAGGAAATTGCTTTAAATAGAGGAGAACCTCCAAAAATGGATTTTTGATTTACGTCCATTTCTAATTTAACGCACTCTTCAATAACGTGGTTGTTACCAGTTTGAGCAGCCAAATGTAAAATAGTTTCGCCTCTTTGCAATTTAACCGTTAAGTCGCCCCCTTTCGATAATAAATAGTTGACGATTTCAAAATGGTCGTTTCTGATGGCGAGAGATAATGGCGTATGCTGCGTAAAGTTTAAGTTGTTTACGTGTACATCTGCCCCTCTTTCAACAAAGATCACCACAAGGTTCGCATGGCCAAATTCGGCTGCGTGGTGTAAAGGGGTCGTTTGATTTTTATCTTCGATCAAAACATTCGCGTTGTGCGAAATCAACAGTTGGGCCACTTCAAAGTGATTATTTTCAAGAGCTAACAACAAGGGTGTTTTCAAACGATCTGTTAGTGGGTCAACTTCCACACCTTTTTCTAAAAGTTCCTCAACTACTCCCAAGTAGTTATTTGAAGCGGCCAAATGGAGTGGAGTGTCTCCAAAGTTGTTGGCCTCGGTGACGTCAGGATCAAATTTTAAAATTTGGTTAACCACGTTTAATTTGCGACTCTCAAGTGCCGATAGTAATGGCGTCCTTCCTTGGGTTATTTTTTGATTAACGTCGCATCCTTTTTCCAAAATGAGACGAATTATGTCTTCATCGCCCAATAAAATAGCTTGAGATAAAACGGTTCCAGTTTTACTTTCTGTAACAACGGATGCTCCTTTGGAAATAATAAATTTCGCTAAGGCGACTTCTTTGTTGAAAAGAGCTGTGATTAGAGGCGTTTCGCCTAATTTATTTTTTTTGTCTATGTCGAATCCTTTTGATAGAAAATCGTTGAAAAGTTCTTCGTGCCCAATTTTTGCAATCAAATGCAGGAGAGTTTCGTTCGTGTCGTCTAAGGCTAAATTTATGTTGTTTTCAATCAAAAGTTTTGCTGTCTCTACGTTATTATTTTCAAGGGCTGTATGTAAGGCCGTTTTTTTGTTATGCAATTGATAGTTAATGTCGAAATTTTGTTTTATTAAGTCCATGAGCAAATCGTTGTCTCCAGCCTCGGCTACGTAATGTAGAAATGAAACATTTTTCTTATCCAAAATGGCACCGTTTGAAATCAATTTTTTTGCAATTTGAATACTTTTAAAACGAATGGCGTTATCTAACGGGGTGCGACCATCGTCGTTTTCAATATTAAAATTTTTTATTTTGTCTAAGATACTTTCAATTACATAATCTTGCCCCTTTATTGCTGCAAGATGAGCTACCGTATCACCATTTCGACCACGTATGTTAACATCGCTTCCTTCTTCCAAAAGAAAATCAAAAATGTCCCAACGGTTGTTATAAACAGTATAGTGCAGTAGAGTGTGTCCATTATTGCTGTCTCTCTCATTCACATCAATATTACTTGATGAAAATAGTTCTTCCACGTTTGTTTTGCTTCCAAAAGCTACTGCAAAACGTACGTCGTTGTAAGTTCCACTTTCGGAACATTTTATCTCGACCTTTTTGAGATACTCAGAAACGGTTACCACGTTCAGTTGTTCTTTAAACTGCCAACTATCGTACGTAATTTGTAAATAAGTCGTTAGTTGCCTACAATAATCGTAAATAAGGGTGTCTTCTCGAATTTCACCAACTAGCAAGTCCCTAATTAAATAATTGTGAAAAATCGTGCGAAAAATAAACTCAAACTTCTTAACGTTGTATATTTGATCGAAAATTCTCAAACTCATCAATGGGACGGTTTTGCATAGGATGTTGGCTAAAGCCCACGTTCCAAAACTAAAACAATAATCGAGAGCGTTCAAATTTAAATTGTCCACCACTTCCAAATCGCTAGAGTCGAAATTTTCGACTATTTCGTAAACGTTCGTTAAGTCACGATTTTGAAATTCTTTTCCATAAAGAGCCAACATGTGAAGACCGGTTCTTTCGAAATCGTCTGTTTCTAACAAAACGTTAGGGTCGTCTTCAATTTGTATTTCGATTTGATCGTAATTGAGATTTATGATGTCCAAATGAAATGGGGTGGTTTTAG
This sequence comes from Malthinus seriepunctatus, assembly GCA_963924605.1. NCBI lineage: Eukaryota > Metazoa > Arthropoda > Insecta > Coleoptera > Cantharidae > Malthinus > Malthinus seriepunctatus. The sequence goes on from OZ004603.1 coordinate 39,445,388, forward strand.
TCAAAATCCTGTCGAAAATTAAAAATAAAAATGTGTTGTAGCCTTGATCGTTGAGCCTTTCTTTGATTAAGAGAAGAGTATTATTTTTCACTTCTTCATCGTCGCTTTTATAATTTTTTGATAAATAAGTAGCGACCAAAAATTCGGCAAACGTTTGATGAATAAACTCAATTTGTAGCTCCTTCTTCTTTATTTTCACAACTACAATACCTTCCCTTTGTATAAGCTCGTTTTCTTCCCATCTTCTCTTCAATTCTTCATCGATACCAAAGTTTCTCAATGTGTAACTACCAAAAACACATTTTAAAGCACACAAAGTTTGCACCTTTTCCACCATTTTTTTAGTGACTCGTTCATTTTCTCCAAATTTTTTACACAAAATTTTAGTTTTTTGGTTTATGAATTTTTGGTACAAGTCCAACAAGTCGAATCGTTCGTTTAATTGAATTTGGTTGTTTTCGAGCGACTTTCGACAAGCTTTCAAAAATACGTCGGCAAGCAGCTTTGTTTGTAGAGGGATGCCCGTGAATTGTCCATCGCGATCGTTTAAATTTTTTTTCGACGCCTCCAAAAGGCGTTTGACAAATTCAACGACTAGTGCGTCGTTTGAATTTGGAATATTAGCATTGAAGTAAGTCGTTAAAAAACTTTCTTGTTCTTCTGGGGTTAACGGCTTTAAATTGATAGCCAAAACTTTGAACGTATTTTCCAAATGTGCTTGCATGTGCTCTCTCGTAGTAATAAAAATTGTAAAATCTTTTTTTTGCAAAAATGTTATTACGTCGGTTGCTTCTTGTTTGTATAAATATGAAATTTCGTCAAAACCGTCTAATAAAATTAATAACTTTTTGGATTTTAAAAATTTCTTGTAAACGGCCAAAGCAATGGATGCATTTTCAATTTCCGAATCGTCAGAGATTAAACTTTCGAAAAATTTTAAAATTTCCGTAGGATTATCCAAAACTTTATTACTATCGTCATTATCATCTTCTGCGTCATACTTTCGCACTGTTAAATCGGTAAATTTAATTTTAATAACCCAAAAGCTACTTGGAGTGTTTAAGGCTAAAAAGTCCAAAAAAATCGTCTTCCCCATTCCTGGGCAACCACTAATTAGAAATATCTGATTTACAACACTATTCGTTACAAATTTTTCCACATTTTCCTTTTGAATCGAACTAAAAATTTCCTCGTGCGTCTTAATTTGATAGCTTAGTAAGTTGGAAACGTCTCCGAGCGACTCTTTCCATTCAAAATACTCATCTTTATACTCCAACCGATGCACAGCTCCTTTAGAAGTCTTCATAGTTTTCCTAACATCGCCATAAGGGACGAAATAAATTTTTAGCTTTTTTGAAATAAATTCCTTCAACTTCTCTTTGGTTGTTTTAAGGTCGTTCGTTTCGATCACAAAAGTTTGGTTTTGTAAATTTAAAACATCCATTTTGAGGAACACTTTTGATACGCTTCGACTTATGAAGTATTCAAAAATGGCGCTAAATTTGTTTCCAATTGTAAAATTATTGCTAAATATGTTGATTAAATCGTGACACTTTAAATTACCAAACATTGATTTGTCCACGAGGTCCTTCAAAGGGACGCAAGTGCGGCCTTGAAAACTTACGTCTAAATCCAAAATTTTGTTTTGGTAGTCGTCAGATAAATCTTGAAAGGATGAAAAAATTTTTATGACTTGTTTTGGAATCGAAATTGAGATTTTTACCAAAATTATTACTTTTATACTTTTTGAAACTTTTAAAATTTTGAGTATGTCGCCCAAATTTTTTCCATAGTTTATTTGTAATAGTAAAGGAACGTTACCACTCATCCATAAATATTTGTAAGCTAACAGGGGACTTAAATCGGCGTTTTGACAAATTTGAGCTACTTTTGAGGGGCCAAAACACCTCAAAAATCTCTCTTGTTGTTTCTTCACCAACAGTTCACTCCACATACGTGGAGCACTTTTGATACTTTTTATAATTTCACTCCCAAAATACTCTTGTAAAAATTTAGCAATTTTTTCGCTAAAATTAACCACAGTTACAACTTGGTCTATCATCAATTGATTCCACATAAATTTCCCTGAAATATCATAAGAAGAGAATTTTTCTTTACTAAAGTCGTATTTATAAGCATCAAATAAGATTCCAACCAAAGTATTTCGAACGTCTTCTTTTGTTAGTGTGTAATATTTGTTTTCTTCTTCAATTTTATAGCCTTTAATCCAAGTTGTAACAAACCTGATGTATTTTTCAACAACTTCTTTAAAATTGACCATTATTGGAAAAGAAAGTCCTAAAATTTTCTTCAATTCGTCTTCTATTATTTTGTCGACTTCACTGGCGTGAAGTTGGCTTGCAAACAAACGCATTTTTTGTAAAAAATTGGAATCGTAGTTCAACTGGTGGTGATCAAAACTGTAACAAAAATCAATTTCATTTGTATCCAATAAATCCAAAAAATTCTCCTCTAATCTGGATTTTTGCAAAAAGTTACAATCGTCCACAACCCCTTTATTTGTGTAAAGTACCAAAATAATTTTATCGACCTTTCTCAACTCTTTAAAAAATTCCAAATCGCCATCTTCTTCACTTTTGCTAAACTCTTTTTGAAATTTCTCAAAACCGTTCCAATACTTTTCAATTGAAAAAGTTTCTTTATTTTTATTCCTCTTACCTTCTCGTTCTTCCTTCGAATAAGTAAAATCTTCAGCTTGTAATAGCTTTTCAGTTTCTTTGTGTTTCAACTGTATCATAAACGCCATCGAGGTGCCATTTTTCGATTTGATTGACATCACAATGTCGTCGAAATCACCGACGTGATCTACGTTGCTTGCAATCCAAAATTCGTCCAAATTTTCCAGTAAAGAAAATCTTATTGAGAATAGTGCCGTTAATTTGTGTTCGTACGAAAAGCCGTAATTGTCTGATCCTTCGCGTCTTGGAACTTCCTGCAAAATAAGTGATGTTTAGAAAATTCTCGGTTTCCAAATTTTTAAAATATTGAGCCTAAATGAATTCCACTCACTGCCCTGGTATCTGTTACGCCTCAACACTAAATTCCTCTTTTTAATACCGATTAAAACATAGATTAATAATATGTTACATCTAATCCGAAGATGAATAAGTTAAAGTTCGACAGGCCCTTCAGATGGGTGATATAAGGAAAAGTGGGTGAATATCGACCACTTAAGTCATTTTTTGTATAAAATCTCTAAATTTGATTCAATAAATCTGAAATATTTTTATATGTTCAGTATGCTTGCATACATCCTAGGAATATTTTAAAAATTGAAGATATTAACAAGTTTCTTCAAAAATAATTGTAAAAAGAAAGCATGAAAATGAGGGGTAATATCGACCCGCAGGTTAAAATCGACCATCAGGTAGGATAACATCGACCAAAGCATTAATTCATATAATAATCCTTTATATTAGAAACTTTTAGAAATTTAAAAAAAAACATAAAATGTTTAGGAAACAGTAAAACTATCCCCTTAGAGTGCCTTCCTTAGCCCGTCTTGCACCGTACTATTACGGGTCCTGGTACAGTCAGCCTTATAATTAATGGCCACCCTCGCTATAAGCCTAGCACGAATTGTGGATGAAACCATGATATCACCCCTACTTAAATTGAGGGTAACTTTATTTTGCCAACAAGTAGTGAATCACCAACCTCCCCTTCTGCCCTTGTGTCGTTGTTGGCTAATAAACATCCTGGTGTATAGCGAGAGTGCCCAATAATTATGAGGCTGACAAAAATATTTTATGAGTAGCGAACGTTTTTAACATGAACCGATAAATGATGTACTGTGGTTTATTTTATTTTTTTACACTTACGCTGATTTGTAGGGCACTGGTCGATATTGGACAAGGGTTGATATTTACCCACTTTCCCCTATATACTCCAGTGACTATTTTTTAGAAAATTAAAGAAATTCAAGCTACTCTTCTTCATATTATCTTACTAGCTGTCTTGTCACTCACTCGTGTGAGCTTATATTGAAATTAAAATCAAATTTAAAAATTTATTAAAGATTGTTAAAATTTTCTCCTAATTTTCCGAGGAATTGTCCGACATATTTTGAAAATTGTAGGGAATTTAATGTTTGCGTGTAATTACAAAAATTTTGGAAAATTTTTCGGAAAAGTCGAAAAACTTTAATCAAAATTTTCCAATTTTTGCCAATCGATTAGAAAAGTTATGAAACGGGGAAATTAGAATTAGAGGATTAGAAAAAAATGGCCGAGAAACTAAATGACCCCGCTCAAATCTTATGGAAACTGGTTTCCGTCTAATTTTTCTAAAATTTTAGTATGTTGTAAATTAGATCCTTCTGATCAAAAGTCTCTTGAGGCGCAAAGCTCTAAACTTAATATTTTTCATTCTAGAGGGGGGTTAAAGCGCTGAATTTAACGTTGTTGTTGGTTCAATTAAATGTGATTACATCAACAAATATCGCGTTTTGTGATTTTATTTATCTTTTGATGATTGATAAAATCAAAATCTATATACACGTAGCTCGATTTTTTTTGGATGAAATGAGTTCAGTAGCTTCTGCACAAAGTTTTCACCAGCAAAAGTTATCACAAATAAACTATTTCTCAATTTCGAAACTGGCGGCGAAAACAATTTGAATTGGCCGTTTCTGGTGATAATGGCCGAAAAACACTAACCCATAAAGACCAATTCTGTGCTTGGACCTATGTTAAATTTAATATTTGCAATAATTATTTATTAATTTGGTACTAACCATTGTAGCGTAACCTTCGTTTGATGCCAAAGGTTGTTTGTGTCAATGACCATCACGCATTTTGTTGTTATTTTTAGTTATTTCTTCAAACCATTTTCTTTCATATTATTTTGATATAAATTTTGCAAATTAAAATTGCACATTTTTATGTGTTTTATGCTTGACATAAACAACTACTTTTGATAACAAAACTGTTTAGTTGAGTTGATAAGCACATGTGTGGAGGTTATTATATAAATAAATATCACTTTAGTATCAAGGACGTTTGGTTAGAAAAGTTTTAATAGACGAAAGATTAGTTGGTTGCATATTACAGATTATTTCAGAGTTGAAAATTTTTTTTTTATTTGCCAAGTACCCCATAAAGGGATATTTTGCTTGTGGCCAAAACCCAAAGCATTTGGTTGAGGCCCTAATTTCACCACCTAATAAGGCTTCTTTAGAAATAATAATTTTAGTCAATTCGATGTGTATGTTATAAATTATTAACTTTATTAAGGGGGATAGCCACTGTGACGGCCGAAAAATTCAAGAATTTTTTTGACCGGGTAAATAAAGGAATTTATGGATCGGGTTTTTTTATTTTATTAAGTACACCTACACATCTTATAATGTTTCCACGAATTTTTATTAAAAAATATTAAATAGTTTTAACCTTTCAGTACTAACACTCGGTGTCACAGACCGACGAGTTTTATTTTTATTAATATCTTTGAAATACGAACTGCTAGGGTTGGGAGGTTATCAGTACCTTTAAACTAAATGCTCTCACACATTTTTTTGAAGTTTGCAAGCATAAGTTTGTAATGGTTCAATTATAATAATTGAATTCGGTCTGAGAGACCGACGTTAGTAAAACAGTAACTAAAAATTTTAAATATTTTTTCAAAATTTTTAAAATTTTTTAGTTAAAAATTATTTTTTTCCACTTGTCTTGAATAGAAATAGGATAACAAAAAAACAGGAGAGATTTTTGCATTTACTTCAATTAATAAGTAGCTTTTTTTGGTGCATGCGGTAATATGCTCTATATGTTCTAACATGTAAAATGCGACAAATGTTCTATCCAAAATATTTCAGCTATTGTTGAAGATGAAAAAAATATTTTTACCTTTTTAGAAGTGTTGTTCCTAGGTTTGTTTATAATATTACTAGTTATTAAAAAATTTTGTTTAATTCGTTTGAAATCGCTTATTTAATTTATGCATCTTTTTATTTTTGTTTATTTTTATAAAAGTGAATTTTGGTTATTAAAATGAATTTTTTTTGCTAAAATTATAATAAGTATCCAGAAAAATTACTAAATATTTGAAATAATTTCTATTTGCAATAAAAAAGTTGTAAAAAATACTTTAAAAAAAATTAAAACTAAGCGCGGTCTGTGAGACCGGCGTTAGTATGGATGTTATAGGATGGCATGTTAGTACTGGAAGGTTAACAATATAAACAATGCCGTAGAGCCGAAAAAAAAATACCCCTCCATGGTCGCATCAATTTTTCAAAAGCCCGTAATCTGACAAAAAAAAATTATTATAATATGTATGAATGTTGTTATCGTTGTACAGTCAGCCTCACAATTAATGGCCACCCTGGCAATACGTTTAGCACAAATTGTGGATGTCATCATAACACCCCATACTTAAATTGATGGGTTACTTTATTTTGCCAACAAGTAGTAAATTAACAACACCCCCTTCTCCCCTTTTGTCGTTGTTGGCTAATAACCACCCTGGCGTATAGTCAGGGTGGCCAATAATTGTGAGGCTGACTGTACGTAGTTTTTTTTTTAATTTTGATTTTTCACAAAATGGCGACCGATTGAAAATATTTTCATTTTTTCGACCGTTTTTTTTTGTTTTCAAACAGTTTAAAAAATAGTAAAAAACAAAATTTTCCAAATCGGCTATGCTTAACCTTAGCCACTACTAAGACGAACAAAACAAAAAAAAATAAATTAAAAATCGGTTAAGAATTGTCCGAGTTATCGATGTGACCAGTTTGAAAAAAGTCGTTTCGAGAAAAATGCGTTTAAAGTTTTCCATTTCCAGTTCATTTCTCTCGCAATGAAATTATGTATCTTTTAAAATTTTCGTACCTATATTAAACGATCGAGTCCTGGACCATATGACTTCCTCTTCTTCTCCAGGGGTCTTGTTGGCTCTCTTAATTTTCCCTTAATCCTGATCGGTGATCGGGAGGTCAAGCGAAAAACAGTCGACCTACCTGCTCTCACTAAAATCGCTGTAACTTAGTCAATTTTTGAAATTTTGACCTGCAATTTGGTACACATATTTTTAAAAAATTAAAAAATTAAATAAAACGTCTAAGTTCTCCTTTATTATTTGTGTACCGCTTTCAAGGGCCTACTATAATACCGGTACACAAATAATAAAAAGAACTAGGAGAACTTTGACGTTTTATTTAATTTTTATAAATTAACTCCTACTTTGGGATCTTTTCCATTACACATATTTTTGAATATACAGGGTGATTCATTGATATGGCGGTTTTCGATAGCTCTAGAGCCGTTGGAAATAAGGCATACATTTAAATACAAAAGTTATTCAACTCCTTAAGGAGCATAACCTAAAATTATTTTCATCTCTGCAGAGTGTTGTATTACTGCTCGGCGAGAATATTTTTGATTTTTTTAAATGGAACACTCTGTATATTTTTCTATATTTTGACTTGGTGTTAAGTTTTTTTAACTTTTAATTTCTTTGCGGTGTTGCCAAGTTATTAATTTTTTTCTCTAAAAAGTGCCCCTAACACGCGTTGCTTTATAAAATCGTACTAAAGCCGTTTTTCAGGGAATAATAATAAAAAATTTTTTCTAGGTGGTTATGACTATCCTCTATGCTACAAAGTTTAAAAAATTCGAAGAAATGGTACAGGGTGTTCATTAATGCGTCACAAAGTTACTCATTTTGAAATGACCATAACTCGTTATTTTCAAATGGAACACCCTATATATTTTTACATATTTGGATTCCTGGTAAAATTTAGATACTAAATATGCAAAAATATACTGAGTGTTATATTTTTAACATTATAAAATATTACATTGGAACACCCTGTATATTTTTGCATATTTAGTATCTAAATTTTACCAAGAATCCAAATATGTAAAAATATACAGGGTGTTCCATTTGAAAATAACGAGTTATGGTCGTTTCAAAATTAGTAACTTTGGATCGTTTTAATGAACACTCTGTACAGTTTAATCGAACTTTTTCTATTTTATAGCATAGAGGATAATCATAGCTGCATAGGAAAAGATTTTTGTTATTATTCCTTGAAAAATGGCTTTAGTACGATTTTATAAAGCAACGCGTGTCGCGGGCCTTTTTTAGAGAAAAATATTAATAACTTGGCAACACCGCAAAGAAATTTAAAAAAATTAATATGGGTATGTAGGCGACTTAACACCAAGTCGAAATATAGAAAAATATACAGGGTGTTCCATTTAAAAAAATCAAAAATATTCTCGCCGAGCAGTAATACAACACTCTGTAGAGATGAAAATAATTTTAGGTTATGCTCCTTATAGAGTTGAATAACTTTCGTATTTAAATGTATGCCTTATTTCCAACGGCTAGGGAGCTATCGAAAACCGCCATATCAATGAATCACCCTGTATAAAACTTTGATTTAAGACAAAACAAAAAACTTTTTTTCACCCATCACAGTGGCTATCCCCCTTAAAAAATCTTTAGTGTACACCCATTTGAATAACATTCGGGTGTATTACCAACCCTAAACTAGTTATAAAATTATTCTCCATCCTCTTGTAGGTAGTTAAAAAGTGTTATAATGTTCAAGTCCAAATTTTTGAGAAACAATTCCGGGAATAACAATAAAGAATTTGCCTGTTTTTAACTTTTGCCATTCCAAGAAAAAGTTACTATAATCAAAAAAAATCAAAATTTTTTTTAGCGCGGTAATTCCGCTCATTTAGCTCTATGGATCAACGTGAGACTCACTCCCAGAATCTGGTGAAATTTGTTATTTAGTGACGACTTTTTGTTCCACCTTCAATATTTACACCGTGGTATTACGTATGTACAGTCAGCCTCATAATTATTGGCCACCCTGGCTGTATACTAGGGTGGTTATTAGCCAACAACAGTAAAAGAACATAAGGGGAGGTTATTGATTTACTACGTGTTGGCAAAATAAAAGTACCCCTCAATTTAAGTATGGGCTGTTATGATGGTTACATCCATAATTCGTGCTAAACGTATAGCCAGGGTGGCCAATAATTGTGAGGCTGACTGTACACATATTTTATAGCTGCTGTCAGGTACTGCTTAGTGGGAAAGGAAAACTGGCTGGATTGAATAACGGTTAAAAATATAAAAAAATTTAATACTATCAACTTTTAAAAATATACATTAAATGAGACAAATTATTATCACGAATTAAGTCCCTGGGTGATTTATCATGACGATTTTTAATATTAAAATCAGCCTCATAATTAACCAACAACTTCAAAGTTTCTTCGAAAACTTTTTTTGCAAAATTAGACATTTCTTCCAAGTGTAAACGTTCATTTAGGGCAACACGAGATGCATATTCTCGAATTATTTCGTGTAAAATTGTGTTGTAATTATGACTATCCAATATGACATTAATATTATGGCATTGTTGTAAGAATTTGTTCAAATATTCCAAAAAAAAAATTTAATTCTTCTTCAGATTTAATTTTTGAAAAGAACCAACTAAATAACTCATACACGTAACTAACATCAACCTGAGCTCCATTTTCCAACAATATTTTTATACTTCCAAAATTTTCACTACGAATGGCGTATTTTAAGGGACTTTGACCTTGATTATCAAGCTTATTAATATCAAATTTAGTTTCTCTTAAACACTTACGAAGTACTTCTTCGTAACCACTGCTAGCAGCAAGATGTAAGATATTGCGACCATCTTTGCAAATTATATCAATTTCAGCCTCTCTTTGGAGCAACAACTTGACAGTGCTCGAATTGCGTCTTTGAAGAGCCACCCATAGAGGAGTTTCCAAGGAAACGTTAACAGCATTCAAATCAAAATTTAAATTTAACGCTTTTAATAAAAGCTCATCGTTGCCAATTTTAGCTAGGAGATGTAAAATTGTATTTTTGGAATTGTCCAAAGTGTAAATATCGGCTCCCTTTTCGATTAATAACTCTGCACTTTTAAGTTGATTTGAGGAAATTGCTTTAAATAGAGGAGACCTTCCAAGGATGGATTTTTCATTTACATCCATATTTAATTTAATGCACTCTTCAATAAGGTGGTTGTTACCAGTTCGAGCAGCCAAATGTAAAATAGTTCCGCCTCTTTGCAATTTAACCGTTAAGTCGCCCCCTTTCGATAATAAATAGTTGACGATTTCAAAATGGTCGTTTCTGATGGCGAGAGATAACGGTGTATGATGCGTTCGGTTTAATTTGTTTACGTGCACGTCTGCTCCTCTTTCAACAATAGTCATCACAAGTCTCTTATGACCCAGTTTGGCTGCACAATGTAAAGGGGTCGTTAGACGTTTATCTTTGATCAAAACATTCGCGTTGTGGGAAATTAACAGTTGAGCCACTTCAACGCAATTGTTTTTAAGGGCCCACAATAAAGGCGTTTGCAGATCTTTTGTTAGTGGGTCCACTTTCACCCCTTTTTCCAAAAGTTCCCCTACTACATCCAAACAGCCATGTGCTGCAGCTAAATGTAGTGGAGTAACTCCGAAATTGTTCGAAATGGTTAAGTCAGGGTTGAACTGTAAAATTAGTTTTACCACGTTTAATTGGAGATTTTTAAAAGCTAGGAACAAAGGCGTCTCTCCTCCTCTTGTTTTTTGATTAACATCGCAGCCTTTTTCCAAAAGGACACGAATTAAGTCTTCATCGTCTAACTCGATAGCTTGAGTTAGAACGGTTCCAGTTTCGCTCTCTGCATCAATGGATGCTCCTTTAGAAATAATAAATTTAGCCAATTCGGTTTTTTTGTTATAAAGAGCTGTAATTAAAGGTGTTTGGCCTAATTTATTTTTTTTGTCAATATAAAGGCCTTTTAATAAAAAATCATTAAAAAGTTCCTTGTTGCCAATTTTGGCAATTAAATGCAAAAAACCTTCTTTTGCATCGTCTAATGATAAATTAAAGTTGTTTTTAATTAATAGTTTGGCTGTCTCTACTTTATTATTTTCAAGGGCTTTATATAGGGCTGTTTTACCATTATAAAATTGGTAATTAATGTCGAAATTTTTATTTAATAATTCTAAAAGAAAATCGTTATCTCCAGCTTTGGCTACGTAGTGTACATATGAAAAATTTAAATGCAAAGTGGCACCATTTGAAATTAACGTTTTTGCAATTTGAAGATTTAGGCATGAAAAGGCGTAGTCTAAAGCGGTGTCGTCAAAGTCGTTTTTAATATCAAAATTATTTATTTTGTCTAAGATACTTTCAATTACATAATGGCGCCCCTTCAATGCTGCAAGATGAAGTACTGTATGTCCGTCTCTACCATGAATGTTAACATCGCCCCCTTCTTCCAAAAGAAACTCAAAAATCTCCCGACGGTTGTGAATAACAGCATAGTGTAGAAGAGTGTGGCCATTATTGCTGTCTCTCTCGTTCACATCAATATTATTTGACGAAAATAGTTCTTCCACGTTTTTTTTGCTTCCGAACGCTACTGCTAAACGTACGTCGTTGTAAGTTCCACTTTTGGAACATTTTATCCCGACCTTTTTGAGATACTCAGAAACGGTTACAACGTTCAGTTGTTGTTCAAACAGATTCCACTCATGGCACCTAAGTTCTAAATAGGTCATCAGTTCTTCACAATAATCGTCAATAAAGGTACGTTCTCGAATATCTCCAATTAGTAAGTCCCTTACCAAATTATTGTGGAAAATCGTAGGAAAAATGAACTTAAATTTCTCAATGTAGTGTATTTGATCGAAATTTCTCAAAGTCATTAATGGGGCGGTTTTGCATAAGATGTTAGCAAAAGTCCACGTTTCGGAACTAAAACAATAATCGAGAACGTTCAAATTTAAATTGTCTACCACTTCCAAATCGCTAGATGCGAAATTTTTGACCACTTTGTAAACGCTCGTCAAGTCACAATTTCGAAACTCTTTCCCATAAAGAGCCAACATGTGAAGACCAGTTCTTTCGAACTCGTCGGTTTCTAACAAAACATTAGGGTCGTCTTTAATTTTTATTTTGATTTGGTCATAATTGAGATTTATGATGTCCAAATGAAATGGGCTATTTTTTGCCAAAATCCTGTCGAAAAGTGTAAATAAAAATTTATAGAAGCCTGGATCGCCGAGCCTTTGTTTGATTAAGCGGATAGTATTATTTTTAACTTCTTCATCGTCGCTTTTATAACTTTCTGATAGATACTTCGCAACCAAAAATTCGGCAAATGTTGGATGAGTAAAATCAATTTCCAGTTCGTTATTTTTATTAATTTTTACTGTCACAATACCATCCCTTTGTATAAGCTCGTTTTCGTCCGATATTCTCTTTAACTTTTCATCGATACCAAAGTTTTCCAATTTCTCACTACCAAAGACATATTTTAAAGCACACAAAGTTTGCACCTTTTCCACCATTTTTTTAGTGACTCGCTCATTTTCTCCAAATTTTTTACACAAAATTTTCGTCTTTTGGTTTGCGAATTTTTGGTACAAGTCCAACAAGTCGAATCGTTCGTTTAACTGAATTTGGTTGTTCTCGAGAGACCTTCTACAATCTTTCAAAAATACGTCTGCAAGCAGCTTTGTTTGTAGAGCAATACCCGTAAATTGTCCATCGCTAATAATTAAATTTTTTTCCCAAGCTTTCAAAAGCCGTTTAACAAATTTTATGACTAGTGCCTCGTTTGAATTTGGAATATTAGAATTGAAGTAAGTCGATAAAAGGCTTTCTTGTTCCTTCGGAGTAAACGGCTTTAAATTGATAGCTAAAACATGGAACGTTTTTTCTAAATGTTCTTGCATATGCTCTCTCGTAGTAATAAAAATTGTAAAACCTCTTTCTTGTAAATATGTTATTACATCGGTTACTTCATTTTGATATAAATATGAAATTTCGTCAAAACCATCTAATAAAATTAATAACTTCTTGGATTTAAAAAATTTTTTGTACACAGCCAAAGCGATAGGTACATTTTCTATTTCCGAATCGTCCGAAATTAAACTTTCAAGAAAATTCAAAATTTCGCTAGGGTTATCCAAAACTTGATTACTGTCTTCATTATCATCTTCTGCCTCATATTTTCGTACTGTCAAATCGGTTAATTTAATTTTAACAACCCAAAAGCTACTTGGAGTGTTTAAGGCTAAAAAGTCCAAAAAAGTCGTCTTCCCCATTCCTGGGCAACCACTAATTAGAAATATCTGATTTACAACACTATTCGTTACAAATTTTTCCACATTTTCCTTTTGAATCGAACTAAAAATTTCCTCGTGCGTCTTAATTTGATAGCTTAGTAAGTTGGAAACGTCTCCGAGCGACTCTTTCCATTCAAAATACTCATCTTTATACTCCAACCGATGCACAGCTCCTTTAGAAGTCTTCATCGTTTTCCTAACATCGCCATAAGGGACGAAATAAATTTTTAGCTTTTTCGAAATAAATTTTTTCAACTTCTCCTTGGTTGCTTTAGAGTCGTTCGTTTCGATCACGAAAGTTTGGTTTTGCAAATTTAAAACGTTCACTTTGAGGAAAACTTTTGATACGCTTCGATTAATATAGTATTCAGAAATGGCGTTGAATTTCTTTCCAATAGTAAAATTGTTGCTGAAGATGTTGATTAAATCGTGACACTTTAAATTACCAAACATTGATTTGTCCACGAGGTCCTTCAAAGGGACGCAAGTGCGGCCTTGAAAACTTACGTCTAAATCCAAAATTTGCTTTTGGTAGTGGTCAGATAAATCTTGAAGGGATGCAAATATTTTAACGTTCTGTTCTGGAGTTGAAATTGAGTTTTTTATCAAAATTATTACTCTTATACTTTTTAAAACTTCCAAAATTTTGAGTAAGTTTGCAAAATTTTCTTCATCTTTTATTTGTAATAGTAAAGGAACGTTACCACTCATCCACAAATATTTGTAAGTTAACCTGAAGTTTAAGTCGGTATTTTGACAAATTTGAGCCACTTTTGAGTGTCCAAAATAATTAAGAAAGTTTTCTCGTTGTTCTTTCTCTAGCATTTCGCTCCACATACGTGGACAACTTTCAATTCTTTCTACAATTTCTCTCCGAAAATACTGGAGCAAAAATTTAACAATTTTTTCGCTAAAATTAATTACAGTTACGTCTTGATCTTTGATTAGTTTATTCCAAATCAATTTGCTAGAATTGTCGTAAGAAGAAAATTTTTCTTTACCAAAGTCATACTTGTACGAATCGAAAAGAATTGCAACCAAAGTACTTTTAACGTCTTCTTTTGTTAATGTGTAATATTTTGTAATATTTTTCAACAACTTCTTTAAAATTGACCTTTTCTGGAAAAGGAAGTCCTAAAATTTTCTTTAAGTCTTCTTCTAATAGTTTGTCAACTTCACTGGCGTGAAGTTGGCTTGCAAACAAACGCATTTTTTGTAAAAAATTGGAATCGTAGTTCAACCGGTTGTGATCAAAACCGTAACAAAAATCGATTTCATTTGTATCCAATAAATCCAAAAAATTCTCCTCCAAGTTGGATTTTTGCAAAAAATTGCAGTTGTCAACAACCCCTTTATTTGTGTAAAGTATCAAAATAATTTTATCGACCTTTCTCAACTCTTTAAAAAATTCCAAATCGCCATCTTCTTCACGTTTAGTCAACTCTTTTTGAAATTTTTCAAAACCGTTCCAATACTTTTCAATCGAAAACGATTCTTTACTTTTATTCCTCTTACCTCTTTGTTCTGTCTTTGAATAAGTAAAATCATCAGCTTGTAATGGCTTTTCACTTTCTTTGTGTTTTAACTGTATCATAAACGCCATCGAGGTGCCATTTTTTGATTTGATCGACATTACAATGTCGTCAAAATCACCAACTTGGTCTACGTTGCTAGCAATCCAAAATTCGTCCAAATTTTCCAGCAAAGAAAATCTTATTGAAAACAGTGCCGTTAATTTGTGTTCGTACGAAATGCTGTAATTGATGGCTGATCCTCCACGTCTTGGAACTTCCTACAAAAGAAGAAGTGGTGAGATTTTTAGAAAGTTCTAGGATTACCACACCCTCCCTGAAGTAATGTATTTGTCACGGCTTAAGTCTTAAGCCATAAGTCTATCCCAAAATAAGAAAGACTTAAGTAAAATCAAAACTTAAACTAATTTAAGTTTTTTTAAGATTAAGATTTTTTTCAAGTTAAGTCATTTTCGCAATGACTTAAGTCAGTATGAAATGACTTAAGTCAATATGAAATGAGTTAAGTCAATATGAAATGACTATGTTTTTTTCTAAATGACTTAAATCTTTTCAAAATCATTTTTTCCAGTCTTTTCCAGATAGACAAAAATGATTTAATTTACAAGTCAATTTTAAAAATGAATTAAATCAAAAGTCTTAAGTTACGAGTTTTAAAATGACTTAAATCAAACGACTTAAGTCACTAAAATGAATTAAGTCAAAAAAAATGGCTAAAGTTTTTCCAACTCTTGCAGCTCTGCGTCACGACATAAAATGCAAGTTTCAACTTGCTTCGAGCTCGTTGCGGTTTCGAATAATGATAATGACCGGCTAATTAATACTAACCGATAACGAGCAATTTATTGCTTGGGCCGTAACATATTCATTACTATGTTTTTAATAGTTGGTAAAAATTATTTATTAAGTTTGTACTCACCATTGCTCGTAACTTCTGTTTAAATTATATTATTGCATTTTTACAATCCTACAATGCTTGACAAAGCAACTACTCTCGATGACAGAACAGTGAACACTGGAAGCACATTAATTTCTTTCTTTAGTGTCAAGGACGTTTGGATAAAAAAGTTTTAATGAACTGGTTAACTGTTTGCATAATATAGATTTTTACATATTTAGAATTTTTAACTTTTTCCAATCCAAGAAAAAGTTACTATAACCCTCCATCCAACGGGTGGGTCTAGAATCACACGAGCCAACGGGTGAAGCCTGTTACGCTCACTTTATATCTATAGCTAAAAAATAGTAAGGGTGCAAGAATTGCACTAAAATTTTTTTAATTGAAAATATACCTTATTCTTCATTATTTTACAGAAGAATTAAAGCGTAGGTCCTTTTGTTAGTTATTATTTTTTAATTTAAAATTTTTTATCCTTTTTTGACATTTTTTATTGAAAACTGTTTTTTATGGACATTGAAGGAAAATAAAGTTGATTATCATAATACATATTTAGTATATTGATCAAATAAGCAGAAAATTACAAAAAAATTAAATTATAAAATTCTCAACACAAACTGCAAGGGCGTAAACTTCACTGAAATAGCAGGCTTCAATGTACTAAATACATAACCAAGCCTTAGAAAACTTGAAAAATAATAAGAATTTTTGCTTATGTTGCACTTGTCACCTAAACAAAAAATTTACAAACAAGCATTGAAACTTAAAACCAATTATTTTTTATGGTCTGCAGATAAATTTTGCGCTTAAATAATGCTTTATAACAAAAATAATCGGTTATCGCAAAGTTACACGAACCGACGGGTGAAGCCTGTCACAACAAACTGTGTCCTAGAGGATTCATTTTTT
The DNA here is from genome assembly GCA_963924605.1 of Malthinus seriepunctatus. Lineage (NCBI taxonomy): Eukaryota > Metazoa > Arthropoda > Insecta > Coleoptera > Cantharidae > Malthinus > Malthinus seriepunctatus. Next base: position 39,461,878 of record OZ004603.1, read on the forward strand.
GAAAAAATTTGAAAAGCAAATGCTAATGATATGAGTTATTACAAGTTAAGAAGGTAGATAGAATATTACAGTAAAAAGTATTTCTTTTTTTAAGTTACAGACAATATTCACTTTTGCTTGCACTCACAGGCTTCACCCGTTGAATGGAGAGATAATCGAGAAAAAAAATAAAATTTTTTTTATTGAAGTTCTAGACGTTTTGAGTCACCCTTATTCCAAAAATCGAAAAAAATATTTTTTGATTTTTTGAACCCAAAATGTCCCATTTTAATAAAATTTGATTTTACTCACTTTAAAATTATTTCGGCAAACTAAGCTTTTATAAGAAATCTATACAGGGTGTTAAAAAATAAGGTGGTTATTTTGGTCGCATATTTGCACATTTGGGCCAAATTCGTTTCTACTTGGCTATAAGATAGTATATCTGAGGCCCAATTGAAAAAAAAAAATTGCAAATTGTTTAATTCAAAATGGCGGCCCATAGAACGATTGTCCCATTTTGTGGTTTCTCCCTTATAACTTCGCCCGTAATTATTATTATAAAAATTTTAAAACGGCATTTTACAGCCAAAATATAGGGCTTTCGTTCTAAAGAAGTCGATTTTCAAAATTGTTTCAAAATTGCCTACCTTTAAGGGGCCAAAGTAGACTAAAATTTAGAAATAAGTTTTCTCAAAAACTGGTCCGGCCGATTTATACAGATTTGGATATGTTATAGACAACATGATTCTCTATATAACTGTAAATTTTTAAAGACTTGTATAATGCGGATTCGGAGTTATGATTTTTTGAATGTCAAAACTTCAATAATTTCTAATTTCTTTTGTAATAACAATGAAAACTTGAAATTGGATATTTATATCAATCCCATGAATATCTATTATTTAACACTATTTGCGGTTAATAAAACGCTTCCGGTTAAACCGGAAATTAGAACAATATCAAAATTTTTTGGAGCACCCTGTATATTTTTAAATATTTTGAAGGCTCGTAAAATTAACTTTGACACGATACCAAACACTTTATATTTTGATTCCCGGTTTAACCGGAAATGGAACAAAATTTCTTAATTTAAATAGAACACCCTGTATATTTCTTAATATTTTGAAAGCTCGTAAAATTATCTTTCTGAACATATAAAATAATGTATATTTTGCACTTGTATTTATGCCAAATTTAAAAAAATAAAAAATGAAATTAGTATTTCAGACAAAATATGTCTAAAAATTCTGATTACACGCTAAAGTTTAATTCCGTTTAATTTTAAACTATAAACTTTTAAAGAAATGCACAAATAAATCATACAACAGGTGTATTTTTTTATTATTATTAATTAATTGTTGTTGGAATTATTAATTCGGGCGAGTCTCAGTAACGTACACAAATATGCACAAAAAGATACAACAGGAAAAAGTTCCTCGTATGGCCACATCCGTTGTTTTTCTTACGAATACTGTTACAAAATACCCTGTTAGCGTATCATTGATGGTACAACTATAAATTAGTCAGGTAACCACTACCCAATGCTATGAGATTTAATAATGAAAACTTAATGAAAAATATAAATAATAATATATTGTTTTATTAGGAGTAAAAGTGTCACTTTTTTCGACGAGTCAATAGGGCTTGTCAGACCAAACGGAGTCGAGTCTTGCAACTACTGATGAGCCAATAAAAGTATTTTTACTCTGCATGAAATATACTATTCTTTCTTCAAACGTAAAATTTATTTAAACAAAAAATAAAAAATTTTTAAAAAGCACCCCTTCTTGTCAATTACTTAGAGGAAAGTAACCAAATATAAGCAACCCAATACATCATTAGAAATATCAAAAATTAACGAAAAAAAAAATCAAAAACGATCCCTAATATGAAATATTAGGCACCCAATTATGGAATAGGAAATTTCCTTATTTTATTTACATAGCAAAAACAAATACAATTTTTTTCTTTGGTGAAACATCAATTTAAAAATTGGAAACGTAATCTACTTGCAGAAATAACAAATCTAAGTATAAAACTATGGGCCGGTATAATCATTATGTGTCTCCAGAGCCCACTTGACTCAGGTATTCGAGTAATTCCACGTCAGATCGGCCACGTTTGACTCTTAGGTCTTCAAATTTTGACGAAATTTGGTGTGTCGGTTGGAAATATGTCCAAACGTAAGTGTACAAAGTGGTTTTGCGAAAAAATTATTTTTGACTTATCTACGGTCAAATTAATTTTTGAACTATTTTGGAAACATGAATAATACTTCAATAATTTATAACTCGCGATCTAAAAGAGATATATTTCTGCAGAATACGCCTATTTAAAGCTAAAAGAACGTACTATTTATTTTATCTATCGCTTCTTTTATTTAAAGTCTTTTTGGTCAAAGTGTTCCAGTGTCACATGTTCAAGTCAAAGTTTCCAAAATACACCCTCTTCGATTTTCGCAATTTTTTTATATGTTGAGCCCTTATGACTTGGGTTTAAGTAAAAAATAATATTTATCATAATATTGATCATAGACCAATGAAAAATACTAGTTTTACATGTCTTGAAAAAGTTTTGAAACGGTAACAAATCAAAAAACTTTGACTACGCCCCTGATATTTGCCCAACTGCCGATATCAAAACGACTATGATGCTAATATGACTCAATGAGATAAATAATAATCAGTTAGTAAAGCTTGCAATATTAGTTTCTTAGAAAAGGCACTATTCCATATTAGGAGACTATTCCATATTTGGTTACTTTCCTCTACTCGTAGTTCAATTATCAAATATTTTTAAAAATTAACTTTAATTTGTAAAAACAAGCTAATTAGTAAATGCAACGAACAAACTATAAAAGAAATTTTAAAAAACATTAATTTTTTTACAATACAAATGCTTAGAAATATCATTTTGTTACAATTTATTGTAAATAAGTAAGGTTATAATTTATTTGTACCTCCTAGGATGTAAAAGTAGAACTAAACCTTACTTATTCAGAAACAATATATCAACTTTTTTGACGTTTAAAGAAAAAATAATTTTTTAGGTTAGGTATGAAATATTAAATTTAAATGAAAACACACCCTTAAAAGTAAAAAGAAAAATTGTAACATTCGTTTAATAATTTTAAAATGTATTTACATAAACAGAAATTGCAATAATTTAAAAATGGTGGCAAAAGCATTTATGTGAATACACCTTTTATAAATTTCCACGAGAGATATTTCCATCGATCCGTTTTCCCTTGCATTTGAGCCATCTGGCGGTTCATTGTAGCCAGTAAAACTCGTGGTTGTGCTGTAAATAAAAATTTCGTTTTTATAATCGTAAAAAATAGTCAAATACGCACAAAACAATAATTTTAAATAACAAAATTATTTGCAATTAATGAGGCTCAAGTGATGATTTTATTGTTATTGTTAAAATTTAAATAAATTCGTAAGTTAATGTGCCAAAATAAATTTTTTAAATATTTTATAATAATTGTGATAATTAAGTGAACACTTAATGTAAATATTGACAATATTTAGTACAAATCATTTTAGAAATAATTCATTTGACAATCAATTTGTTAATAACAAAATATTACCTACATCGAATTAATTTTTAAAGAAAATCGTCGAAGAATATTTCAAAAATCTTACTTTAATAGGGTGAGTATTTTTTTAATAGGTACATACGATATTTGTAATAAGTCGAAATTGGCCACACATTTTGACATCAATGCTTCCTTAAACCTATACATAATAGCTGTGCTATGAATAGGGATTGCAATCCCGCTGAGTTTTTTCAATCCCGGGATTTCGAGATTGACTTTTTTTTCAATCCCGGGATCCCGGGATCCCGGGATTTATATATTTTAATTAGATTTAGCCCCAAAAAATTATTTAAGTTTAAAAACATACCCTTTAACAAATATTTAAGGAAAAAAGAATGAATTTGTGAATGCTAGAACTGTAAAAGCTTTTCTAAGATGCCCAAATTTCTTTCCTATTTTAAGGTACAATAATTTGCAAAGTTAGGTCAAAACATGACAAACATTTGGCAATTAAAGCCTTAGTAATAAAAAAAAACTTTTAAATTATTTCGAAATTTTTGAAAAATATTTTCAAAAGAAGATTTATTTCTTATTAATTTAAAAAAAACTTAAGAAAAATTAATCTCGAAATCCCGGGATTTTTAAAATTCTAATTCCGGGATTTCGAGATTGAATAATCGGGCGGGATCCCGGAATCCCGGGATTCGGGATCCCGGGATTGCAAACCCTAGCTATGAAGAAGCATTATAGAGAGTTGAATAAATTGTAATACTAAATAGGGTTGTTCAAAGTGTAGGGGTTTGTTTACTCAAGTAATAACAGGGACGAATCTAGTTTTTTCGGGACCCAGGGCTATCGAAGTTCTTGGGGTCCTATTTTTTGTTAAATTAAGAATCTTTAAATTGAGGTTTAAAATTAATTTTTGCTTTATAGTAATTTATAAGAATTAAATTTTTGTGGGCGCTTTGACACTTGGGGGCCCAGGGCTTAAGTTCTATTAGTCATGGTCTTGGGGATGAAAGTTGGGGATGAAAAGTACATTGTCAATTTTCAAAAATCCAAAAAAATTGAAGTAGGTATGGGAGTACTACGTCCAGACGAGGAGTGGGGGGTAGGTCCCGCCCCTGGCCCCGCCCTTGACCTACAAAGGCGAAATATTCTCTTTAAGGGTTTGCTTACTAAAGTTGAAGTATGATTTAAAATAGTTATCATCCCAGTTTGGGGGGTTGTATAGTCTAGCTAGGAAAAATTAGGGGATGAAATATGTAAATAGTACATACATTTTCAGTTTTCAAAAATTAAAATAAATAGAAGACCCCCAAAAGCAAAATTTTACCTTTAAAGGTTTGTTTAAAGTGCGAAGTATGATTTTAGTCTAATCAAACTACGATTTGACCTCGGATAAATTAGTAGAAGGCTGAATTTTTGTATGGGCCTTGATAATGTCCTTTTAAACAATGTCTCAAAAGTCCCCATCGATCCGAGTGGAGCTAAAAATTTTATAGGGGGGTGAAGGTAAGAAAATACAGTTTTTGCCAATTAACTCGTAAACTATGTATTTTTCGATATAAATAGCGATTACCAAAATTGTAGATCACAAAATTTGCTACAGGAAATGTTCATTACTATTACTCAGTGTCCTAAGTTTGCTGCACATTGTATTACTTAAAAAGAAGATAACCTCTAATGCTTAATTGTTTCGTATCTTCCAAGGTATCCAGTTTAGGGATAGTAAACCCCAACACAATTTGAAACATAATTAAATTCTTTATTACTCTACGCAAAAATATACAGAGTGTTCCATTTAAGAAATCAAGTTTTCGTCACTTAAAAATGACCAAGTTTCTCCCTATAAAAAAAACACCCTGTAAAATAAAATCAATTTCTTGTGATGGGAAAGCATAAAGGACAGTCTTAACTATGTCTCCAGCAAAAATCTTTTCTTAACTTGTAAAAACAACCACTCTGGGATTTTTTTAACCAACTCCTGTATTTTTTTATATAATATATAATAGTAGTTAAATTTGGATTCAAATGTTTGTCTGCGGAAAAATTCCCAGAAAGCTGGATTTTTGTGTGAACCTCGATATTGTCGTTTAAAAGGTTCACACGTATCGAGGTTCACACAAAAATCCAGCTTTCTGGGAATTTTTCCGCAGACTAACATTCGAATCCAAATTTAACTACTATTATTTTATAAATGCAGGAGTTGGTTAAAAAAATCCCAGAGTGGTTGTTTTTACTAGTTAAGAAAAGATTTTTGCTGGAGACATAGTTAAGACTGTCCTTTATGCTTTCCCATCACAAGAAATTGATTTTATTTTACAGGGTGTTTTTTTTAGAGAGAGAAACTTGGTCATTTTCAAGTGACGAAAACTTGATTTCTTAAATGGAACACTCTGTATATTTTGCGTAGAGTAATAAAGAATTTAATAATGTTTCAAATTGTGTTGGGGTTTACTATCCCTAAACTGGATACCTTGGAAGATACGAATCAATTAAGCATTAGAGGTTATCTTCTTTTTAAGTAACACAATGTGCAGCAAACTTAGGACACTGTGTAATAGTAATGAACATTTCCTGTAGCAAATTTTGTGATCTACAATTTTGGTAATCGCTATTTATATCGAAAAATCCATAGTTTACGAGTTAATTGGCAAAAACTGTATTTTCTTACCTTCACCCCCCTATAAAATTTTTAGCTCCACTCGGATCGATGGGGACTTTTGAGATATTGTTTAAAAGGACATTATCAAGGCCCACACAAAAATTCAGCCTTCTGCTAATTTTTCCGAGGTTTCGCTGTAATTGTGTTTAGTTTGACTGGATTATTAAAGTAGTTATCATCCCTATTTAGGGGTTTTATAGTCTTGTAACGATGCGTTTTTCTACACGTATCAGTGTTTTACGAATGCCTAAAATTCTGCTTCTGATACGAGAAAAATTAACATCGTTTTCGCGCCCGAGTGTTTTTTTTATTAAAAATAGCTCGTACACAATCCACCAGTAACTATCTGATCTTCCGTTTTTTGAACCATCTGCGATGCAATGGTATAAATTTTTATCCGGCGTTTACAACTTAACCTACTATAAATGCACTCGAGGTCGCCCACTTGAATTCCATTCCACCCTATAAATCAAAATTATTTATTTAATTTTAGTATGATTTAAAATGGTTATAATCCCTATTTGGGAGGTTTTATGGTCTAGGCAGGAAAAAGTAATCAAATTACAATATAAAGCCCCAAAGGCCAAATTTTCTTTTGAGAGGTTTAGTTACTTAATATATGAAGTTTGATTTTACATAGATATCATCCCTCTCTGAAGGGTTTTAAGGCCTAGCCACAGGCCAAAGTTTTCCGTTAGGGATTTGACTTGCCTTTATTGAGTGGACTCTCTGAAAGCAAAAGACAAAAATATGCTGGTGATGATGTAATGACTATTGGGTTGTTAAAAACTATGCTGTAATTTTATTAACAGTTACTTTCGACTTTTGACTTACGCACTACTTTCTGGACGAGATAGGAAGCCAGCTTCCCAGTGACAAATCGGGTGACTGTGGTGTCGTTAGGGGTTGGGCAGGGTATACAATTGCCTATCACCAGCAACCATACCACTAAAATTTAAGGTCTTAATCATAAGGCGGTAAACGATGATTTCAGTGTGCACTTACTTACTAACAGTTGACCCGCTTCTTCTGACTATTAATTTAGGGAAAATTTTATTAGGACTATAAAATTTATTCATTCCTTTTGGAATACAGCATGTCTATGTCTACACTCCAATTTCACAATTATAGAGAGTGACTCATTCTTAATATGCGTTCACAAGCTTTAGGTAACTATAGACCGGCTTCTATTGAGATAGATGCAAAAAACACGTGCCGCTTTATTAGAATAACGTACTTTACTATTTGACAGAAGCTTACTAGTAGAAGTTGATCCGAGTACGAACTATTGTTCATAATGCTGTACCGAAAAATCTCGATGTAATCTAATCTTTATTCTATAAATGACACAACTGTCTACATTTGTGGATAAATAGTATATTGCATTTTATTTCAAGTATCAGTTTGACCCGTGGTAGTTCGGTTAAATGTGATTGAACCTTATTACCAATGCATCTCTGATCAGAATAATAAAAAGTCGGAAAATTTTACATTCTAAAAGGCACATGTCACTTTTACCGAAGCTATATTCTGAATTTTTATACGTATGTAAAACCGGTAAAACTTAACTTTGATGTTGAATTTCTTACTTATTTTTACAACTCGAATAAAAAAACTAAACGAATTCTAACGCAATTGTACGTCAGTTCGTTAAGTAATTTAAAGCTTAAGCCTTGAGGCTTTTTAAAAATAAAACAAAAACACAAACGATAATTACGAAGTTTTAAGCACGTCTTACAACGACTATGAGCACTCACCTAGATTTTCAGTACAACAAAATTTCCCACCTACTTTGCTATACTTTGATAAGAGGCGTTGATAAAATTGTTGAAAAGTATTTAGGAAAAACTCCTCTTTTAGCTTCTTTTCAAATTTACGTAAAATAGTATAAAGCTGCAAAGAAATACGAAACTGAAAAAGGCTTGGATACAAAAGAAGAATAAGTGCTCAATACTTATTACAAAAAGTTATCTTTTCGTCCAAATAAAAGAGAAAATAAAAAAAAAATTTGAAAAACGATTATCGATACTCAAGAGTATGATTAATGATTTATTTCAACCCTTAATAAAATATTTTATTAAATTTAAAAATTTAAAATTAATCTCCTTATAAATTTTTATAAAGGGTGATTTGTTAAATAGTGATTAGACTGCTCTTGCATTCAAACAAAACAAGATTTTAAAGGGTATAGGGGAGGACTTCTCAGCACGATAAACAGATAAACACCTTTTCCTAGTAAAGCTAGCAAAAAAGTGGATAATCGCGAATCAATTATTCGAATATCATAATGTAATTATTCGAAAAACCGATTAATCGCGATTAATCGAAGAATCGATTAATCAAAGAATCGATTTTTCAAAGAGTGGTTAATTAAATACTGAAGAATCGATTAGTCGAATGTCATAATAATCAGTTCTTCGAAAAACCGATTAATCGCGATTAATCGAAGTATCGATTATTCGAAAACTCGATTAAAAATTCGATTATTCAAGGATTCGAAATCAAAGAACCGATTATTCGAAGAATCAATTGTTGCGAGAGCGATTAATTATTCGAAGAATCGATTAATTGAATAATCGAATCAAATAAATCAATTCAAAGCTCGTCAATCTAGCTAGATAAATATTCTAATTATGTAACTGCGAATTATATTTTTAAGCCAATTTTCTTACTTATTTAAATTTTTTAATTCTAAGAAAAACGATTTTAGGATTCCTTGATTAATCTATTCTTCGGGTAGTCGATTTTTTATTATTTAATTTTTCAAATTTAAATAATCTCGATTTTCCATTAATCAGTTATTTGATTAGTATATTTTTAATTTTTCGATTCTTCAATTATTCGTTCTTCGATAATTCGATTCTACGATTATTCGATTCTTCAGCTAATCGATTCTTTTATCTATTATTCAATTCTTCGATTTTTAAAATTTAAATAATCACGATTTTCCATTAATAAATTTTTCGAATAAATGATTCTTTAATTATTCGATTCTTTGAATCTTTGATTAATGATTCTTCGAGTGGTCGATTTTTCAATTACTCAATTTTTCAAGTTTTAAAATCTAAATAATCGCGATTTTCCATTAATTCATTTTTCGTTTAGATTTCTCTTTAATTAATCGATTCTTCGATTAGTCTATTTTTTGATTTTTAAAATTTAATAAATCGCCATTTTCCATTAAGTAAATTTTCGAATATATGATTCTTTAATTCTTTGAATCTTTGATTAATCGATTCTTCGAGTGGTCGATTTTTCGATTATTTAATTTTTCGTTTTTTAAAATTTAAATAATTGCGATTTTCCATTAATCAATTTTTCGATTAGACGATTCTTTAATTAATTGATTCTTCGATTAGTCGATGTTTTGATATTTAAAATTTAATTAATCGTGATTTTCCATTAATCAATTTTTCGAATAAATGATTCTTTAATTATTCGATTCTTTGAATCTTTACTTAATCGAGTTTTCGAGTGATCGATTTTTCGATTATTTAATTTTTCGATTTTTAAAATTTAATAATCGCGATTTTCCATTAATCAATTTTTCGATTAGACGATTCTTTAATTAATCGATTCTTCGTTTAGTTGATGTTTTGATTTTTAAAATTTAATTAATCGCGATTTTCCATTAATCTATTTTTCTAATAAATGATTATTTAATTAATCGATTCTTTGAATCTTTGATTAATCGATTCTTCGAGTGGTCGATTTTTCGATTATTTAATTTTTCGTTTTTTAAAATTTAAGTAATTGCGATTTTCCATTAATCAATTTTTCGATTAGACGATTCTTTAATTAATTGATTCTACGATTAGTCGATGTTTTGATATTTAAAATTTAATTAATCGTGATTTTCCATTAATCAATTTTTCGAATAAATGATTCTTTAATTATTCGATTCTTTGAATCTTTACTTAATCGAGTTTTCGAGTGATCGATTTTTCGATTATTTAATTTTTCGATTTTTAAAATTTAATAATCGCGATTTTCCATTAATCAATTTTTCGATTAGACGATTCTTTAATTAATCGATTCTTCGTTTAGTTGATGTTTTCATTTTTAAAATTTAATTAATCGCGATTTTCCATTAATCTATTTTTCTAATAATTGATTATTTAATTATTCGATTCTTTGAATCTTTGATTAATCGATTCTTCTAGTGGTCAATTTTTCGATTATTTAATTCATCGATTTTAAAAATTTAAATAGTCGCTTTTTTCGATTAATTAATTTTTTGATTAGATGATAGATACTTTATATCCGATTTTTCGATTATTTGATTCTTCAACTATTTATTTCTTAAATTATTCGATTTTTAAATTTGAAGTAAACGGGGTGAAATATACCACTAAAGTGGTGTATTTCTGACCATGACTAGCTAGAAGCCCCAACGCAAACCTATTTGTGGTCGTTTAGGGCTAGACAGTTGGAAAGGGTTTATCCAGTGTCTTCTATATACAAGGTGTCCAAAAGGAATGGAATACGCTATAATATCTCGAGAAATAAAAATTAATAAAAAACAGCGGATGTGCATGGCCATACGAGGAACTTTTTCTTTAATGTATTTTTTTCATTCTAAATTTAATTTTAATAAAAAAAATATTTAATTAATAGGATTTAACGGACAGGTTTTTTTACTAAAATTTAATGTGATATCTTATAAATGAAATACATTAAAGAAAATTTTAAATTATAAGCGTTTAATATAAAGAAATGCACAAAAAAAATACAACAGGAAAAAGTTCTTTGTATGGCCAATGGCCATGCACATCCGTTGTTTTATTATTAAATTTATTGTTATTTAATATAAATTAATTATATGCTTAAAAAATTTTTTTTTTAATTGCTTTCGTCTTGATTAGGCTTAATTAGGTTAAGTTATGTTAAGCTACCTTCGTAGGCTTACTGAGGTATAATATAATATGTCCCTTATGCCCCCAACAACCGATCTAGCCGTGACCGGGACTCCAAGACCTTGACCTTGATCTTGGCTGAACGACATTAACCTTTAAAAATTATTAAATGACCTTGGAAAATGGCGGAAGAGAATAAAACTATTGGGGGGGGGCAAAGGTCTGTCGAGGGGGTTGCTGGGGAGACGTTTAAGGCTATCTTGTTTTCGCTCTTCCTATCTTTTTTTGAAATAATTTATTATTTATTATATTTTATAATTTGTATTTGTTAAACACCCCTCCATGAGTAACCAAAAAAATTCACAAGATTTGTTGGTCGTACATTAGTTAAGGGGATTCTTCCACAATCATTTTTGGATTGAATCGGCACATATATCGGAGGGTATCGAAAAATTGAGCATATTATACAGTGATCAGCATCGGGTGTTTAATGTCGTCATGTTTCCAGTTTCCATGTCCCCACAATTCAGTATCTTGCAAGCGTCCCCACAAGTACGCAAAAGCTTGTATGCGTGTGTGTGTGTGTGTTTGTGTGGATATCAAAGGGCTGAACCGATTGACTTGAAATTTGGCATAGGGTCTTACCAGATAACAACGGAGTGCAGAAAGGAGTTTGTTCAAAACCGGTCCGCTAGGGGGCGTGCAATTAAGGAAATTAAATTTTTTTTAAATGGCAACATTTACCTTTTTTGCATCATCCGGCAGAGAATTTATTTCTCTAATCAGCGATATAAAAATGTTTAACATTCTTTAGTTTTTAAAAGAGTTTTTATGCAATCAAATATCTAATAATAATTGGCAGCTGACGTTTCTGACATTTTTCAAAAAATTTCACATTTGTCAAAAAAGTTCACGTTTATTTTTTTTCATTCAGTGATTATAAAACTGTATTCTTTTGTTTTCTAACTGTCTTGGTCTTAAGGTGTCATTACACTTGTACACTTTTGTGGCGCCACTTTTTATTGCAAGTGTCATGCAATTGTTATGAAATTGTCAAAGCCGCGTCATTTTTGAATTTGCATTGTTGTTTCCATGGCAATATCAGAATTGCGCAACTTTTCTTGTTGCGCAATACAAAAAGTGTGCAAGTGTAATGGCACCTTTAGAAGTGGTCTTAGAATAATCAACTCAATCGGAAAGTCTTGTGTTGAGACATGATCAAATATCTGACACAACAGATATTTTTTCATTTTCAACGAAATTTGACTTATTTTTTTTTACATGGATGATATGATCTACATTTTTTTAAAACAAAACAATATACGTTACTACAAAAAAACATGCGTATAATGTAAATATAATTACATTTTAAACTGAAAAGAACAACAAGAGGCAATTCATACTTAAAAGAGTCCAGTATATTCTTGTAGGTACGTTATATCCGAAGTATATTTACCAAAAGTTAAACGTTGCTTAAAATGAAGCTTCAAAAAGTAATTTTTACATTAAGTTTCTTTGGTGGAATTTTACCTTCTACACCACTGGTAAGTTGCACTTATAAATTATTGAGAAAAACTCAATTTAGTGTCAACGAACCAAAATTTATCCTGATTTCTGGACTTTTTTTGTAACAGCAATTCTTTTTTCTTATTCGGTCGAAACAACTCCTGTGAGTTTGTGTATAAAATGCGGCCTTATAACCTTTGAAAATCAATGTTTACAAGTTTAACTTTCAAAGCTTTCTAAAAACAATTTAGGGACATTTTTGACGGTACGGCTGACAGAAATTGTTTAATTGTAATTTAATTAATTTGTAACTGAATTAAGCATAAGTAACAAGTAAAGTATTATATAGTTGCGGCAGGTTAAAGTCAATTATGACTCATCGCTCTAAAGTGTAAGCATCAATCTGTTGTAAACGTATGTCTGCTCTTAATACACAATTTCAGAAACGTCAAAATTAATTAAGTTAATTCATTTTTGTGTCCGTGGTGGCGACACTGTATGTTGCGATGTGAATTTTAAGCGCGAATTTTAAATTAAACAAAGCTGTACTTCTACAGTTTAAGTTTTTTCTCTGTCCTAAATTATGGTAGGTATACGTTTCTAGAAGCGTTTTGATTACGTTTCACTATATGGCCTAATGCTAATACCCCGTGTCTCAAAAATTTGAAATTTCTGGATTTTGCGGCCATTATGACGACTAAAGACTCTCAGGTGCCTTCAAATTCTCCGTATCAGCAGTTCAGTAGAAATATTCGAATTTCGCTTGTTCTAATAGCCCTTATCGCTACTGATATTGATGATAACAACAGTATTTTCAATTTCCTGAACAATTTCAAATTTTCAGATAAAGGGTATTAGCATTATTAGGCCATCATGCCATCATATTCATATATTAATCAAAATGAAGTGCTCTTGCTGATTAATAAATGGCATTCCGTGTTCTTTGCTTTCTTTAGAATTTTATGATGTCTTATATTAAAAAGTCTAGAAAACAAGTTTATTAGGAGGAAAGTTTAGAGAGGAGTTTGTAGTTTACTAACTACTAAAATTGGTCTAATTACAATTTCTATTTTTACATCATAGTATTATTTTATTATACATCAAACATCATTAAGCATATAAAGACACCGATGTTGAACTTGACAGGGACGACTTCTATATTCACCACATTACCATTTTTATGTTTTGAAGAACGGCTTATCGGCTTATGTAATTTAGATAATACCTAGACTTCAAAAAAGGTTATTAGGAATTTTTTGATAAAATTAATATTTTCCAAGTTGTATTTTCAAAATATCCTTCGGTAAAGGGCTGAACGAATTTCAATGTTTCAAACGTTTAACTCAATTTATATCCTAGATTATTTATTCTTTCGTCGTACAGAACAGAAGACTGGAAGAAAAACAAATTAAAACTACCTAATTTCGTAAGCTTAAAAAAAATTAGGTTGTTACCTTGTTACGGTTAATTTTCTCGGGATCTTCTAGTTGGGCCAAAAGTCTTGATATTGTTAGAATCCGATCGTGGAGTTGGGCCAAACTTGAAAATCGAGGATTAAGAACTAACTACCTGCGGCCTTTAATATTATTGCGGTTTGATGACAACATTAAAAATTTCTTAGGAAATTTGAATACAGTGTATAGGCTAGGTAGGTACTTATTTGATCACTTTTAGTTCAATTAATTGCGTACATTATTTTAACAAGGAGCTAAATTTATAAAGATGAGGGAAGATAGAGAAACCAACGCGGATTCTTTCAGAGCGATCCCTTGGCCCAACTGTTCAATAGGATTAAGTAAAACCCTTTACGTCTTCGTGAACCTCAGGTCAAATTTTGACCAACTGTTCTGTCCCCAATTTTCTTTTTTTACAAATTTTCATACTTTTGCTTCTCTCTATTGTTTGTTAAATATTTTATTTCGTTAATTTGTTTAAATTCTACAGTTCTCTATTTTTTCTATCTTCCTAATCTTCATCGTTTCTTGATTTTGGTTTTCCATTTTCATTATTGAAAGAGGTTAAAGTGAAACTGTGCTAGCCCTATCAATAATTATAGTAGATTATTTTAGTAGTTATATCTTATCGTTAATTATTTTGCTACTACCACTTTGCACCGGACTGCTGAGACTCTAATGAATTGTTTGGAAACCTTTTTGGGAATTTGTGGTTCACTTAACATCTTTACATTCATTTTCATTCTATTTTCTTTCGTTTTTGTGAAAAATATTCTACAGTAGAGGTATGTTAACTGTTCTGTCATGTGTTTCTCTTTATCATTTATTATGTGTGTTTCTTCCACGACTTTTTCGTTAGGCTTTAAGCCTAACGCCTAAGTACGTTTCATTACTATCTGGAATTCTGGACCATCCATAAAAGATCCAGGTGAAGATTGTAATCAGTTATCTACTTGTTAACTCGGGTATCAATCCGTTATCAACATCATAGTCCTGGTCGTCCAACTTATCGTTATCATTCATCTGTCGCCGTCATCCATATTAAGAAGTAAAGTCTAGGTCGTAACCAATTATTGATTTGTTGCTGTACATTTATAAACAATTATTTGAATTTTTAAATTTTTCTAGAATCTTTTGCAGTTTGGTAAAAGTTTGCGAAACTCCTACGCTGATCTAGTTTAGAAATTCTTTGTAAAAAATCTTTTTTGGAACGTTTAAAGCGTCAGTAAAGTAACAAAAATTCCATGTCTTCGTTTATTCCAAGAAATTTATTATAATATCTGTCGGCTTTAAGACGTTCTGTGACCCTGCAAAGCTTATGGATAGAATGAGACAAAAAATCCCTGCTAAAGTAGAGGTCGCCAGACGCAATAAAGATATTTATATCAATAATAACTGCGATTCTCTCAAAAGATAGTTATCTACTGACGAATAGATATCTATTCCCTAGTGTTCAAAAACCGGTTTCAAACAATAGAAATGGTTAAGTTTTGGAATGTTATGGATTCATAACTAAGCAAAAATGTACCAGAGAATGGCCATAAGATTATAAGATAGCTTTTTCAGTTAGGAGCAACAAAGGCAGGTATACTATAAACAAGTTTCTCTTTCGAGGGATTTTAAGCGATTTTGACCTTAAAATCTTTTCAGTTTTTTTAAAATGGATTTCGCTAGTCTTATTATGTATGGTCTTTGATACTAGCAAACAGGCCTATGACCCATTTACGTGCTAACCTGAACCAATTGCTTAACGTGCTGTCCGAAGCACGTCCAACATCATGTAGTAATATTTAGATGGTCACCCACCCAAGTTGAAGTGAAGTTATTTCTTTTGCTAGGGCATATCCATTTAGTTCTCAAGATTTCACTGTCGTAAAAAAATACCTTTTAAAAAAGTGGAGTTAGCAGGTTTACATAAGACGACGATATGTTAAAAGGTTTATTAGTTGGTATCACTATTACTCTCTTCAGTCTCTTCCGAGCTAGAACCGCTACCAACCCTTATAACAAGCGGTTCTACGCAAACATCATATGCCTTCTCCACATTCCACCATTCCAGCATACATTTCTCTACGTGCTTAATGCACTTTCCCCAATATTCCTGATCAATCCGTTGTAAGGATTCTAACCAAATTGACCTCACATGATCTTCATTGTATTCATTATTATCCCGTCCAAGATTTTTATTCTAATGTTCTTTGCAATTGCCCCATACTAATTCGATGGCGTTGAACTGGCAGTGATAAGGGGGTAGTCTCAACACTTTATGCCCATTCCTTTCCGCAATTTCGTCTATCTGATAAACTTTTGCTTGAGCATTTTGCTTTACCAACACTAGCAATTCCCGTTTTAGCATCGAACTTTCAAATTTAATATTATGCCGGTTCAAATAAGAACATAGCTCCTCTTTACGAGAAGACATGGTGGGAATTTTCTCCACAACTTTTGAATGATAAGTGGCATTGTCCATAATTATTAAACTTGGTTCATTTAAATTTGGTATAAGTTTCTCTTCAAACCATTTGGTAAACATTTCGGCATTCATGTCTCCATGATAATCTGCACTTTGTTTGTTTGTGGAGAACAAAAGAGATGCGTTTGGAATAAACCCATCTTTATTTCCCGCATGTAGCACCATAAATCTAAATTCATAATATTGATAAATGATAAATATAACCTAGTAAAATTAAAAGAACTAAGAACTGACCGTTTGCCTTCTCCAAATGGCTTTTTCTTAATACTATTTTTGGAACTATCGTGCCAACTTTTTTTCGGGGACCCTCGGATAAAAAGCCAAGTCTCGTCAAGAAAAACGTTATCATATAATCCGCTTTCTTTGTTTTTAAAAAACTCTCTCAAAAATTTAACTCTAGCAGAAGCAATATGATCCAGCTCAAATAGTCCTCGCCTGCCATCGTCCAAAGTATACGAAAATCCCATAGTATGTAGGAGTTTCTTCAAACTTGTTAATCCGAACTTATAAATTTCCGAAGTAGCAAGTTCCTGCTGCAATGATTTTGCAGTAACATGAAGTCCTAAAAAATACAAATGTAAAATCTTAAACACCGCTATGTTACTCATTTCGTTATGCACTCGTTATATTACATAGTATATTAATAATTTTACTTCTTCAGTGGTTTTATCAATAATAATCTGACGTACATATATAGGTACTGAATTTTGTAAACATTCTTACTTTTGGAATGCATATCGTAAATTTTTCTTCTAACTGAATCCTTTACAAAATCATCAACATCCACAGATTTGGCTTTCCTACGCTTTCGTTTTTTGCTGGGAGTTAGAGGTGGCTTATTTTCTTTTGCGGCTTCTTGCACGCGTTTCTTCATAGCTGTTAGAGCAGACAAACCAATGCCACAAGCATCTGCAGTACGCTAAAAATCTCATAGAATCTACTTGAAATAAAATTTAATTATTCTCACCTGCATGATAGAGGTAAACGGAACAAACAATCCATTATTGTCACGTTCTCGCTCGAAATAATTTAAAACGTTCATAATAACGAGCTGGGTTCGAGACTTTAAATGTTTATTTTTCAACATTTTTAAGATCAACCAATCGACTAAAACAATATTTGATATTTGATATTAATTTATTTTAATTCCGTTTCCAATAAAAAACCTTTACACTCGTCATACAATTTAAATTCAATATAAAGCAGTCAAATAGAAAAATAATAATATAGTCACATAGAAGTGCTCAGAATAAACCTATAACTTGCAAAGTTACTACATACGTAGTAAACTAGTAAACAAACTGTTGTACCTACTTAAATATATAGAAAATACACAATCAAACAGTCAAATACAAAAGTAGTCGATGCCCATATTACAAGTTACAAGTTTATGTATTTTTTAACTATCCTTTCACATCTATGTGGTTCAAAAACGCAAACGAAAAATTCAGAAAAATTTACACACTAGTGTTTAAACTATGCTAAAACTGACAACAAAAACATCAAACGAATTAATAACAATTTAACAGATTCAAGAACAAATAAATACTTAGTCGATGCACATACACCAATTCGTAAGTTTATTATAACATTTTACACCCCAGTAATCAATCCCTTGATGCGTTTTTTTGTGTTAGGTACAGAGCAATCCGAAGATCTTCTCAGACGCACGTTGAATAATTGTGTTGCTGTCAGTTTCCTTTAAACAAACTTTTTATGTACAGCTTTTGTTACGGGCTAAATTCACACCACGACACCAGGGACGAGCAGAAGCTCGGCTCGCGACTAGCACAGCGAATGGGCGTGGATGGTAAAATACGGTCGTGGTACGATAAATGAATTTGCCTAAATCGGTAAAAGTCGAAATAGAGAGGGCGCCACCAATAGTATTCTTGAGCCTGGATGTTGTCGAACGTACGGTGCTAGAGGTCAACGATGCGTCCTTAAGGCTTTCGAGATTGTCACAAAAACTTACCATAAAAGCTTTCATAAATTTCCTTAGTACGGTCCTGTTTAATTGAGCTGAATATCTTACAAATAATTGGGCCAGTACGACCCTGCTTTTAAAAGGAATTCGCTAAGATAATAAATTCCACTAATAAATTTTATGAACTATATTACGTCACTACTTGTGACGACGAAATAACAAAACACAACATAAAACAAAGGAGACATTCAATTCTTAAAATTAAATACACGTTACAAATTTGGTTAAACACAAAATAATAATATGACAATAAATGTTTACGTCTGGCCAGCGCTAAAATGAATTTGAATAAAAGTAAATTACCAAAGTACAGTTTGAAATAAAGTTATTAAATTGCTAGATCAAAAATTAATAACGACCCACAAATGGTCGATCAAATTCGGTAACAGTTAATTTCCCTTAAATTAAAACACGATAGACAATATTATTGAAACGCACGAACTGATGAAAACAAACGAAACGCATTAATGTGCGTCGACGCGTTGTAGCAATACCTCGACACTTTGTAGCAATAGCTCGACACTTTGTAGCAACAGCTCGACAGTAAACAAATGTACGTATAAAAACGAATCCGGATTAATTAAAATTACAATAACAAACGTAAACGATCCTACCTTAATATTCAGCCAATAACAGTCGTACTTAACAATTACGCAATATTGCGCGCAGAATTGACGCTATCCATAGCGTCCAAAATGGCGGTATTTCCGGTAGGTTTTCCCGCGTTGCGGTACAAGACGCCACGCCTTGTAAAACTGGAACAACGAAGCTTTTCCCTCAAAATCGAGGTTTACGAAAAGACGGTATCGGTATGGAATCACTTTGATTCCTAAAGGTGAAGCATTAAAGCCGGTAAAAAGGGCGTGGTGGCCCCAGATGGAAATGATGCGAACAAAGACGCCGTAAACTGGTCACTCACTAGGCTTTAATGATTTTATCCTCTCACAGAGAGCTTTAACACCTCAATTATTATCACTGAACTCGAAATTACCTTTAAGGTAAACTGAATTAGTGAGATCCGCCGAAGCGAGAAATTAATACGATAACGATATAAATGGGCGATGTTCCCACTACGAAAATCCCAACGGTACTGGTAGTTGGTAGGAACTTTTCCCCCCTCTAAGCTAATCTTCCCAACGCGTGCGAGTTTTACACGTGCTCCTACAAGAAAATTCCAAGACGGAAGTAACTATCGGGACTTAATGGAATAAACTATAGAACTTAAAAATTAAATTTAAATAATTAATGCGAAAATTTAAACGAACGTTACACCCCCCTTACGACAAGACAAAAATCCCATTTTTGGCTTGAGCCTAATCTGGATTTGGTTTAAGATCGTTAGCGCTCCAGACTCCTTTAACGGTACCAGTGGAGTCAGCGAGCTCGTAGGTTGAGTGCGAGACTTTACGACGTATTATAAACGGACCAATAAATTTGGGCGCAAGCTTGGCATTAAAATGACGAGCGGCATCGGAAAGTACGAAATTTCTTCTCCAAACACGATCTCCAACTTCGAAGGTAGCAGGTCGACGGCGTAGATTATAATGGACCTTAGCCTTTTCATAGGCACTTGCTAACCTTTTCACGACATCCTCATACACATGCTCGAGCGCAGGTGCTCTTCGTAACAATTTATCTCTATCGGCAAACTGAAGATTTTCTAAATTATCGGCATTAACTAACTCTGGGTATTTGGTACCCTCCAAAACCATTTCTCGACCAAAATTTGCGAAATAAGGTGACATTCCGGTAACTTCATGTACGGCTGTTCTAACTGCACATGCGACTTTAGGAAGGAACTTGTCCCACTCTTTGTGATTGTCTTCTACATAGGATGATAGCATAGTCTTCAAAACTCTGTTGACTCGTTCAACGGGATTTGCTTGTGGATGATAGTAGGCATTGAAATTAATTTTAATTTTGTATTGGTCGGTCATACGTTGAAATTCTCGGCTCTTGAACTGGACACCATTATCACATAAAATATACTGAGGAGCTCCAAAAATCAAAATGACGTTTTCTTCTAAACGTTGGGTCACCATAGATGCGGTAGCGTTACGTAACGGTATAAAAATTGCAAATTTCGAAAAACAGTCAGAGACTGACAAAATGTGATTGTACCCTCTAGATGATCGAGGTAAGGGTCCAACGAGATCAACGGAGATCATCTGCCATGGTTTCTTAACGATAGGATGACGAGCCATAAAACCAGCAGGTTTCTTCTGTTCGGGCTTTTGAGCCAAACAAACGGTACAACGATTAACGTAGCGTGCGATGTCGGCTTTCATCTTGGGCCAATAATAGGTCCCAGCGATACGATTGTATGTCTTTAAAATTCCTAAATGTCCGGAAGTTGGTTCATCATGATTTTTCTTTAAAAGTTGCTGACGCAAATGTTTCGGTACAACTTCTCTCCAGGAATCATCTTCTTCAGCGAGATCGGGATAGTCGACTTTAAGCCTTTTATATAAAGCATTATTCTCCACCTTCCAATTACTATAAACGATAGGTCGATCTTGCACTAATTTCCACATTCGACTGTACCAACGGTCTTCTTTGGAGTTAACCGGAGGCTCAACGACTTCAGCTATTTCACTCATTACGGCAATTTCAGGTACGGCACGGGACAGCGCGTCCGGCACATGATGGTCCTTACCTTTGCGGTGGACGATCTCATAATCATGCTGTTGCAAACGTACTGCCCATCTGGCTAATCTACCAGCGGGATCTTTAAGATTATGGAGCCAAACCAGCGAGTGGTGGTCGGTAATAACGGTAAATTTGGATCCCTCAAGATAAGGTCTTAACCGTTCTATGGCCCATAACACCGCCAGACACTCTCTTTCGGTAACGGAATAATTACGTTCGCACCGGGTTAAAGACTTGCTGATGTAACAAATAACACGCTCTTCTTCCTCGATGACTTGGGTAAGCACGGCGCCTATTCCATAACCCGACGCATCAGTTTGAACGCAGAACGGTACGGTAAAATCTGGGCACGTTAATATAGGTGCGCTAACTAAATGGTTCTTGATTGTATTAAAAGCGATATCACATATTTCATCCCATTTAAACTTCATATTTTTCTTTAACAAACCCGTTAAGGGTGCGACAATTGACGAAAAATTAGGTATGAATCGTCGGTACCATGAAGCCATTCCTACTACTCTTCTAACTTCACTAACTGACTTCGGTGGCGGTATATTTAAAATTGCAGTAATTTTATCTGGATCAGGTAACAACCCTTGCGCGTTAATGACGTATCCGAGATACTTAAGTTCGGGTTTACAAAACTGACACTTATCTTTACCTAAAGTCAATCCGGCATTACGCAACCGCAATAGCACTTCTTTTAAAATTTCACAATGTTTATCAAAATTATCGGTAGAAATGACAATGTCATCTAAGTACACGAAAACGTAAGGTTCTAAATCAGGTCCTATCACTCTGTCTATTAGTCTTTGCCACGTCGCGGGAGCGTTATGGAGACCGAATGGCATCCGCCGAAAATGGAATAACCCACGATTTGGTATGGTAAACGCGGTAAACTGTCGCGAACTTTCTTCCATGGGTATTTGCCAATAGGCCGATTTAATGTCCAGCGAGGTTATAAACTTCGCGTCGCGTAACCGGTCCAAAATCGACGACACGTACGGGAGCGGGTACGAGTCCTTTTCACTCACGGAGTTCACTTTTCGAAAGTCAACACAAAATCTGTAGCTCGAATCTTTCTTCTTAACGAGTAGAATTGGACTACTCCAGGCGGAATTGGATCTTTCTACAATCCCTAACTTCAACATCTTCTCTAATTCGGCATCGATATGTTTTTGAATAATTGGCGAGACGGGATAGTAACGCTGTTTTATTGGTGGTGATGTCACTTTTATTTGATGTTCGACCATGGTAGTACAACCAAGGTCTTCACTACTTGATTGGAAATGTTCGTCAATGACGTTGTCCAATTTATGGAGTTGTTCTTGAGTAAGGTCGTGTCTTGACTGTAAAGCTGGTTTATCACACGTATCGATAGTCGCTAGGTCCGGATCGGTAAACTCCCACTGGCCTCTTAAGAGATCAGGCACAATTCCAACTGATTGCCAGAAATCTATTCCCAAAATTAACGGATGTTTTACTTCAGGCATAATCAATAATTCGATAGTAACGGTACGGTCTTTTAACGTGATCGGTACGAAAATACTGCCTAGGCCTCTTATTCTTTGGCCGTTAGCCACACAACAAGTCGATTCGATATCGGTTCTTAACGGTAAATTCAAATTCTTTAAAATCCTCCATCCACTATCTCCCAAAATGGTTCTACTAGCACCGGAATCCAAAAGTCCCAAAAGCTTATATCCCAAAATATCAACTGTCACGTGAGGTCGTTTATCTGCCGAAGACTGATCGAAAACGTAGTCAAGAATAGTTTTGTTTTTGTCAAATTCTTGTTTTTGGACACTTATTAAGTTTTTAATGTAGTTAGTCGAATCGTTAGTTTCACGGGTTATCGCTCGACTGTTTGACGACCCGTTTATTCGTTTCCCGAACGGTTATTGTTTGTGTTTGACGACGCGCACTTTTCACATGTACGGACTGTACAACCGGAATTTCCGCAACGATAACAATACTGACGCGTTTGAGGTTCTTTGCACTCACCCGCGCGATGGCTAGTGGAGCCGCAGTTCCAACACTTGAAATTACTTGATGGTACGGTACGATAAGTTACTGCTGCTGTAGATAGCGGTATTGAAGGCGATGGAGTTGCTGCTTCTTCCCAAAGATACGCTAAGTCAGGTTCTAAATGCGTCTTTTGTCGTGATGGTGGTGCGAAATTATCGATAGAATAACGTTTCTCTTCAATTTTCCTCCCATAAATGACCAAATCTCGTATAGATGTCACATCGATAAGCGTTAAATGCGTTTGGTAGAATGGAGCGATATTACGCACTATAATCCTAAGTTGTTGTTGTTCATCCATTGGTTGATTGAGACGTGAGAACATATTTCTCATAACGGCAGTGTATATTCCCATGGACTCTTCTGGTCCTTGTGTTCGACGCTTAATTTCTTCAATAAGTCGTTCGTCATAATTAATGGGCTGAAATTCGGCACGAAGTAAATTCACTAATTGACTCCAATTATTAACTAAGTCTTTATTTGCTCGAAACCACAACAATGCTTTGCCGGTAAATAAATCTACGGATTCACTAAATAGTTGGTTTGCATCGACATTGCGTGCTTTCTTAAGTTCTTCTACGCGTTCTAAGAAGGCGCTGAGTGATGTTGTGCGTGGCTCACCGGAAAATTGTAATCCCCATTTCGATACGGGTACAGGTTTTGATGTGGCGGTATGTGAGCATGACGGTACAGACGATAATTGTTGGTTGTTTACGGTAGCGGTAGACGTAACTGTTTCGCCTATTTTAAGGTCCAACAGCTGATAGCGTAACATTAATAATGAAAATTTTGATTCCATTTCTGTCTTTACTAAAGCGTCATCTTCTTCTTCAGGACGAGAGTTGTCAATTCGTTCTAAATAATGCGCAAGTTTTGTCTCAATTGCCGCTGCGGTATGATCGTTAGGTGTTAATTCAAAAGCGGTAATAAGGGTGTCTAATGTATTATACCCTAACTCGATAGCTAATGTGTCATCGGCAAAATTAATTGGGTTCACATAAGGTGTTTCGGTTTTAACCTTAAGGGCTTTGCGCAAACTAGATCTTAAGTCTTTAGCTAACCCCTCACTGGGTAACCCCCTAATGATAAGAGCGTATTGAAGCTCATCTTTACTTAATCTCTCTACGATAAAACGTAAACCCCCCATTGTAATGGATAAAGGTTACTCTACACAAAATATTCAAAATAATAAGGCACGGTAGGACGAAAACGGTTTTTAAATGCCCCACGTTGGGCGCCAAAATGTTACGGGCTAAATTCACACCACGACACCAGGGACGAGCAGAAGCTCGGCTCGCGACTAGCACAGCGAATGGGCGTGGATGGTAAAATACGGTCGTGGTACGATAAATGAATTTGCCTAAATCGGTAAAAGTCGAAATAGAGAGGGCGCCACCAATAGTATTCTTGAGCCTGGATGTTGTCGAACGTACGGTGCTAGAGGTCAACGATGCGTCCTTAAGGCTTTCGAGATTGTCACAAAAACTTACCATAAAAGCTTTCATAAATTTCCTTAGTACGGTCCTGTTTAATTGAGCTGAATATCTTACAAATAATTGGGCCAGTACGACCCTGCTTTTAAAAGGAATTCGCTAAGATAATAAATTCCACTAATAAATTTTATGAACTATATTACGTCACTACTTGTGACGACGAAATAACAAAACACAACATAAAACAAAGGAGACATTCAATTCTTAAAATTAAATACACGTTACAAATTTGGTTAAACACAAAATAATAATATGACAATAAATGTTTACGTCTGGCCAGCGCTAAAATGAATTTGAATAAAAGTAAATTACCAAAGTACAGTTTGAAATAAAGTTATTAAATTGCTAGATCAAAAATTAATAACGACCCACAAATGGTCGATCAAATTCGGTAACAGTTAATTTCCCTTAAATTAAAACACGATAGACAATATTATTGAAACGCACGAACTGATGAAAACAAACGAAACGCATTAATGTGCGTCGACGCGTTGTAGCAATACCTCGACACTTTGTAGCAATAGCTCGACACTTTGTAGCAACAGCTCGACAGTAAACAAATGTACGTATAAAAACGAATCCGGATTAATTAAAATTACAATAACAAACGTAAACGATCCTACCTTAATATTCAGCCAATAACAGTCGTACTTAACAATTACGCAATATTGCGCGCAGAATTGACGCTATCCATAGCGTCCAAAATGGCGGTATTTCCGGTAGGTTTTCCCGCGTTGCGGTACAAGACGCCACGCCTTGTAAAACTGGAACAACGAAGCTTTTCCCTCAAAATCGAGGTTTACGAAAAGACGGTATCGGTATGGAATCACTTTGATTCCTAAAGGTGAAGCATTAAAGCCGGTAAAAAGGGCGTGGTGGCCCCAGATGGAAATGATGCGAACAAAGACGCCGTAAACTGGTCACTCACTAGGCTTTAATGATTTTATCCTCTCACAGAGAGCTTTAACACCTCAATTATTATCACTGAACTCGAAATTACCTTTAAGGTAAACTGAATTAGTGAGATCCGCCGAAGCGAGAAATTAATACGATAACGATATAAATGGGCGATGTTCCCACTACGAAAATCCCAACGGTACTGGTAGTTGGTAGGAACTTTTCCCCCCTCTAAGCTAATCTTCCCAACGCGTGCGAGTTTTACACGTGCTCCTACAAGAAAATTCCAAGACGGAAGTAACTATCGGGACTTAATGGAATAAACTATAGAACTTAAAAATTAAATTTAAATAATTAATGCGAAAATTTAAACGAACGTTACACTTTGTTACATTAAATATTTTATTTGTTAGTTTATAATTTGTATAATTTGTTAGTTTCAAACAAGAGTAGCTCACATCAATTTAATCTGATTAAGAATTTAAATATTTTGTGTTAATATTTACCGTAAGAAAGTGCAGAATATAAAATATGTACCTAGTTCTAAAACCAACGTAATAATAATAGAACTTGATCAACAGGAGCAACAAAATCCAACCAAGTCAGCTGAAACAAATATCGTTAAGAATTTGTGTTGATATAATAGCATCATTTACCTGAAAAAGTGCGGAATATGAAATAGTTTTGAAACAAACTTTATAATAATAGAACCGTGATGAAACGTTACCAACAGTAGTAACAATTAAGTCCAACCAAGTTAGCTAAAAAAATACCGTTAAAAATTTGTGTTGATATAATAGCATTATTATTTACCTTAAAAGTACGAATATTAGGAGTAATAGTTTTGAAAAAAACTTTTTTTTAATTGTGGTTTAAGTTGAAATCTATTTGAGCACAAAGAAAACACCAATAACCTCAAAATACCGACAACTCTGACATTTAAGTAAAGTCTGTCAAATGCGCGACATACGTTTTTAGTCCGTCATATAATTTACACAGCAGACGTATGTTTTTATATCCCTCTTTTTTTATTACAACATCAATGTATATAACAGACAAAGAAAAAATATTTAATATTGAGATTTCTTTCTATATACTGCGATGAGTCATAATTGACTTTAACCTGCCGCAACTATACATTACACGCCAGGTAACTGGTAAAACAGTTTTATCTGGCTTGTAATGTTAAATACTATAATTATCTTTTTGAATGCAGTTGAATAGAAAAACTTTTCAAATAGATCGTGTGTTGGGAAAATGTCCTGGTTACAAAAATTTGACTATTATTGTTAAAAATATTGCAATCAAGCACCTCAAGGCATCTATATCACAGTCGATGGATTTCGTGGTTACAAAAGATACTTCTTCTAACATCATCGTGAGTATTAACTATAGACTCGCATAAAGTCATCATAACTCATAAAACTAGCTCTGGCATCTTTAGAGCTCCAATAATAAAGTAGCTAGCACGTGACGAGTACAAAAGGCTGTATGGCCATAATGTAATAACTTGCCTGAGGAAATTCCATGCTAGGAACCTATCCACTCGTAAACTTTTCTGTAATTGAATTAGAATTTGATTACATTTGGACTTTTGCAAAATTATTACAAAATTTAGCACGTCTAGTATTACCTCTGTTCTTTTTCTTGTAAATAATTAAAATAATTAGTTTAAAGCTGCAGTGGTTCGTTGTAAATCTCAAGAAGCCTTGGACAGTTGTGAACCATACCCAGAAGTAACCGCTTCCAATCTGTGCCTTATGATAAATACAGGAGATATACCACCATTTAATGATTTTACAGATAATTTCACACCTAAACTACAATGTCCGGTAAAAAAGGTAAACTTTGTACCACGATATTCTTTCTTATCATTTTTGATTTAATTCCATACTCCAATTTTATAATCTTTTCAAAAACATTAAATTAACTATAAGTTACATACATATGGATGTGGCTACCAGTACCTCATTTTTTGGGAATGAAAATATATTCCAAACGTATGGTACCTACGTGGTCAACCCATATTATTCCAGTGCATATGGTAACTTGTAAATATAATGTTTTATGGAGCTCGTTGTAAATATACAAAAGAAGAGGTATATTAAAACTAAATTTTTATACAGGGAGTCTACAAATTACAAAACAACACAGTAAACGAAAAAATGCTATTTTTATTCCCATTCGATGGTTATTATATAAAATCGCATTTATTTGTATACGATAAAATTGATGGAATCTATCAACCAATTATGTGTGTGTACAGCGAGAGTAAAATAGTAAGAGTTTCACAGTAAAAAAAATATACTCTAAATTCACTCTAAATTAACACTACGCGGAGTCCATGGAGGTCCACTCTATTAGAGTACAAAATTGAGTGGTATTGGTAGAGTGAAGTGTAGAGTACTTTTTACTCCATAATATTGCTCTAGGTTAGAGTACAAAAATACTCGAATAGTGTTGATTTAGAGTAAACCTTAGAGTAGTTTTTACTCTCTTGCAGTGTCATCATCACTTAGTACTGAGTGATACTGCCTCTAGGTTAGAGTACAAAAATGCTCTAATTGTGCTGCTTTAGAGTAATCTTTAGAGTACTTTATACCCTGTTGCAGTGTCATATTCACTTACCATTGAGTGAAACTACCTCTAGGTTAGAGTATAAAAATACTCGAATAGTGCTGATTTAGAGTAATCTTTAGAGTACTTTTTACTCTGTTGCAGTGTCACATTCACTTACCACTGAGTGACACTGCCTCTAGGTTAGAGGACAAATACACTCACAGAGTGTTCATTTAAAATTTTGGTATACGAAATAAAAACATCAATAATTCTTATAAAATAGTATATTGAACGTAAATTTTAAATTAACGTAAATTAACGTAAATTAACTTAAATAAACGTAAATTATAAGCTTAGGGTTTTTAGCCCTTAAGGGAGTTTAACTATGAGCTATGTAAGAAACGTAAAGTAATACTTAGGAACTAAATAAAAATTAACACTACAACACGTCTGTGTTAACTCGTATGGTTCTTTATATAAAAGTAAGCAAAAGTCAATAACATTTAATTCATCACCACATTTAACTTTATAAGCCTGAATATTAGTCACAAATTCCAAAGTTATCCATTTTCTCGTTACGAAATATATCTGATCTTCACTTATAACAATGTTAATGATCTGCTCAAATTGTGGCATATTAGTAACGTTATTCATAGAAGTGCAAAGCATAAATTGTTTTTTATATGTGTACCCATATTTAACCCAATTAGTTACTACAATTTGCAAATATTCTGGAAGATCAGTAACATTCTTAACAAATACGTCTCGATATATGTAATTTTTAAATGCTGTTATAGATTGAGGGCCAAATTGGGGGACAACTTCGTATTTTTCATTCGAAGCGATTTGTTGATAGCGAT
Organism: Malthinus seriepunctatus; assembly: GCA_963924605.1. NCBI lineage: Eukaryota > Metazoa > Arthropoda > Insecta > Coleoptera > Cantharidae > Malthinus > Malthinus seriepunctatus. The sequence goes on from OZ004603.1 coordinate 39,490,828, forward strand.
TTGCTAAAGTCTTCGCAACATTTTTAAAATTTTTAAATCTATATGACATATCCTTTAAAGCGCCGTGTTTGCCTTCATATCGCATTGCCCACAGCGATATTAATGGACCCATTCGCCTAATAACCTCTGGATAGTGGGTAATGAAATGAAGTTTGGCGGTTAAAGTACAATCGAATAATTCTTGTAATTTTTTATGGTGATTACAAATGAGGTCTTCCAAATGTCCGATCATATCTTTGGAAATTCTAGGTGCAAATACTACTTGCATTATTTCTAACAAGAGGGTTATAACTTCCCACTTAGGCTGCATAGCCACTGTAAGTTTATCATGTATTATAGATGGTAAAAATCTTGCTAGGCACCAAGACTGGGCTGCTCTCTGATTTAAATTGCCTTTCTCTAGTGTAATTGGACTTGGTTTAGATGGTTGGTTTAGGCTACCATAATTAAAAAATTTTAATCTTTCGTTTAGTTGCGCGAGAGTGATAACTTTGCTTTTAATTATATAACAAAGAAACAGTTTAAGTTCAAAATGTATCGCCCCTTCAAGTATATCGTGCATAATATCTACACTTACTGCATCACATAGTTTAAAATAGTGCAAGTTATTTAAAACGCTACGACTTTTAATTCCAAATACATGATTGTTTTCTGCATCTGCTGCTTGTAAGCTATGATCTTCGTACGAAACACTTGACCGCCAAGTCTCTGTAGAATCCGTACATTGAGTTTTTAAAAGTTGTTTATTATTTAAACAAATTCTACAAAAATAATTTGCTTGAAAGCTTAGTACCATTCCATGTAAAGCGTTAGCTGCCAAATTGTCGTGAGATAGTGAAGCTATACTACCAAAAACTGGTTCATCAAACCCTTCTACGATAATTCCTGTTGTTTCCAAAATTTGAATATCTTTCACTATTGGTTCCAAAATAGTATTCAATGATATTGTTTGACACGATGAATCGATTAGATCACATGTATAAAACAACGCCAGTAAGTGTATGTTTCTTAAGGTTGAATGATATATTGCTGGTACATTTTTAATGGTAAAATACAATGCACCTAGTTTACTGGTTCCTGCTTTACTGCCAATCGGATTTGTCACCTCAAAATCGTCGTAATAGATTTGTAAATTGACATAGTATTTTTTAGATTTGTATAAAATGTTATTCTCAACATAAGAGCCTACTTTAATGATACTGGCGTCCCTTTCACGATTTCTTATATCGATATGATTTTTTAAGAATGATGCATTTCTATTTAACAAAAATTTTAAAGATTCCAAAATTGGAATATATTGAAAGGTACGTGAAATATGTTTCTCAATTGTTACATTTAATTGTCTATTCACAATATTATCACTTCTTACACCTATAACGATCTCTCTTGGTAAAACTATGTCAAAATTCATAATTTGATTACGCTTATAAATGGATGAAAATTTATTTAATTCACTTTTAAATTTGTCTTCTTGGTGAGTAAGATATTTATTGATATCTACATAATTGCTACCATCTTTTAAAATATTAAAAACATTGTGAATGAATTCGTTACTATAATTCATTAGTGACTGGGTTTTGGTGTGTGGTAAAGATAGTGATGAGATTTGTGAAAAGAACATCTTACAAGTTTCTGTAATAACGGTATCTCCATTAATATTCTGATTTTCAATATCTGTAGTTTCGTTCTCATTAGATTCAATATTATTAACACTGTTAAAAGGGAAGTCCTCGGAAGAATTCATTTCTATTGGCAAATCACTGTGGTCAAAAGATGAGCAGCTATGTTGATTAGTAATATTATATTGAGGAGTTGTATTAGTATTAGTGATATTATTACTATTAGATAACTCATTTGGAATATTGTCACTACGCAAATGTTTTTTTAAATGTTTACGAAGGCCATTGAATGTGGAAAATACATTTAAACAATTTTTTATGCAACATTTCAAACTTAATTTTTTGTGTTCCAATAATCCATGAATTAGTCTTAAATGTCGAATCATTAACGTAACATCTTTAAAAGACTTGGAACAAATAAAACAATGTAACATTTCGAATAGCAAATATAAAGTTCCAAAATATTAAAATATATGTCTAATCAAACTTTTATAAAAAAAACAGCAATTATGTATTACTGTAAAAACTAAAAAGTACGTCATCTAAACATTTCCTAATATAAAAGTATAAAACCAACAGTAACAACAAAATGTAAAAGTTAAAACTTAAGTGTAATTTTGTATCCTACTCCTTAATTCACACATTTTAGGAGTATAAGTTACTCTGTCCTTGTGCAAATTGAAATAAAAAGCTTGGATAAATTCCCAAAAATATTTTAACGTACCGTCGTATTCAGTATTTAGAACCCAATGACTCATGAAGAGATCTTCAAAAGCTTTCCCTGATGTACATAGTTGTGGACATTCTATGGACTTCCCGTCCACTAGAATATTATATTGCGTAATTGCTTTTTTGTTAGTTCCTTGCGCAAGCAACAGTGGTTGGAGAGATTTTCTTTCTTCAATTACTTCTTGAATGGGTATGTTTACCTAAAATATTTGGTTACTTTTATTGGTTCTTGGTATTTACAACGTTCGTGCTTACTGGTTTAAAAACTATTAATTTTTCCTCTTCTACTGCACCTCTTGTACGGAGCATGTGTAAAATAGCTAGTAGGGCTCGAGTAGTTTTATCCCAGTCTACAAGAAATTTAATGCAGATAAGAAATATTAACCAGATTACTAAAAAGTAGAGCACTTACTAGGAATGTCGCTCGAATCGTTTAAAATTTCTGGATCAGCATTTTTTGTACTTAATTTGTATGCATTTAAAATTTTATCCGCATCTTTTACAATTGATTCCGAAAAATTTGGAAAATTTGTATCTTTGTCTTCGTATAGTAACCAGAAATCTTCTTCAATCTGAAATACAGATAAAATTAAGTTATGAAATATCTGAATTTACCACCGAACTAGTTTCAGCCAGCAGTAGCCGATTACATAACAAGTCACACGAATGGCAAATTTAATATTGATAACTATTACAATGAAGGATAAACAGCGACTGTAAGTAGGTGTACAACGAAGTTAGAAGTACTTCGAAAAGTATTAGAAATATATAAATTAATTATGCTATTTGAAAGTAAACACTAAAATGGAAGTAGTAGTAGGTACACAATTTTAGGTCGCAGTTGATCTCATACAAAATTAATGTATATCAACTTACTAAACCAGGGGTATCTTGAAATCGTGGAAACTCATGGAGAATTTCATTTTTTAAAGTTTTTCTATATTTATAGGTGAATTTCATTTGGGTTGATATCGCTTCCCGATCCCTTTGAGGACATGCATTTTTAAGGAATTGAATTGCCTCCCTTACAGCATTTGTTAAAACTACCTTTTGGATTTCAGTTGATTTTTTTAGTGTCACATCAGTTTCTGAGAAGTTTTCACCTTTTTTCTTTCGTCTTTTTATTAACTGCTCCTCTTCCTCACTTCTAACATTTTTTGCCATAGTTTTAAATTGCCACGCTATGTACCCTTCTCCTCCACGTTTGTTTCTATAAAAGGCGTCCTATAAAACATTCAACATTTAGTATCTTATGCAGATATTTAGAACTGAGAGTCTTACGTGGCCTGTATCTCCTACATTATCCTTCAAATTTGGAAACAACTCAATTATGGATCGTGCCAAATTTATTTTCTGTATTTCAGGACATTTTATGGTATATCTTGTTCTTAATAAGTTGCAAGTTATTTTTACTAACTTTTGTCTTAAGGTGTTGCTTAGCAACCCTTCTTTATCATAAAATGTAAAAATATCTTTTCCCCCTTCATTGCAAATTATGTTTTTCCATTCCTAGGAAAGTAATCAATTATAAAAATTGATTGAATTGCGAATGGGTGTAAAAAACCAGAAGTAGAGAACACTTACTGCATTGCTTATTATGGAAGAGCTTGATGGCTTTGCAGGCACAGTATTGTTTGTAGGAAATTCTTCGAGACCTTCCATTATTATATCGGTATTATCAGATATTACAGATATCGTCGAAATACTATCACCATCACCAGACATGTGAACTTTTAGAATATATAATGTTAATGGATTATCTTTATTAGTGTTACGTGATGTAACGTAATCAGATAGCACGTCCTCCTCAATGATGGTACCATCACCCTCACAGAAACGAAAATCATGCTCTAGAAGTTCTGGAAATTTGTTTCTAGCTATAAAAGTAACGAATAATTGTGCAAATAATTAATCGCAATCTGCTGGCTGACAATTTAATAAATTGAACAATTTTTAAAATCCAATCATAATATATACAGTCGAACTTCGATACCTCAAATTTTTGTTAAGTCGAACAAAATTGGTTGATAGCAGCATCAAGAATTAAATTTAATTTTAATTTAAGTCTTGATAGAGTTTTGTGGAAAGTGGTGGTTCGACTGTATTATTTTATAAAAATAACACAGCAAAATAAATTGGCAAGTTTTATACTCACCAATATTAACAATGTCGTCATATGTAAAAGTTGATTCTAGTTTTACAACTTTTGAAATATGAATATGTTTTAACTTCAGAAACTGCATGACTTACGTGATGAGATACAGCTCCTACAAAATTAAAAACGAAACTTTACATGTGTACATACATACATACATACATACATACATACATACATACATACATACATACATACATACACATACGTACAACGTACATACAACAAATAACATGTGTACTTGTATGGACATTTATAATTTTCGACATTTTCGTAGTTTCTTTTGTGTAGGTACAGTGTACAGTCCAACTTGGATAACTCGAACTAGGAAACTCGAAATCTGTTATATCCTCACAGTACCAAGGCACGGTCGAATTCCCACTTTAATTTTTTTCAATTTTAAATTGTTTAAAAGTAGATAATTTCGAAAGTGAAAGTAATAAACAATCTTTTTTAAAGTATTTTTCTATTTTTATAATAAATATTCCACTAATTACCGCTGTACTTATATAAATAAAAAAATATGTTTCTTATTTTGCCATGGTACTGTGGGGATATAACAGGAAAGATCCTAACGAAATTGGTTGGCAACAGCACCAAGAATTAAAATTAAATATAATTTGATAACCCGAAGTCTTGATAACGTTTTTTTGTGGCAAGTTAACGTTCGAGTTAACGAAGTTCGACTGTACCTGTACCTACATAATTGCAAGTCTTAATTTTTAAAATATTTATACCAAAGTCTAATGAATTAAAAACGATTTTCGTAATTAAAAAAATACAAGGACTTTTGTCTGGGGAAGCCCCCAGTTTTATACGCTGCGTCGGTATATTAAATTTCAATAGAGACTTTAGATTTATTTGCATTTCAAGTTTGTTTTTGTGTTGTTCATGTTAAAAAAATATAATTCAAGAATTAAAAAAAAATTAAAAAACAATTTATTATAAAACTTCAACATGATCTTTTATTGCATCATAAGTTGATTTTTTTAGGACGAGAACCAATCTTCTATTTTTTCATTATTTTATTATTTCTGCTAACAATATTTAAACATTTACCTACTCTACATAATAATAAAGCTAGCTGTAGTAGGTACTTACTTACCTAAATTTTTAAATATTCCAAGATTCCAACTTTGCACGTGCCACACACAACACAACTGTAAACTACTGTATAATGGCGGCGTGGCTTTTTTACATTAGTACATGCGTAGAAACAAAAAACAAAATGATTAGATATACTATAATAGAGTAGCCGTCACTCCGTATCACTCTAGAAGTAGACTAAGGCGAGTTGAATTCACTCTAAATAGTAATTTTTCCTCTAATTGAGTAAAATTTACATTTCTATAGAGAGATATTGTACAAAATTACTCTAATCGAGTTAAAACTTCGGTAGAGTGAAAAAATGAGTGGATTTCACTCGTAAATTTTCACTCTACGTTTCTCCCTCTAGCTTAGAGATAAAGTACTCGGTTAAAATTTTTTACTGTGTAATAATAGAAATTTGGTGTTAAATTCTCCTGGCGTTTGCGTTCCGTAGCGCTGCGTTGCGTCACGTCAGCTAAACGCATTTCTGTAAAAGGTTTTTTTAAAGGTATAATGTATTATTACATCACTTAAATAAATAAATAAATAATTGTCTGGTTTTTCTTAATCGCACACACGAAAATATTCATGTTTCAACCCCCTCGACCCTCGAGACATTACTTACATAGATTTCCTAATACGATTAAATTTATTTATTACAATTTACGAATTTCAACAACTTTAAGTTACAATGTAATTTGAAGTTATGTTCATAAGAGTGCATGTTACACCGACCTTCACCACCCATTGGAACTAATGCGAATGTTATCTAAGATCTCATGATGTAAATATAAAAATAGCGGAATTTTTTACAACACAGCAACGAAATTCACATAGTAAAATTGAATTTGGCCCAAATTTGCAAATATGCGCCCAAAATAACCACCTTATTTTTGGAAACCCCGTTTAGATTTCTTATAAAAGCTTAGTTTGCCGATGAAATAATATTAAAATGGCTAAAATCGAATTTCATCAAAATCGGTTCAGTAGTTTTTGCTCCACAGCTGTTACAGACAGACGGGCATTTCGGTTCAAAAAATCAAAATATTTTTTTCGAGTTTTGGAATCAGGGTGACCCAAAACGTCGAGAAATGCAAAAAATTTTTTTATCATTATTGTCACGCGTATTAAATATTACGCAATTTTATTAAAAAGTCATTAACCGAGAATTAGAATAAAAGATTGCATAATTACAGGCAATTTGTAATAAATCAGGAATGTGTTATTCAGCAAGATCGCGAGTGCCGGTGGTCACGTAGACAGAGGTTATAAAAGACCCCGGATGGGGGTAGTCAGGAGTTAGCTCTAGGCGTCAATCACGGATTAAGTGATCGGTCGTAATTCGGAAATTAGTAATTAAGTTTATAAGTTTTGTTCATTAAAATACAAGGATTATGTTAAGGATTAATTTGTACTAATTGTGGGTAAGTTTGATTATTAATAAATTAAGGTAGGGGTAGTCATGATTGACGCCTAGAGCTAACTCCTGACTACCCCCATCCGGGGTCTTTTATAACCTCTGTCTACGTGACCACCGGCACTCGCGATCTTGCTGAATAACACATTCCTGATTTATTACAAATTGCCTGTAATTGTGCAATCTTTTATTCTAATTCTCGGTTAATGACTTTTAATAAAATTGCGTAATATTTAATACGCGTGACATTATTTGTCTCGATTATAACAACTTTTTCTTGGATTGGAAAAAGTTAAAAAGCTCACGCACTACACATCGATTTAGATATTTCATTCTGCATTTATTGACATTAAAATAGTGTATACAAGGTGATGTATTTTACAGGTACGACATCATCAATGTTTTTTGTAAATGAAACACTCTGTATATTTTATTATTTTCGAAATCTCCACCGAGTGCTGATTTCAATAACCTATAACACTTTATAAAAATTAAAAAACCACCCTGTATAATTTCAAGTAGCAAGATTGATTGTTTGCTTGTGGTATTTATTTGCGATTTATCCGAGCTTTTTATTGCAGCTTTTTTCGACGCTTAAGCTTAATTTGTTGGCAAAATATATATCCTAAATTTGTTCAAGTATTTGTACTGTTTCATCATCCCTCACTATACATTTTCCTTCTAAAATAAACACAATGTTAGAATAAAATTCAATTTATTTTGACAAAAACTAATCACCTAATACGTCAACTCTGTTGGACACTGAAAAACATTTTAGTGCCCTAAGGTATTTTTTTTAATAAATTGACTTTACTTTTTTTACCAAAATTGTATTGATGGATTGAATTTGAAGCTTCTTGGGGGTAGTTTAAAAATAAATTAGATTTTGTAATGCAATTTTTAGCATAATATTTTTATTTTTCAATTTTGTGGGCTTTATTATTATTATTATTTTGTAAAATTGGTTAATTTAATGCGTCTAACGTTTCAATCTTACCTTTGATTTAAATGTTCATCGTCTAAAAGCCTCTTAAGATTTAGTATTATCTATACGCGTATTATACGTTAGAAATTCATTACATGCGAGTGAAATTTAAACCAAAATTTAAACGCAAAGCTTCGTACTCAATTATTTCTCCAATTTACTAATTGAAATGTCACATTTTGGTTTTTAGAGTAGCTATTTAGGCAACAAGAGGTAAAGGTGATAATAGTGTAGCTGTGGTGTGAAAGCAGCAATGTTGGACTTAAAACTGTGGCGATAGCTGGTTGACTAAACGCACCCATCTCTTTTATCTTCGAAATTTCTATAAACCATTAAAAATAAAAAACTTATTCCTAATTTCAATATTAGAGAAAAAAATTAGCAAGCTTAGGTATGGCTTAACATGGCCTTTTATATTATAATTTCTAAAACCACTTGATATTTTAAGGCGATCGATAATTAATGGAATTCTAAAATAGAGAGTATATTTGTGCCGAAACGGCAATTTAACTCAACTAAAATTTGAATTTAATTGAATTTCCCATTTCATTACCAACCAAGATGTTAAAATTCCTCCCTAAATTTGGTGTCAATAGCACGTTAATTAAAAATTGTGAAAAAGCGTTTTTTAATCAAAAACTTTTTTATGTTTAATTTAAAAGGTTTCTTTTTTGCTAAAAAGCATTTTCTTTGATTTATAATAAGAGACTGTATCAGAACACTCTTTTAAAGTAGGTACTAGATGGTTGTCTGTGATATACAAGGTGTTGTAGGTGTTTACCGTTTGAACCGAGGATTGCTCCTTAACTATTGCAGATATCAAAACCAATTTTGGCATGGTAATACACGATTATTAGACTTACATTTTAAAAATATTTAGGTACATACAGGGTGATTCATAAAAGAATGCCAACCCAAAGTTGTCTTTTTTTAATGGAACACCCTATACATTTTTACGTATTCGAATTCCCCGTAACATTTAGAATCTAAAAGTTGCAGACCTTTATGTACCTATCACTAACTGTTCTGGAGATATCGCCTCTTTGATGCTAAAACAGAGAGTCAACTTTAGAGCCATGATGCCAGGGCAGTAATTAGAATTTTTTAAATATGTGCCACCGGCTTTTGACAATAATCGACTTATAAAATACGTAATAAATTCTGCTAAAAAGTGTAATGCTATACAGCTCGATCACTTTACGCAAAATGTAATTTTTTTCGACTTTTTTAAATGGAACACCCTGTATATTTTTACATATTCGGATTCCCCATAATATTTAGAATCAGAAAGCATCAGACCTTTATATACCTATCACTAACTGTTCTCGAAATATTGTTCCTTTAATGTTGAAACAGAGTCAATTTTGGAGCAATGTTGCCAGGGCAGTAATCAGGATTTTTTAAATCTGTCTGTGCCATCGACTTTTGATAATAGCACACTTATAAAGTACGTAAGCATTTGTTCCAAAAAGTGTAATGCTATACAGAATGATTACTTTATGTGAAATGTAACTTTACTCCTCTTTTTTAAATGGAACGCCCTATATATTTTTACAGAGGTGGTTTCTTGGTAAAATGTAGATACTATACTTCATTCAAGGAGACGAGATAGTGAATGTAAACAAACAACCCGCGTGTTGTGCACGTGAACACTTCTGTTTAGCGCTGTGATTGGCTCTAACATATAAACTTATTTTAAGCTTGTTGCATGGTTACCTAACTGCGTTGATGCGGATAACTCATATTATAGTGGCAATTAGAGCTGGGACGATTACAGGAAAAATGTAATCGATTATAAATAAATAAATGATTGAGACAACTTTAACTAAAGGAGCTTTTAGGGAATTATTATGAAACCGGCTGTTATTAATAATTTTTGAAAAATTTACACCGTATTTAATTTAAGTTTACGTAAAACCGCGCTCGTGAGAACTTGCACGTGCACGTGAACATCGCATGCAACACTATCTCGTCTCCTTGAATTTAGTATAGGGTTGGAAAAATATACAGAGTGTTCCAAAATAATATTTTACGATTTTTTAAATAAACTCCCTGTATATTTTTACAAAATAAGTTTCAAACAGTTTTCATTAGAATATCCAGTATCTTGACATCTTAAGGGCTCTCATTTAAAGGAAATTAGAAAAGACAATGGATATAAACCTAGGGTTTTAATTTTTTAGGTTTAATTTACTCTGTTTCTCATCAAAATGTGCTAAGTGCATCTTCTTTGAAGTAATTTCCGTCCTTAATGTAACAAACGTATGAAAATAAAATAAAGCTTTTAGCTATTCACCAATGTTTTTTTATTTTTGAAAAAACGCCTCAAGTAGTTTTAAAATGAACAAAAATTACAATAATGGAAGAGCGTATATTGTATGAACGTCTTTTTCAATTGTGTGAGATGTGAACAATATATTTACACATGATGAGACAAGATAACAATTTTCCCATTTTACTTAGTTTTGTATTGGCGAAAGGAACGCTCACAGCTGAGTATATTTTGATAGGCGGAAAAAACAAAATAAAAATTGTATAATGGAGGATTTATTTTATGTTTATCATCTTTCTGAATTATTATTGCAATTTTTTTACTTTACGAAAATAATTTTTTTGTTAATTTAAAAGAGAAATAATTTTTTTCCATGCTTCACTTATAGGCCCGAAGATAATTCCTCTAGAGCAAATCCGCAATTTTTTTGTTTTAGATGCAAATTAAATATTTTAAAATTTTAAATAATTCAATTTTAAAAATAAGTTAAAATAAAACCTCGCAAGTTTTAATATAAGATAAGGTGTTTTACATGCGCATTCGGTGATTTTGATAACATTTCTAAAGAGTTGATTGTAAATTATTAATAGTCAAGTTAGTTGATTGTTTAACGCGAATGTGGCTTAGTAAATTTTATTTTTACTGGAATGGAGTCAATTAGTGCCTTTTGAATTTTTCAAATGGTTAATCAAGTTTCATCACTCTGTGGGAATTTTTATAAGGTTAGTTTAACCGTTTATTCTGATTTTCTTCTTGTTTTAAATGAGTAATTATTCATTAGTGATGTAACTAAATCACCTGTTCAAAATTTCGCGATAAACAGCTTTATTATTAACGTTGTTGGAAAAGTTAGATCGATTGTTTTTAGATAAATTAATAATTTTATTATAATCGTAGAGAAGCGATTACAATATTATGTAAAAGCTACTTTTCCCACCCTCTCCACCTATTCAAAGCTGGTTCTGCATACAGGGTGTTATTAAAAATGTCTTACAACATTCTAGGATAAGGGAGGCCTTATCGATGTGTTCTTTCTCGTTATTAACCCCATTGTTGCAATTGCACCCATCGGCGCTACATACTGCATGTTTTGATAATTATAAAGGCGGAGACACATGTACTCCGGCTTTACTGGACAGTTTGGGTCTGCATAGACTTCTACATTTCTTCAGGTTGACCTACGCAGGCCGCCTGCACGAAGTGCACACTCTAGTGGTTTGAGTTTGCACAAAAATTCTCAAGAAGCGAACTCGTTTTTATTTTTTAAATTTCAAGAAATTTCCAAGTCCAGACCTGCAAATATTGATGGTTCTTTAGTATTTTCAATTGAGGGTAGGCTTCTTACGTCGTTTAGCTTCATGTTCTGAAAATTGGAAATTAATTGTGCTCGTAGTTTAACCAAAAAGTTTGAATACGAGAACTCATTTGTTCGCTTCGCTTCGCCTTGCAAATGCAAAATTGCTAGCCAAAAGTTCCACTTTTAATCCTAATAATACAATATACTATTGCACCTTTTAAAACAAAAATAACTATTTTTTTTAGTTTTAGACAATTGTTAAAGTTCGTGGTAGCTTCTTGTCAAATATTAAATTCTTTATAATTTATTAAAAGGTAATTAATAGTTTTTCACCACGACCAAAAGTTTCCATTAGGATGGAATTGTTAAATACTTTTTAAAATACGAAAACTGTTTCGAAACATTGCAATTTGCTACAAGAGGGTAGTTGAAATAATTTTCAGCGTTGAATATTTTATAACTACAGGGCTTTAAATCTTTAAATTGAATTTAAAATGTGAATTTAACACCCTGGGATACGGCAATTCCACCACAAATAGTAAAAAATTTATTATTTTTTAATTTTAATGAAAGAAAAACTTTTAATGCGCTTTTTATAAGTATGTCAAAAGGCACAAGTTTTTAAAATAAAATGAAAATTTAATTTATTTCATAACTCTCTCTCGGAGGCATGTCTTTTGTTTTTCTTATATTATTTTTCTTTTGGAATCTTGAAGAGGCGGATTTAAGGGTATATATTTATATGCTTATTTTAGGGTTTTTAAACGTTTACAGTTAGGGCTTACTGTTTAAAATATCCACTACGTTTCTTAATAAAAATTCAAATATAGAAGAATTTATTGCTGCTGCGTGCGTGTACGGATTTGCTTGTGGTACTCAAATAATTTATTTCTTAACATTTAAAAGTAATTGCTACGACATTTTATATTATGTGTAAAAAATAAATTTAAAGAGGGTTTTATTCTCGCATTTATTAAAGTATTATAGTCAGTGAGTTAAAAATATTTTTGGGATTTTTTTGGATCGCCTCTGTTCGTTAAAGCCCAGCTATATTAACTAGCATGGCTGGCTGTGTACGCTGCTGTCAATCTGCCTACTCGACTGTAGGCTTGTCTACTCGATTAGCGATCTCTCTACTCGACTGTACGACTGTCTACTCGACTGAAGATCTCTCTAGTCGACTGTCGATCTCTCTAGTTGACTGTAGATCTCTCTAGTCTACTGTCGATTACTCTAGTCGACTGTCGTTCTCTCTAGTCGACTGCCGATCTCTCTAGTCGACTGTAGATTTTTCTAGTCGACTGTCGATCTCTCCAGTCGACTGTCGACTGCCGATCGCTCTAGTTGACTATCGATCAGTCTATTCGAATATTGATCTGCTAACTCGACAGTCGATCTGTCTACTCGACTGTCGGTCTCTCTACTCGACTGTCAATTTCTCTACTCGACTGTTGATCTCTCTACTCGACTGTCGATTGCTCTACTCGACCGTCGATCTCTCTAGTAGACTGTCGATCTGCCTATACGAAAGATGATCTGCTTACGCGACAGTCGATCTGTCTACTCGACTGTCGGTCTCTTTACTCGACTGCTGATTTATCTACTCGACTGTCGATTGCTCTACTCGACCGTCGATTGCTCTACTCGACGTCGATTGCTCAACTCGGCTGTCGATTGCTCTACTCTACCGTCGATCTATCGACTCGACTGTGGATCTCTCGACTCGACTGTCGATCTCTAGACTGCACTGTCGATCTTTCGACTCGACTGTTGATCTCTCGACTCGACTGTCGATCTGCGTACTTTAATATCGATCTGCTTACTCAATTGTCGATCTGTCTACTCGATTGTCGATCTGTCTACTCGACTGTCGGTCTGTTTACTCGACTGTTGGTCTATCTACTCGACTGTCGGTCTATCTACTCGACTGTCGGTCGTAACAACGGTAATATTAAAAACTGGCGATTACATCTCAGGTCTTATGCAGGTCTTACCTCTAGTAATCGACAGTAATTGAACCCTGAGCGAGACCCTGAGCTTTATGTAACGTGCTGACTTGGATCTAAAACATTTATTAACTTTTTATCTAACCAGAAGCTTTATCGTACTTTCCAACATTCTATTAAGGTCCCAACTAACGATTTTGGTTTTTGTCTTCGTTCATAAGATATTTTTAGCTCAAAACTGACACGATGACCGAGCGATTGGCAAAGAAATTCCAACTTATTACCCTATTCAATATTTATGTAATCAATCTCAACTACTTAAACATAATGTTCCCATTTTCTTCCGCAAGAAGCAATCAAATCTGTGTAATGTAAAGGTTCGATTATGTAAATGCAAAATTTTTGCGACGCCAAAAAACATATTTTAGACGTTTATTTAAAGAAGATAACAGTCTAAAACGTTTGCCGATGTTTAATTTTCATACTGAAATTTAACGTGACATAAAAATTCACTTGTGTAACAGTTTATAAATGAAAAAAGTCATGAATAAAATATCTACTATTTTACATTTTAATACCTTTAGTGCTTTTTTTCATTTAAAAAAGTAGTTTACCGATTGACGCTTCAGGTATGCGCCTTAAAAAACTGTTACTAAAATAAAAATATTCTCCCTTGAAATAAAGGGTGGTCTTGTTTGAATTTACCGCCATTTTGTTGGCTTTTCGGTCCGTGCGTACAATTAGGCGATTAATGGGGAAATTCTGAAAAAGTGCGATACTCGAGCAATTGTACGACAAAAAAAGAGAACTGTCGAAGTGATCGGTCCAAATTTTGAAGGGCTACATGGTCCCAAGGTGTTCCACTAGCCCTTAGATTTTCGACTTTTTGGTGTGCGATTTTTTAATTTCGAATGACGATTTTTGGGAATTTTGTGGTGGCCGCTGTGCCGCTGTGGCCATCATTAGAAATTTTTTAAAACTAAAAGGGGCGTTTATGGGGCTACCCCAGCGTGCTCGAATCTAAATTTTTGTTTCGATAAACAAATTTCGATTTTGTGGCCAATGGAAACCTATAAAAAAAAATTGATCGCTCCGATTCTTTCAAAATTTTAGGAAGGGATATCTGGGGGTGTGTCTTAGGTAACTGTAAATTTTTAGCTCTTGGATTTCATATGGGTTAGGTAGATTTGTATTTTTATATTAAAACTGTCGATTTTTAACTTTTTTCAATCCAAGAAAAAGTTGTTATATTTTTGATTTTTCTTGAGAGAAAAAAACATTTATTTCACGCGTTATTCCAAAAACAAATCGGCTAACCCCCTATTGGGACACCCTTAACAAATAAATTTCTAGAAATTTCTTTTTTTATTTCAAATGTCGACGTTTGTGAATTTTAAGCTCTCTGTGGGACCAACTATAAAACAAAGGAAATACAATCTCCAATTTTTCTCCATTGATCGTTTTTAAATTGATCAAGAGTTTTTCTTTTGTAAGAAAATTTTAAAGTTCACGTGTTTGTTTCCTGTTTCAATATTTTTCATTTTACGATCCCTAAATTAAGATGTAAAGAACATAAAAATGAAAACAAAATTGCGAAAGCTTTTTTAAAGTCAAATATGTTTTTTACAAAAATTTGTTTCCGTGTATCTTGTTATTGCTTTTTATTAACCTTTCTTTTTTATATTTATCAAAAGTAACGGGTGGTCTCAAATAGCTCTACGTCAAAGGATGGGTAAGAATGAATAGGGGTTGCTTGTAGAAAAAGAGAGAACGTATGGTCACTAGTCACATAATTAAATATTTTCGTTTAGGCACTTTTTTGTATGTTTTATAATTTACGCAATTTTTATAGGTTATGTTATGTTAATATGTTACTTTATGTTATTTTTTATGATGAAAAATATCCACTGAAACTTAGGTTTTAAAATTTTAGAAGCGCAAGTTCATTAGAAGATAAAATAATTAAATAGAATTATTATTTATTAAAATTCGTTATTTTTCATAGTAAAAAATAACATAACGTAACATATTAATATAACGTAACATAACATAATATACTAGAAATTAAGAAGTATAAGACGAAAAGTTCTCGTTAGGTATTCAAATTTAGACTTTGATGTAAAAAAGAAGAATAGGTCTCTATAAGAAAAGGCTAGTAGAGTAAAATAAAAATTGGTAATTTAGTTTTTCGACTGTAGTTTGAAAATGGTTTACTTTCGAAAACAATTCTAGAGAAAATTGTTTAGGAGGTCAAAAGAGCTATCAAACGATACTAAACTCGACATTTTATCACATCGACCATAGGCGTCGCTTCCAACTTTTCAAAAAAGTAGACGTCGCGACGCCTAAAGACGATGTGATAAAATGTCGAGTTTAGTATCGTTTGATAGCTCTTTTGACCTCCTGAATAATTTTCCCAAAACTTCGTTTCTAAAGTAAACCATTTTCCAATACAATTATAGTTAAAAAACTAAATTGTCAATTTTCAATTTTTTTGCTTTATCTTGGTAACCATTTCGAATTTTTTAATTTTCTTAACGTATTCTTGAAGTTCATCATTATATGCAAGTTTTTTTCTATTTTAACTTTTTCTGGCAACTCTTATCGTTTTCGAGATGCCAATGTTGGTACCACCCTGTTTAAGATAGTCAACTATGTAAAATGCAGAATGGCGCTAATTTAATAAAATTTTGTTTGATGTAAGTTTAGGAAGCCTTTCACTCGTAACTTGTGAGAATGTTATTTTACTTTAGCAGGCAGTAAGCGTATGTTGACGTACTCAAGTTTGCAAATTTATCTAGTACATATGCAGTAGCGTATAGTAAAGTTAGTTACTAAAACTTTTTGGTTAAATTAACTTAATTGAAAAAGTAGTCGAAAAAGAGGAAAAAATTTAAAGTCTTAAAAACAATTCTTAATGCTTGTTGAAGTGAAAATAAAAAGAAACGTACATTTTCAAAGGTTTTCTTTTACAAATTCAAAGTGAATCGCTGTGACTGACACTACAAAGGATAAATAAGAAATAGAAATAAATAACAAAAGATTAAAAAAATGCTATGCTTGCTTTTGTTATCCTTTTTAACTTTAAATACATTTTAAATTCAACTTTAAATAATAGGGTTGAATAAAAATTCAAAATGAAATTTGTTTAACCCTCCACAATTTAACAAACTTCTAAATTCTACTAAACAGAAAGAGAAAGCTTACACAACCCAAACTACGTCTTTGAGCCGATTGTACAGACTTTCTGCAAGTAAAACAAATACCCCTTTGTTGGTGTTAGAGGAAGACGGCGACAAAGCTCATTTATAACCACTTCGGGATTACCTGTTAGGATCAGAAAGACTAAACAGACATTTTCATACTTTGGTAATTAGTAGACAACTCCAGGTGTCTTAGTTACGACTTGCAAGGCGAGACAGAGAGCCAATGTGCATTTCCACTATCTAGCTCTAACATCTATAAGAGGAACCGGGTTCTTGGAGGGGGGGGCTCTTTTGGCTCTAAATAGCCACAATAAACATCACACTTTGTTAATGTTAGAGCAAGACGGTGACAAAGCTCAATTGTAACCACTTCAGGGTTACCTGTTTCGATCAGAAAGACTAAACAGACATTTTCATACTCTGGTAATTAGTAGACAACTCCAGGTGTCTTAGTTACAACTTGGAAGGCGAGACAGAGAGCCAATGTGCATTTCCACTATCTAGCTCTAACATCTATAAGAGGAACCGGGTTCTTGGAGGGGGGGGCTCTTTTGGCTCTAAATAGCCACAATAAACATCACACTTTGTTAATGTTAGAGCAAGACGGTGACAAAGCTCAATTGTAACCACTTCAGGGTTACCTGTTTCGATCAGAAAGACTAAACAGACATTTTCATACTTTGGTAATTAGTAGACAACTCCAGGTGTCTTAGTTACGACTTGCAAGGCGAGACAGAGAGCCAATGTGCATTTCCACTATCTAGCTCTAACATCTATAAGAGGAACCGGGTTCTTGGAGGGGGGGGGGCTCTTTTGGCTCTAAATAGCCACAATAAACATCACACTTTGTTAATGTTAGAGCAAGACGGTGACAAAGCTCAATTGTAACCACTTCAGGGTTACCTCTGTTTCGATCAGAAAGACTAAACAGACATTTTCATACTCTGGTAATTAGTAGACAACTCCAGGTGTCTTAGTTACAACTTGGAAGGCGAGACAGAGAGCCAATGTGCATTTCCACTATCTAGCTCTAACATCTATAAGAGGAACCGGGTTCTTGGAGGGGGGGGGCTCTTTTGGCTCTAAATAGCCACAATAAACATCACACTTTGTTAATGTTAGAGCAAGACGGTGACAAAGCTCAATTGTAACCACTTCAGGGTTACCTGTTTCGATCAGAAAGACTAAACAGACATTTTCATACTTTGGTAATTAGTAGACAACTCCAGGTGTCTTAGTTACGACTTGCAAGGCGAGACAGAGAGCCAATGTGCATTTCCACTATCTAGCTCTAACATCTATAAGAGGAACCGGGTTCTTGGAGGGGGGGGCTCTTTTGGCTCTAAATAGCCACAATAAACATCACACTTTGTTAATGTTAGAGCAAGACGGTGACAAAGCTCAATTGTAACCACTTCAGGGTTACCTGTTTCGATCAGAAAGACTAAACAGACATTTTCATACTCTGGTAATTAGTAGACAACTCCAGGTGTCTTAGTTACAACTTGGAAGGCGAGACAGAGAGCCAATGTGCATTTCCACTATCTAGCTCTAACATCTATAAGAGGAACCGGGTTCTTGGAGGGGGGGGCTCTTTTGGCTCTAAATAGCCACAATAAACATCACACTTTGTTAATGTTAGAGCAAGACGGTGACAAAGCTCAATTGTAACCACTTCAGGGTTACCTGTTTCGATCAGAAAGACTAAACAGACATTTTCATACTCTGGTAATTAGTAGACAACTCCAGGTGTCTTAGTTACAACTTGGAAGGCGAGACAGAGAGCCAATGTGCATTTCCACTATCTAGCTCTAACATCTATAAGAGGAACCGGGTTCTTGGAGGGGGGGGCTCTTTTGGCTCTAAATAGCCACAATAAACATCACACTTTGTTAATGTTAGAGCAAGCTCAATTGTAACCACTTCAGGGTTACCTGTTTCGATCAGAAAGACTAAACAGACATTTTCATACTTTGGTAATTAGTAGACAACTCCAGGTGTCTTAGTTACGACTTGCAAGGCGAGACAGAGAGCCAATGTGCATTTCCACTATCTAGCTCTAACATCTATAAGAGGAACCGGGTTCTTGGAGGGGGGGGCTCTTTTGGCTCTAAATAGCCACAATAAACATCACACTTTGTTAATGTTAGAGCAAGCTCAATTGTAACCACTTCAGGGTTACCTGTTTCGATCAGAAAGACTAAACAGACATTTTCATACTCTGGTAATTAGTAGACAACTCCAGGTGTCTTAGTTACAACTTGGAAGGCGAGACAGAGAGCCAATGTGCATTTCCACTATCTAGCTCTAACATCTATAAGAGGAACCGGGTTCTTGGAGGGGGGGGCTCTTTTGGCTCTAAATAGCCACAATAAACATCACACTTTGTTAATGTTAGAGCAAGACGGTGACAAAGCTCAATTGTAACCACTTCAGGGTTACCTGTTTCGATCAGAAAGACTAAACAGACATTTTCATACTCTGGTAATTAGTAGACAACTCCAGGTGTCTTAGTTACAACTTGGAAGGCGAGACAGAGAGCCAATGTGCATTTCCACTATCTAGCTCTAACATCTATAAGAGGAACCGGGTTCTTGGAGGGGGGGGGGGCTCTTTTGGCTCTAAATAGCCACAATAAACATCACACTTTGTTAATGTTAGAGCAAGACGGTGACAAAGCTCAATTGTAACCACTTCAGGGTTACCTGTTTCGATCAGAAAGACTAAACAGACATTTTCATACTCTGGTAATTAGTAGACAACTCCAGGTGTCTTAGTTACAACTTGGAAGGCGAGACAGAGAGCCAATGTGCATTTCCACTATCTAGCTCTAACATCTATAAGAGGAACCGGGTTCTTGGAGGGGGGGGGCTCTTTTGGCTCTAAATAGCCACAATAAACATCACACTTTGTTAA
The DNA here is from genome assembly GCA_963924605.1 of Malthinus seriepunctatus. Taxonomy (NCBI): domain Eukaryota; kingdom Metazoa; phylum Arthropoda; class Insecta; order Coleoptera; family Cantharidae; genus Malthinus; species Malthinus seriepunctatus. The sequence goes on from OZ004603.1 coordinate 39,510,459, forward strand.
TGTTAGAGCAAGACGGTGACAAAGCTCAATTGTAACCACTTCAGGGTTACCTGTTTCGATCAGAAAGACTAAACAGACATTTTCATACTTTGGTAATTAGTAGACAACTCCAGGTGTCTTAGTTACGACTTGCAAGGCGAGACAGAGAGCCAATGTGCATTTCCACTATCTAGCTCTAACATCTATAAGAGGAACCGGGTTCTTGGAGGGGGGGGCTCTTTTGGCTCTAAATAGCCACAATAAACATCACACTTTGTTAATGTTAGAGCAAGACGGTGACAAAGCTCAATTGTAACCACTTCAGGGTTACCTGTTTCGATCAGAAAGACTAAACAGACATTTTCATACTCTGGTAATTAGTAGACAACTCCAGGTGTCTTAGTTACAACTTGGAAGGCGAGACAGAGAGCCAATGTGCATTTCCACTATCTAGCTCTAACATCTATAAGAGGAACCGGGTTCTTGGAGGGGGGGGGCTCTTTTGGCTCTAAATAGCCACAATAAACATCACACTTTGTTAATGTTAGAGCAAGACGGTGACAAAGCTCAATTGTAACCACTTCAGGGTTACCTGTTTCGATCAGAAAGACTAAACAGACATTTTCATACTTTGGTAATTAGTAGACAACTCCAGGTGTCTTAGTTACGACTTGCAAGGCGAGACAGAGAGCCAATGTGCATTTCCACTATCTAGCTCTAACATCTATAAGAGGAACCGGGTTCTTGGAGGGGGGGGCTCTTTTGGCTCTAAATAGCCACAATAAACATCACACTTTGTTAATGTTAGAGCAAGACGGTGACAAAGCTCAATTGTAACCACTTCAGGGTTACCTGTTTCGATCAGAAAGACTAAACAGACATTTTCATACTCTGGTAATTAGTAGACAACTCCAGGTGTCTTAGTTACAACTTGGAAGGCGAGACAGAGAGCCAATGTGCATTTCCACTATCTAGCTCTAACATCTATAAGAGGAACCGGGTTCTTGGAGGGGGGGGCTCTTTTGGCTCTAAATAGCCACAATAAACATCACACTTTGTTAATGTTAGAGCAAGACGGTGACAAAGCTCAATTGTAACCACTTCAGGGTTACCTGTTTCGATCAGAAAGACTAAACAGACATTTTCATACTTTGGTAATTAGTAGACAACTCCAGGTGTCTTAGTTACGACTTGCAAGGCGAGACAGAGAGCCAATGTGCATTTCCACTATCTAGCTCTAACATCTATAAGAGGAACCGGGTTCTTGGAGGGGGGGGGGCTCTTTTGGCTCTAAATAGCCACAATAAACATCACACTTTGTTAATGTTAGAGCAAGACGGTGACAAAGCTCAATTGTAACCACTTCAGGGTTACCTCTGTTTCGATCAGAAAGACTAAACAGACATTTTCATACTCTGGTAATTAGTAGACAACTCCAGGTGTCTTAGTTACAACTTGGAAGGCGAGACAGAGAGCCAATGTGCATTTCCACTATCTAGCTCTAACATCTATAAGAGGAACCGGGTTCTTGGAGGGGGGGGGCTCTTTTGGCTCTAAATAGCCACAATAAACATCACACTTTGTTAATGTTAGAGCAAGACGGTGACAAAGCTCAATTGTAACCACTTCAGGGTTACCTGTTTCGATCAGAAAGACTAAACAGACATTTTCATACTCTGGTAATTAGTAGACAACTCCAGGTGTCTTAGTTACAACTTGGAAGGCGAGACAGAGAGCCAATGTGCATTTCCACTATCTAGCTCTAACATCTATAAGAGGAACCGGGTTCTTGGAGGGGGGGGCTCTTTTGGCTCTAAATAGCCACAATAAACATCACACTTTGTTAATGTTAGAGCAAGACGGTGACAAAGCTCAATTGTAACCACTTCAGGGTTACCTGTTTCGATCAGAAAGACTAAACAGACATTTTCATACTCTGGTAATTAGTAGACAACTCCAGGTGTCTTAGTTACAACTTGGAAGGCGAGACAGAGAGCCAATGTGCATTTCCACTATCTAGCTCTAACATCTATAAGAGGAACCGGGTTCTTGGAGGGGGGGGCTCTTTTGGCTCTAAATAGCCACAATAAACATCACACTTTGTTAATGTTAGAGCAAGACGGTGACAAAGCTCAATTGTAACCACTTCAGGGTTACCTGTTTCGATCAGAAAGACTAAACAGACATTTTCATACTTTGGTAATTAGTAGACAACTCCAGGTGTCTTAGTTACGACTTGCAAGGCGAGACAGAGAGCCAATGTGCATTTCCACTATCTAGCTCTAACATCTATAAGAGGAACCGGGTTCTTGGAGGGGGGGGCTCTTTTGGCTCTAAATAGCCACAATAAACATCACACTTTGTTAATGTTAGAGCAAGCTCAATTGTAACCACTTCAGGGTTACCTGTTTCGATCAGAAAGACTAAACAGACATTTTCATACTCTGGTAATTAGTAGACAACTCCCGGTGTCTTAGTTACAACTTGGAAGGCGAGACAGAGAGCCAATGTGCATTTCCACTATCTAGCTCTAACATCTATAAGAGGAACCGGGTTCTTGGAGGGGGGGGTCTCTTTTGGCTCTTAACAGCCACAATAAGCGTCACTCTTTGTTAATGTTAGAGCAAGACGATGACAAAGCTCAATTGTAACCACTTTGGGGTTACCTGTTAGGATCAGAAAGACTAAACAGACATTTTTATACTCTGGTAATTAGTAGAGAACTCCAGCTGTCTTAGTTACAACTTGAAAGGCGAGCCGGAGAGCCAAACAAGTGCATTTCCACTGTCTAGCTCTAACATCTATAAGAGGAACCGGGTTCTTGGAGGGGAGGGCTCTTTTGGCTCTAAACAGCCACTATAAGCGCCACTCTTTGTTAATGTTAGAGCAAGACGGTGACAAAGCTCAATTGTAACCACTTCAGGGTTACCTGTTTCGATCAGAAAGACTAAACAGACATTTTCATACTCTGGTAATTAGTAGACAACTCCTGGTGTCTTAGTTACGACTTGCAAGGCGAGACAGAGAGCCAATGTGCATTTCCACTATCTAGCTCTAACATCTATAAGAGGAACCGGGTTCTTGGAGGGGAGGGCTCTTTTGGCTCTAAACAGCCACTATAAGCGTCACTCTTTGTTAATGTTAGAGCAAGACGATGACAAAGCTCAATTGTAACCACTTCGGGGTTACCTGTTAGGATCAGAAAGACTAAACAGACATTTTCATACTCTGGTAATTAGTAGACAACTCCAGGTGTCTTAGTTACAACTTGAAAGGCGAGCCGGAGAGCCAAACAAGTGCATTTCCACTGTCTAGCTCTAACATCTATAAGAGGAACCGGGTTCAAAAGGGAGGACTCTTTGACTCTAAATAGCCACAATAAGCGCCATTCTTTGTTTATGTTAGGAGCAAGATGGTGACAAAGCTTAATCATAACCACTTCGGGGTGACCTGTTAGGATCAGAAAGACTAAACACACATTTTCATACTCTGGTAATTAGTAGACAACTCCAGGTGTCTTAGTTACGACTTGCAAGGCGAGACAGAGAGCCAATGTGCATTTCCACTATCTAGCTCTAACATCTATAAGAGGAACCGGGTTCTTGGAGGGGGGGGGGCTCTTTTGGCTCTAAATAGCCACAATAAACATCACACTTTGTTAATGTTAGAGCAAGACGGTGACAAAGCTCAATTGTAACCACTTCAGGGTTACCTGTTTCGATCAGAAAGACTAAACAGACATTTTCATACTCTGGTAATTAGTAGACAACTCCCGGTGTCTTAGTTACAACTTGGAAGGCGAGACAGAGAGCCAATGTGCATTTCCACTATCTAGCTCTAACATCTATAAGAGGAACCGGGTTCTTGGAGGGGGGGGCTCTTTTGGCTCTAAACAGCCACAATAAACGTCACTCTTTGTTAATGTTAGAGCAAGACGATGACAAAGCTCAATTGTAACCACTTCGGGGTTACCTGTTAGGATCAGAAAGACTAAACAGACATTTTCATACTCTGGCAATTAGTAGACAACTCCAGGTGTCTTAGTTACAACTTGGAAGGCGAGACAGAGAGCCAATGTGCATTTCCACTATCTAGCTCTAACATCTATAAGAGGAACCGGGTTCTTGGAGGGGGGGGGCTCTTTTGGCTCTAAACAGCCACAATAAGCGTCACTCTTTGTTAATGTTAGAGCAAGACGATGACAAAGCTCAATTGTAACCACTTCGGGGTTACCTGTTAGGATCAGAAAGACTAAACAGACATTTTCATACTCTGGTAATTAGTAGACAACTCCAGGTGTCTTAGTTACAACTTGGAAGGCGAGACAGAGAGCAAATGTGCATTTCCACTATCTAGCTCTAACATCTATGAGAGGAACCGGGTTCTTGGAGGGGGGGTGCTCTTTTGGCTCTAAATAGCCACAATAAACATCACACTTTGTTAATGTTAGAGCAAGACGGTGACAAAGCTCAATTGTAACCACTTCAGGGTTACCTGTTTCGATCAGAAAGACTAAACAGACATTTTCATACTCTGGTAATTAGTAGACAACTCCCGGTGTCTTAGTTACAACTTGGAAGGCGAGACAGAGAGCCAATGTGCATTTCCACTATCTAGCTCTAACATCTATAAGAGGAACCGGGTTCTTGGAGGGGGGGGCTCTTTTGGCTCTAAACAGCCACAATAAACGTCACTCTTTGTTAATGTTAGAGCAAGACGATGACAAAGCTCAATTGTAACCACTTCGGGGTTACCTGTTAGGATCAGAAAGACTAAACAGACATTTTCATACTCTGGCAATTAGTAGACAACTCCAGGTGTCTTAGTTACAACTTGAAAGGCGAGCCGGAGAGGCAAACAAGTGCATTTCCACTGTCTAGCTCTAACATCTATAAGAGGAACCGGGTTCTTGGAGGGGAGGGCTCTTTTGGCTCTAAACAGCCACAATAAGCTCCACTCTTTGTTAATGTTAGAGCAAGACGGTGACAAAGCTCAATTGTAACCACTTCAGGGTTACCTGTTTCGATCAGAAAGACTAAACAGACATTTTCATACTCTGGTAATTAGTAGACAACTCCAGGTGTCTTAGTTACAACTTGGAAGGCGAGACAGAGAGCCAATGTGCATTTCCACTATCTAGCTCTAACATCTATAAGAGGAACCGGGTTCTTGGAGGGGGGGGGCTCTTTTGTCTCCAAATGACCTCCAAAGGCGTCACTCATTGCATCTTAATCCTGGTGTTTGTTCCACAAAGAGAGTGATTTTTGAGGTAGTAAAATCGGTTCGGGCACGTAACCTTAGTGATGGAAGTCGACCTCCCTTCCTATTTTTCCATAGAACAGTCATATTGTTTTTTTTATTCTTACTATTACTATTCCCCGAAGAGGACTTGAAAGAGGAGCGAGAGAGGACACAAAAAGACAAATTACGTGAGTTTGGAGCAGTTGGAGCGTTTTTGTTGATTTTAAAATTTTATTTTAGACTTTAGGTCGACCTTATACTGTAATGTGGTTAGTAGTGTAAATAAACCCTCTTGGATAATTAATTTAGTGTAGGAAAATGCAGAAAATATGTAAAGCAAAATGGGTTTTATGGTTGACCTCGTAATTTTATTCATTAATTCAATTAACCAAACTTATTTCTATCGTTCTAACAAATGAAGCTCATCAATAAATATTGAATTTTGAATAAATTATAGCATATCTATGCACTATAATAAAATGTATATGTAGTACAAATTCAAATGAGGAAATTTTAGACCTCAAATTTATGTCACTATTTGGAATTAATTTAATGTTGGTATAGCTGAATAACTCTCTTTGCATACAAATCGAGTATGCACGCTTGCACTAATTTGTAAAATCATCTCTTGATTAATAATTACATTTAGACGAAAATTCTGTTGCTTTTTTTTGGATCTTTTCTACTAGACGAAGACAAGCTTCTAGTTTTAAAACTTTCTAGACGAGAGCCTAATATATAATGAGGACGGAGCTGTTGTATGAATAAGACAAGAGTGACTCAAGTTGACATATTCTTGACTAGGAGATGAAAAATTCCTGCTTTTAATCATATTTTTTGTTGGACAATAAAATAATGTTTTATATGTAGATAGACATGATGCACAAAATGGTTAAAAAATCATTAAAAAATGATGGACTCTTAATAAATGTCTGTCTATAGGTTTTGTCGCAAGATTTCAATTTCTTTAGTTTTGGTCTTACTATTCATCTAATTTGGCGACAAAAGCAAAAATTGGCCTCATTTCCGGTTAAACCGGAAGCCAAAATATAATTAAAAAAATATATAAAATATATAAATAAGTATTACCTAACAGCTAATTGTATGAGCTTTCAAAATATTTAAAAATTTACAAAGCGTTTCCCAAAACTTTTGATATTTTTGTAATTTCAGTTTTAACCGGAAGTGTTTTGTTAACTAAAAATAGTGTCAAATAATAGATATTTATGGGATTGTTACATGTACAAAGTTTCAAGTTTTTATTTTTATTACAAGAAATAACAGGTCCTAGAAATTTCTATAGTATAAAACGCATGGCATTCGATAGAGAACGGCGATGTCTTTAACATATCCAAAAATTAAAGAAAACGACCGTAACAATTTTTTATAAAGTCTAATTCAAAATTTAGTCCCCTTCTGGCACCTTAAAGGTACAGTCAGCCTCACAATTAATGGCCTCCTAGCAATACGTTTATAGTACGAATTTTGGATGAAACCATCATAACACCCCCTACTTAAATTGAGGGGTAGCTTTATTTTGCCAACAAGTACTAAATCACAACCACCCCTTCTGTCCTTTTGTCGTTGTTGGCTAATAACCACCCTGGAGTATAGCCAGGGTGGCCAATAATTTTGAAGCTGACTGTACCTAGGAAATTTTAAAAATCGATTTGGTTAGGACGAAAGGCTTATATTTTGGCTATAAAATGTCTTTTTGAAATTTTTATAAAAATAATTAGCGACCAAGTTAAAAATGTAAAATTGTAGCCATATCATTTTTTTTTGCTTTTATTTTAAATGAGATTAATTGGCGGAAAGTAACTTAGTTACTCATCTGATATATTCTAATAGTGTTCTATTGGCCCTTTTCTTTGTCGACACCCTGTATAATTTAAGGTACCAGCTTTTTTTTATAGCACCAATATATCGGTATAGGTTTCTTTACCCGATTTAAAAACTTTGATGTAACAAGACTTTTTCGTGCGTATTAAAGTTTTTTATAAGCATAAAGCATTTAAAAGTAAAAAAATAGCCACATTTCCGGTTAAACCGGAAGTAAAGTATATAGTGTTGAGTATTATCGAATATCTAATTCTACGATCTTTCAAAATATTGAAAAATATAAGTGGTGTTCCATATAAATGAAGTATTTTGTCTTTATTTCCGGTTGAACCGGAAGTCTTTTGCTAACCGAAAATAGTGTTAAATGATAGATATTCACGTTATTATTGCATGTACTAATTTTAAATTTTTATTCTAATTTACAAACGAAATACCTAACAAAGTTTTGAAATTTTGACATTCAAAAAAATATAAGTCCGGTCCTGAAACTTTTTAAAGTATAAAACGCTTGACATTCGATAGAGAACAACGATACCTATAACATATTCAAAAATGAATAAAACGGTCATAACAACTTTTGAGAAAGTCTATTTCAACACTTTGACCTATTTTGGTCCCTCAAAACTAAAAATTTTGAAATGATTTTAAAAATCAATTACTTTAGGACGAAAGCCCTATATTTTGGCTATAATTTTTTTGAATAATATAAAATAATAATAAATAAATTGAAATTTTTATAATAATAATTACCTGCCCAGTTATAAGGGAAAAACTACAAAACGGGACAATCGTTGTATTGGTCGCCATTTTGTTGGGTATTATCAAATATTTAATTTTAAGATCTTTCAAAATATTGAAAAATATACATGGTGTTCCATTTAAATAAAGCATGTTGTCTTCATTTTTCCAGCACTTAAACCGGAAGTCAAAATAGAAAGTGTTTGGTATCCTGTAACAGCTAAAAATATAAAGAGTATTCCCCAAAATTTTTGATATATTAGTAACTTCCGGTTTAACCGGAAGCGTTTTGTTAACCTAAAATAGTGTTAAATGATAGATATTTATGTTATTATTGCATGTACTAATTTTTAAATTTTTATTTTAATTACAAAAGAAATACCTAACAGAGTTTTGAAATTTTGACATTCAAAAAAATATAACTCCGGTCCTGGAAATTTGAAAATAAAAAACACGTGACAGTCGATAGAGAAATGCGATATTTATAACATACTCCAAAATGAAAAAAAAACAGTTATAAAAACTTTTGAGAAAATCTATTTCTAAATTTTGACCTAAATTGGTTTCTCAAAAATAGGCAATTTTGAAACAGTTTTAATAATTAATTAGGTTAGAACGAAAACCCTATATTTTGGCTATAAAATGCCTTTTTTAAATTTTTATAATAATAGTTACCGGCCCAGTTATAAGGGAAAAACCACAAAACGGGACAATCGTTGTATTAGCCGTCATTTTGAATTTAAAAATTTGAAAAAAAAAGTTTTGGATTAAAGCTATGATGATAAACCTCCTTATTGTTGACCACTCTGTATAGATTTTTTTTCAAAGGTTATTTTTCATCACAATCGGTTCAGTAGGTAGTTTTTGTTCCACAGCTGTAACATACAGTTAATACACGCTGTATAGTTTCATATTTATCCTCATTATTTAGTAAAATCTATTAAGGGTTGTGGTATTGTGATTTAACGTCTTCCCATGTGGATTAATTAAAAATTTGAATTAACAATCGCCTAGTTCGATGTAAAGAAGATATTTCTCTTATACGATGACATCCACTAGAGAGATATAAATTTTACATGTCTTTAAATGGAATTGTAATTTAGAATTACTTACTGCAGCAGAAAGTATAAAAAGTATATCAGTTACAACTGTTTCTATTTACATTAACGATCATCTAATGCATAAATAAAGAGCTTCTTGTTAGCATAACTACTTTAGTTTTAATGGGCATTACGTCGGAAATAAAGAAAAATGTACCAGAGAATGAAAATTTTGTATTATTTATACAGAGGATTTACGTAGGTTTATGTTGTTTTCTAGCACGAAATTTATATAGACGCGATGTCTAAAATCTAATTGTCAGATGGCTCTTAGTACAAATACGTGTGAAAACAATGCAGTATTTGGTTTTGGAAAGGCTTACAAGAGAGAAACCCCAACAATACCAGTTAAACCATTAAACCCAAATACGTGCTGCTCCAACTATTATACTCTTGTTTCCTCTAAAAAATCTTTTATATCAACAACAATGTTCTAATAAGAAATAAATTACATTTATTTACAAAGTAATAGTAAAAAAGTTACATTTACATGTTTTGTAACAAAAGTTTTTAATTTAATAATTATAGTTGAGTAGAAATTTTCTCAAAGTTATCCACAAGCGACAGACAGATACATCGAACGTGAGTTATTTACGTAATGCTCTTCTAACTCGATTCTTTTACGAAAGGGAATTATTCCTGCCATTGTTATTAACATCACTACCCACATGAAGCAAACTTGTGCCCACAAGAGAGTAATCGAATACTTTTTCGAACAAAAGTAACGTGTTTCTTCCTGAAAAGTTAAAGATCATCAAAACTGAAAATATGACAATGGTCAATGTGTCTAAATGGCTTAAAGTGAGGCGATTAGTCTTGTTTTGTTAAATAAACTTTTTTTTATAAGAAAATGTCTTAGACTTAGAGAGAGAGGGTTCTAGATCCTGTATACAGGGGCAGATCTACATATGGATTAATAGGGCTTAAGGCCGAGTGTCAAAGGGTCCACAAAAGTTGAATTATTATAAAGCAAAAACTAATTTTAAACCTCAATTTAAAGATTCTGAATCTAACAAAAAATGGGGCCCCATTGGACTTCTATAGCCCTGGGCTCCAAAAAAACCAAGATCCCCTGCCTGTATAGGTAAATTACATGATGTTGAGAATCTATTCACGTCAATAGACATTTTTGAAATACAGTCTTTACATAATTATTTACTTAACAGTTCCTCCCAAATGGGGGTGTTTAAGACCCTTCCCACGATTTGAATTATAGGTAGGTCGTTTATAGCCATGATTAAACAGTTGTATCCTCACCGCAACGTTCCCCTACACCGGAATGCCGATGTGGCATTAAACAAAGAGAAAACAGTTCCGCTACATTTTGATGCGCGAGCACTGCAGGGTTAAGGCTCCTAGAATCTGGAGGTGGCAACCTTTATTTGATAATTGTACACCGTGTTATTTCTTGAATTATGTTACTCCCTGCTACTTAACCAGGTGAAGGTGTCAGTACAGTTTATTGCAATAAATTGTTCTCGGTGGTGGTTTTCCCTCCGCTAACGTAGATGTGTAGTCAGCAAGCGCCCTAACCTAGTCGGTTACGACGTGTTATGTAGACCGATTGACTTGACTTGCCATTGCTGATAGTGTCTTCATCTTTAGATTGTTTCTTTTCCCAGCGCTATTTCCTCGTTTCGACGCAGGAAAACTGAAAATTGTTAATTTAGTTTCTCAACTGTAGTTTGAAAAAGGTAAACTTTAAAACAAAAATTTAGGGAAAAATTTTCAGGGGGTTAAAAGAGCTATTAAACGATACTAAACTCGATATTTTATCACATCGACGCTAGGCGTCGCGACGTTCAATTGTTCATTTTCTAATGGAAACCTTGTAACGATGCAAAATTCTATCCAGATGCTGGACCCAAATCCTGGTACAGTATTACAGCATCCTGGAAATTTTGTATCGTTTAAACCAGCTACTTGGCATTTTTTCTAATCCTTTTTGCTAGCGCTGCCCCTGAGATCGAAATGGAGATAAATTTTAGATGCCCGTGTTAAGCTCTTCAAGCACTTGCATTTGAGTCCAATCTCTTCAAGATTGGACCAGAATTACGTATTTTTAATTTTCCCTATTTTACTATCAGCGTTATCAGTGATAACAGCTGATTTCCCTGTAACTCGGCAACCGGAAGAGCTAGAGCTTCCGTGTAATTTTTAGTTTACATCTTAAATTATTTTTAACCCTAGAAAAATTAATTCATCCTTATCACTTAAGTATTTCTTTTTCTAACAGTTTTTAATTACTGGATTGAAAAGTTTTAAATTCATTTAGAATCACGTGGAGTAGTAAAATTTGTTGTTGGAGCTGACTAGTGTTTTTTCTTTTTACCTTTGTGATTCATTAGCACCCATAAGTATTTTACAGCCCTTAATTAATTTTTATTAATTACTTTAAGGTTGAAATTTTAATTTAAAATTATAAATTTTGTACCGACGTGCTTGTAATTTTTGTGCGCTTCCAATGAGCTAAACCATCGCTCGCCCTTTAATTAAAAAGTTATTAATTTAATTAGTATAATTTATAACGTACTAAGTGATCATTTCCCTTGATTACAATTCAAGTTAGAACGTTTCTATAGGTTGTCGCGTGGATCCGAATTGGTCGTCGGATCTTCAATATAAACCCCTTCTCCGTTTTGATAAGGGATTCCTCGCTTCACCTTTGAAGTGAACGGGCGCGCGCTCTGTTATTTCATTTATGTCGTTTGAGTTTACCTGCGTCTTTAATTAATTAAATTAATTTTAATTAAATTAAATTAATTTTAATTAATTTGCTTCCGTGTTGCCTACATCAAGGCCGTAATTTTCCCTCGTACACTAGGACTCTGTTCTTTACCGTTTCCGAGATCTCAATTTTTATACCACTTAAAAAAATCACCCTGTATAGAAAACTATCTTTCTGTTGTGCCTTTTTTTTAAATAGAGGCTTTAGTGTCTATTAGTTCAACGCAATACCAGAAGATCTCTTTTATGATTGCTTTGATTAAAGTTATTGCATTGGGGATTGTCAGTTTTGCTTTAGATAATATACAAAGTGTCAAAAACTTTAAACGGCGTCTTTCTATTTCTGAAATTAAACATCTATAAACTTTTTAGGAAAATATCATTCATAAACGAAGCTAGAATTGTCCATAATGATTTTTACATTTACAGGGTGATCCATTGAAGCGACCGTCTTCGATTACGTCGCTTCAATGAATCATCCTGTATAAATAGTAACAGATTTTCCAGTAATGGAAAATTCAATTAAGTAGAAAACCGCAACTACAATACTCAATTTAGAAAATATTCTGTTGCCAACTTTTACCCAAGAGAATTTACTAGCACAAAAAGAGGTCTTTAATAATTAAAATTTTCTCACATGCATTCATCCCTTATTTACGCCCTTTTATCCTCCCAAGGATCCCAATTAAAACTTTGTATTTTTTTTACAACAATCGATTATGTTTTAAATGTAAAAAAAAATGAGTAATTAGATTTTAAAGAAAATTAGTTTAAGTTTCGTAACTTTTGCCTATCTTTAAATTCACCCCACCCCTTTGTGTTTTTCACAAGACAAATCGTTTAAATTTGACCTCTTAGGAACTAATTAGAATTGATGCTGTTTTTTCTCATTTAAACAAAAAAAATAAGCAACATCGTGTGTCTGGTATTTGATGGTTTATAATTAATTAAGTTGATAACGGATAAGGGTTGTGGTTAACTATAAATTTATTTACGTTAAGTCAATGAGATCTAATATGGTTGCTATTATTAAAATAAGGTAGGCGATTCGCAAGAGCTAGAGATACAGAAATTCTTGTAAATTATTACTTTTACCCTTCTACCCTTAAATATTATTAGTAATAAAATATCTACAGGTTACTTCGATGAGAGATTTATAGTTTGTGGCTAAATACAGCAGATTTGGGACAATATGGACATGTAATTAGTTAACAAAAAATAGAATCTAAAGATTGGGTCTCACAACCCAAGGTAAAAAGGGTGGAGGGAAATATGGGAAGCAATGGTAGACTGTAGTGATTAGAATTGTCTTGGTACATCCTAAGATACTCAATTTTTAAGCTTATACTGCTAGATATAAAAGTCAAGAAGTCACAACGTATGAGAGCGTTGACTAAACTATACCTTAAGGTATAGTCTAGTTAACGAACGCTCAAAAAAGGGGTTAGAGGAAGAGGCAGAGGGTGGAATCCCTTTCTTTAGGAATGTGTTTGAAAATGTTAGAAAGTAAAAATACTAAAAGTCTCCGGTATGACTAAAGGAGGAAGGAAAGTGGAAAGGTCCAGTTTTTTTGGATTTTCGCTTATATCTCGAAAACTTAGTCTTAGGGAAAAACTTACATTTAACAAAATAAAAGGTAATTAAATTTCCTACAAGATAATTTCTATTCATTTTTTCTCTATGTTTTATAGTTTTTGAAATATCCGGTCTCAAAAATATTTGATTAATTTCATAATTTTCCATTCAAGTAGTTTCATATCGTATGGTTTGAAAATGACAACCTATGACACGATCAAAGGAAATTTGTAATAGGTTTTCACCAGATGTTTGATGGAAGTCCATTAACAAGTTGTAATTTTTTGATATTTTCAATTTATATTCGACTGCTTGTCAAAGGAAATTGCGATTAAAACAGAAACATTTATAGGGCGATCGCAACTATTATACGTCGTATAGAGGTCGGAAACGTCTTCTTGTTAGTGATGTGAATGCTGTTATGATATGTTTATCGAAATGTCACAAATGAATTATTCATTATGTCACATGGAACTGTTAAATAATAGGAGTAATTCCCAACCTTCCACCATAGCTTCGCAATTTTGATTACTTATACTAAAATATTGATTTTACCTATGTGAAACTGTGAAAACAGTTTAACTTTGTTACAACTAACAGCAGCATTTTACTAAAATACATTTTTAATCAAAAAGTCGTGAAAAATTCAACAAGCGGAAAATATTATACGCTAGGTTTCCTTTAAAATAAAAAGACAATTAAAAAGGACTTAAAGTGTCTTTAACTCGAACAAATAAAAAAAAAGCACAAATTGTGCACTTTAAATTTAAAATTATTAAAAAAGTTTAATGAATGGATTACTCGCAAGCCTCAAACTACGAAGTACAGTTTAGTCAATATTTTAAAAACCCTGTAGCGTAGGCAACCCAAATGACATGCAATTTCCTAAACTTTTACGTCTCGCACTAAATCGCCCCAACTCGCCATTACTCGTGTATTGAAACGATTAATAATTAAAAATATTAATTAATTTTTTCCAAAAATAATTAATTGCTAATTAATTAGCAATTTCAGAGCCTTTCTAAGCACATTTTAATCCTCTTTAATTGCTCAATTATCAAGAGAGTGAAAAGAAGATTATTTGAAACCTTTCAAGTACAAAATAAAGAAAAACTTTAAAGAAATAGCGTAATCTGATTTATATTTTATAAAACGCCGACTTGAAAGCGTCCATAAAAGTTGAAATTTTAACACGACGCAAATATTGTTAAACATGAAATGAAAAGAAAGAAAAATTTTTTCTTCTCAAAACATTCCTCTAGCGTGATAAATTGAAATGCAAGTGTCAAGACTTTCTTTTTATTTGATGTTGAATTTAAGGTCGTGACTGAGTGTTTAAAATGGTCTCTTTTTGTATAACAAAGTTAGAAAAGGGTACTTTGTATAAAGAAAAAGTCTAACTTTATGTCTCTCAATTGACATTTTTTATATCAAAAAGTGAATTAAATAAATTGTCTTTTTCTTTACAAGGTTGCAAGTATAGTGGCTTGTTTGTAGGCAATCTTTTACGTGTAGTTTTTGACTTTTAGAAAATCTTACTATTATTGGTTTTTATCTTTCGACAAAAAGTTTACAAATTGAAATAAAAACCATTTGCAACCTAGAAATGAGCGAACGGAAACCCTAGCGGACCTTTGATATCAAGGCTGATCGTATGTAGAGAATTTATTACACGTGTGGTGGTTTTCTAAGCTGGAAATGAGTGTGGACTGTTCATATCAACACTGATATAAGTGAAGCAATTTTTCTAAAAGCAAAGCTTGAATTTTCAATTTTTCTAAAAGCGTAACTGATATTTCAATTTTTTACCCAGTAGAATGATTGCTTTAAAAACATATTGAATCTCTCCGCGCTATAACTCATAAAGGAGCAATCTGACGTTACTTTTACCCATAATCAAACTTATAGAGCACAAAATTATCTATTAGAACCGCTCTTAATATTTTCGATAAGTGTAGAAATTTTCTAAAAGCTTAGCTTGAATTTTCAAGTACGAGTCGAATAGTTGCTTTAAAAACATATCGTGCCTCTCTCCACTGTAACTCATAAAGGATTAATCTGACGTTACTTTTACCCATAATTAAACATATAGAGCACAAAATTATCTATCAGAACAGCTCTTAATATTTTCCATAAGTGCAGAAATTTTTCTAAAAGCTTAGATTGAATTTTCAAGTACAAGTACAATAGTTGCTTTAAAAGCATATCGTGCCTCTCCCAACTGTAACTTATAAAATAGTAATCTGACGTTACTTTTACCTATAATCAAACTTATAGAGCACAAAATTATCTATCAGAACCGCTCTTAACAATTTTCATAAGTGCAGAAATTTTTCTAAAAGCTTAGCTTGAATTTTTAAGTACGAGTCGAATATTTGCTTTAAAAACATAGCCTTCCTCTCCCCACTGTAACTCATAAAGGAGTAATCTGCCGTTACCTTTACACATAATCAAACTTATAGAGCACAAAATTATCTATCAGAACCGCTCTTAATATTTGTTAGAAGTGCAGAAATTTTTCTAAAAGCTTAGCTTGAATTTTTTAGTATGAGTCGAATAGTTGCTTTAAAAACATATCGTGCCTCTCCCCACTGTAACTCATAAAGGAGTAATCAGACGTTACTTTTACCCATAATTAAACATATAGAGCACAAAATTATCTATCAGAACCGCTCTTAATATTTTCCATAAGTGCAGAAATTTTTCTAAAAGCTTAGCTTGAATTTTTAACTATGAGTCGATTAGTTGCTTCAAGAACATATCGTGCCTCTCTCGACTGTAACTCATAAAGGAGTAATCTGACGTTACTTTTACCCATAATTAAACTTATAGAGCACAAAATTATCTATTAGAACCGCTCTTAATATTTTCGATAAGTGTAGAAATTTTCTAAAAGCTTAGCTTTAATTTTCAAGTACGAGTCGAATAGTTGCTTTAAAAACATATCGTGCCTCTCCCCACTGTAACTCATAAAGGAGTAATCAGACGTTACTTTTACCCACAATTAAACATATAGAGCACAAAATTATCTATCAGAACCGCTCTTAATATTTTCCATAAGTGCAGAAATTTTTCTAAAAGCTTAGCTTGAATTTTTAACTGTGAGTCGATTAGTTGCTTCAAAAACATATCGTGCCTCTCTCCACTGTAACTCATAAAGGAGTAATCTGACGTTACTTTTACCCATAATTAAACTTATAGAGCACAAAATTATCTATCAGAACCGCTCTTAATATTTTCCATAAGTGCAGAAATTTTTCTAAAAGCTTAGCTTGAATTTTTAACTATGAGTCGATTAGTTGCTTCAAAAACATATCGTGCCTCTCTCGACTGTAACTCATAAAGGAGTAATCTGACGTTACTTTTACCCATAATTAAACTTATAGAGCACAAAATTATCTATCAGAACCGCTCTTGATATTTTCGATAAGTGTAGAAATTTTCTAAAAGCTTAGCTTGAATTTTCAAGTACGAGTCGAATAGTTGCTTTAAAAACATATCGTGCCTCTCCCCACTGTAACTCATAAAGGAGTAATCTGACGTTACTTTTACCCGAAATTAATCATAAGAGCACAAAATTATCTATCAGAACCGCTCTTGATATTTTCCATAAGTGCAGAAATTTTTCTAAAAGTTTAGCTTGAATTTTCAAGTACGAGTCGAATAGTTGCTTTAAAAACATATCGTGTCTCTCCCCACCATAACTCATTAAAGAGTTATTTCACGTTAAATTGACTCCTAATGAAACTTAT
This sequence comes from Malthinus seriepunctatus, assembly GCA_963924605.1. Taxonomy (NCBI): domain Eukaryota; kingdom Metazoa; phylum Arthropoda; class Insecta; order Coleoptera; family Cantharidae; genus Malthinus; species Malthinus seriepunctatus. The sequence goes on from OZ004603.1 coordinate 39,527,413, forward strand.
AGAGTACAAAATTATCTATCAGAACCATCCTTAATATTATCTATAAGTGCAGTTAATAAAATTTGATGTTTGATGATTATCCGCACGATGTTCGTCAGGTTGTCAGAGTTTATTTACTTAATGGCGCGCGAAATTTGTAATTTTCTCTTTTACAATAATTATTTATCTATCATAAGTTGCAAGTCTGTTACTCTTTTCACGCATTTTCTTATTTTCTCTAAAATATGAATTTTTGATCTGTTTTTGCCACAAATAAATCTACAACAACATTATGTAGATTAGATATTTTAAGGGCCGGTTCTTTAAGGCTCGGTTAAGTTAGTTTTATAATTTTTGGTTAAAGTTAATGGCAGTTACAAGTAGACGTTACTAAAGTAGGGTTTCTTAATTTAATAACCTGGTTAATAGAACAAAAACAAGTTTTTTAACCGAGGCTGAAAGTACCGGCCCTAAGACATTCAGAAAATAAGTATTTGTTCCTAATTGCCTAAAAAACATGTAGGTTTAATAGTCTTTAGTAGGTACAATAGGGTCTACGGCGTAAAGGCAATAACAGTTAGAAATTCCCAATCTTTCTCTAAAGTAAAATAGATACCTATTTTAGATCATTAACCAAATATAAAGAAGCCCAAAAGCTTACTGCAAATAGAATTCTTTTGAATTTCTCCAGTTACGTTGTACTTAGAGAAAAACAAATAGTACGTATACGTTTCAAAGGCCTTTTCCTTTTCAAAAGAAAATTGCAAATGGTTATATTTATAGCATCCCTAATGCTTAGTCTTTTTTGTGAGAATACAAACAAATTTAATACCTATGGAAACATCTACGCATGTACAGGGTGTTCCTTTAAGGTATATTCTCAAATTCTACGAGTAACAGAGTGTTCCTTTAAGGTATATTCTCAAATTCTACGAGTATGTGAAACGAAGCTAGTTTAACTTTCATAAAAATACCCAGCGGGGTTCAAACAGACCCCACTCCTTGTTTTTGACTTCCCATTATCCTAATAATTTTTTTTTGTGTTTAACCCTTTTACCGTAAGACAGGACATAACACCTTGTATTTTATCAGTTGATTGCATTCGTTATAGCATTATCTGTAAATGTTAATAAGAGTGTCTTACGCTTAAAATTCATAATAAGCTATTTTTGAGCATTTGAAAAATTTAATTTTTTATTGTTAAATTAAAAGTTCAACTCTTTTATTATTAAACGGACATCCGAGCAAGCCACTCAATTTAGGTTAAATTTTTTTATCTCGAAAATAATTTAAAAAATTACATAAAAGTGTAATACGAAAAAAAAATTATAGAATTAATTTAAATTGTGTAATCTGATCCCCGGTACTTTTATTACGTTTGTAGTACAAAACTCTCAACTTGTAACAAGCCTTCGTTCGGACAGGAAATTTGAATTATATTCTCATTTACCTAAAATTTATAATAATCCTTTAATTTGAGCCTCAAAATATATTTTCGTATAACAACAAAATTTTCAATTAAGCTTTGTCGATATTTCAAACATTAGGGTTGATTAAAATGAAGTGTGCTATGAACTGTCATCTTATTATTCTTAAAAGACAATTGATATTGCAAAACAACGAGATGCTGACACGATGCTTTATTATTGACCCATTAATTAGGCACATTAAGGCCCAGGTTCACAGTAATGGTTTAAACTCGAGCTTAATTAAGTGAGGCTTTGTTCAAAAGCTAAGCCTACTATATCTTTCGATTTCACAGCAAGTAAGCAGAATTTAAATCAGATTTTAATTGAGCACTATGAAATCAGCCCTAAAAGGCACTAAAATAAAACATTAGGCCTAGTTTTACAGTACTGGTTTATACTCGAGTTTTTATTGAGTTTTCAAGTAATTCTCTAATCTCATTTTCTAATCTTCTAATGAACTTGCGCTTCTAAAACTTTAAAAACTATAATCGTTATTTTTAATCGTAAAAAATAACATAAAAGTAACATAAAACATACCCTAGCAATGATGTGTAAATTAAGTACAAGATAGAAATTTCTCGTTTGGTATCCGAATTTACCATTGCCATCTTTATAATTTTCTACAAAAAAACAGTAGGTTCACATAAGAAAGTAAAAAGTTGAACGTCGCGACGCCTAGCGTCGAGATGATAAAATGTCGAATTATCTGTAAAGTTTTTAACTTTTTCCAATCCAAGAAAAAGTTGTTATAATCGAGACAAAAAATAATAATAATAATAAAAATTTTTTTTTCATTTCTCGACGTTTTGAGTTACGCTGATTCCAAAAAACAAAAAAAAATTTTTTCTATTTTTTGAACCAAAATGTCTGTGTGTGTGTATGTAACTATGTGGAGCAAAAACTACTGAATCGATTTTGATGAAATTTGATTTTAGCCACTTTAAAATTATTTCATCGTCAAACGATGAAATTTTATAAGAAATCTATACAGGGTGTCCAAAAATAAGGTGGTTATTTTGGGCGCATATTTGCAAATTTGGGCCAATTTCAATTTTACTTGGCTATGAGATAGTACATGAGAGCCCTAATTGAAAAAAAAAATAACAAATTTTTTTATTTAAAATGGCGACCCATAGAACGATTGTTCCATTTTGTGGTTTTTACCTTGTAACTTGGCCATTAATCATTATTATACAAATTTCAAAATGGCATTGTACAGCCAAAATATAGGGCTTTCGTCCTAATTTAGTCGATTTCCAAAATTGTTTTAAAATTGCCTACCTTTAAGGGGTCAAAGTAGGTCAAACTTTTGAAACGGATTTTCTCAAAATTTCATCCGCCATATTTTTTCTTTTTTGGGTATGTTACAGACAACGTAATTCTCTATCGAAATGTAAATTTTTATCAAAATCGCTCGAGCCGTTTTGGAGTAATAATTTTTGGAATTTCAAAACTTCAAAAATCTCTAATTTTTTTTGTAATAAAAATGAAAACTTGAAAATAAATATATATATATCAATCCCATGAATATCTATTATTTGACACTATTTCTGTTAACAAAACGCTTCCGGTTGAACCGGAAATTACAAAAATATTAAAATTTTTAGGAACACCCTGTATATTTTTAAATATTTTGAAAGCTCGTAAAATTAGCTGTTACACGATATTAAACACTTTATATTTTGACTTCCGGTTTAACCGGAAATGGCTTTCTGAAGATATAAAATAATGTATATTTTGAACTTCATTTTATGCCAAATTTAACAAAATGAATGAAATTTTTGAAACAATTTATACCTAAAAATTTTGCTTACATACAAGTCTCAGGTTCAATCCCGGACGGAAGCAATTTAAAAAAAAACTTTTTTTATTTTTTGTGAAAATATTTTTTAATATCATGTAATTTACATTAACATAAAAATAAATTTAATACTAAAACACCGGATGTGCATGGCCATACGAGGAACTTTTTCCTGTTGTATTTTTTTACGCATTTCTTTTTTTATTTAAATTTAATTTGAAAATTTTAAATTATAAACTTTTAAAGAAATGCACAAAAAAATACAACAGGAAAAAGTTCCTCGTATGGCCATGCACATTGCACATCTGGTGTTTTAGGACCTCAAAAGGGCTATCAAACGATACTAAACTCGATATTTTATCACATCGATGCTAGACGTCGCGATGTTCAATTTTTCAAAAAGTAGGCGTCGCGACGCTTATGGTCGATGTGATAAAATGTCGAGTTTAGTATCGTTTGATAGCTCTTTTGGCTTTCTAAGCATTTTTTTGAAATATTTTTTTAAAGTGAACCATTTCCAAGCTACAATCGAAAAACGAAGTTGCCAATTTTTAGTTTTTTTTGCGTTTTCTCGGTAACCATTTTGAATTTTGAATTGTTTTAAACTGATTCTTAAAACTCATTAAAACATGCAACTTTTTGCTAAATTAATCTCCTAACTTTTACCGTTTCCGAGTTCCTAATGTTGGTAGGCGCCACTTAAGAAAATTACTCTATATACGCCCTACTCCATCGAGTCTGACAGTAATAAAAATTCTACATATTTTTAAAAATAAAATATAAAATATCCAAAGAAAGTCACTTGTAATTTTTGTTCTCCTTTAAAAGGCTCACCCTGTATAAATAACAAGTACATGGAAAAAGCATTTATAATAAATAAGTGCTTCCTGTTCCGTTTATTATTAAATTTCGAAAAAAATATATCTTCAAGACTTTATTCATTTTGTGCATTTCCTCTTTTTTCGTCTCTCAACAACCAATTTTCCTCAGTTTCTCAACTACGAAGCATCGGCGATCGGTTTACGTCGTGGTATATAGGGGAGCGTTTAGTTAAATGTTATCAGTGCGCTAAAAGCTCTCGCAAAAGTAAGTTGTAAAAGAGCTTTACTAAAAAAAAAAATCACGTGGCATTTTTTCAATTACCTTTACGACTTTTTTTTAATTATAAAAGGGTTAAATTTTAATTACAAAAAAATTATAAAAATGTGATTTTAAATGAAAAATTTGAAAAATTTTAATTTAAACTTCTAATAATTGGGGTTGCGTAAAGTTGAAAAAAAAAGATTAAAGGGATTAAAAATTAAATCAATATGGTAAAACAAATAAAATGTAAGCCCTCGAATAATTGAATAATCCCTCGCTTTTTGAGTGTGGAAAAGAAATTTGAAAATTTTTTTTGCATTAATTTGTTGTTATAATTAGACAAAGTGGCTTCGTGTAACAATACTGTAATTACACCAAACTCAAAAAGGAATTTGGGTAAGGATTTTATGTCTTTTGTGTTTTTTTCTAAATATCAACTTTTCAAACTTTTCAATTTACTTCTAAAATTAGTTTTCCCGTTTACAGTTGAAAAATTCTTTTTTTAAAAAATAAAATCTTTTACCTATAGAATACATCATTTTATTTACTTGAAAAAATTTTTCAATGGGTTTTAAAAGGAAAATTTCGTTTTTCAAATGTAGCAGGACCTAAGCTCTATAACTTTCAATAAGTACTTTGAAACGAAATATATTTTTTTTTATAAATTTAATAAAGCTTTTGAAAAAAAAAATTTCTTATAATTCCTTTAAAGTGCTTATATACAGTTAAAAACGTTTTCAGTTAAAAGAAATAATTTAAAATAAGGGTTAATGAAATTTGTCTTTTCATCGCCTACTACGTTTAAATTTAATTAAATTTTTTCTAGTACCTTAAAAAATCTGTTATGTATACCTGTAGATGGGTTTTAAAAAAATAAATGCGCAAGACTTTCAAAAGGATTCTACTAATTAACTTGTTCTGAGCTTGGGGTAGGTCGTGTTTTTAAAATTAATTAATTAACCAGACCATGTTGAATTTTTCTAACAGTAGTTTACGTTATTGTGCTACGTACACATTAATATAAGATTCAATGTCTATATTTTTTAGTAAGGCGCGTTTACATAGAGATTATGGAGATGCAAATGCTAGATTGGTCTCGAAAGTGCTATCAATATTGCCCTAAAGGGCTTAATTTCAGCTAGATGATATTTAAATAAATATTGTAGAGAATTCAATTCTACACAACTTCTAATTGAAAAAGTTTTTTGTAGCTCTGCTCAATTTCCTTTTATCGAGCGGGAAACTCAAAACTTAAATACTAGTCTAACGGTGAAACATCTTGACAGCGATTTTTTCAAAATTGCTCTATAGGGCTTATTTTTAGCTACATGATTTTCTAATAAAAGTTGTAGAGAATTAAATTCTACACAACTTCTATTTGAAAAAGTTTTTTGTAGCTCTGCTCAATTTCCTTTTATCGAGCGGGAAACTCAAAACTTAAATACTAGTCTAACGGTGAAACATCTCGACAGCGATTTTTTCAAAATTGCTCTATAGGGCTTATTTATAGCTACATAATTTTCGAATAAAAGTTGTACATAATTAAATTCTACACAACTTATATTTGAAAAAGCTTTTAATATTTCTGCTCGTTTGTCTTTTATCGAGCGGGAAACTCAAAATTCAAATACTAACCTAACGGTGAAACATCTTGACAGCGATTTTTTCACAACTGCTCTATAGGACTTATTTTTAGCTACATGATTTTTAAATAAAAGTTGTAGAGAATTAAATTCTACACAACTTCTATTTGAAAAAGTTTTTTGTAGCTCTGCTCAATTTCCTTTTATCGAGCGGGAAACTCAAAACTTAAATACTAGTCTAACGGTGAAACATCTTGACAGCGATTTTTTCAAAATTCCTCTATAGGGCTTATTTTTAGCTACATAATTTTCGAATAAAAGTTGTACATAATTAAATTCTACACAACTTATATTTGAAAAAGCTTTTAATATCTCTGCTCGTTTGTCTTTTATCGAGCAGGAAACTCAAAATTTAAATACTAGTCTAACGGTGAAACATCTCGACAGCGATTTTTTCAAAACTGCTCTAGGACTTCTTTTTAGCTATATGATTTTTTAATAAAAGTTGTAGACAATTAAATTCTACACAACTTCTATTTGAAAAAGTTTCTTATATCTCTGCTCGTTTGTCTTTTATCGAGCGGGAAACTCAAAATTTAAACACTAATCTAACGGTGAAACATCTTGACAGCGATTTTTTCACAACTGCTCCATAGGACTTATTTTTAGCTACATGATTTTCTAATAAAAGTTGTAGGCAATTAAATTCTATACAACTTCTATTTGAAAAAGTTTCTTATATCTCTGCTCGTTTGTCTTTTATCGAACGGGATACTCAAAATTCAAATACTAACCTAACGGTGAAACATCTTGACAGCGATTTTTTCAAAACTGCTCTATAGGGTTTAATTTTAGCTACCTGATTTTCTAATAAAAGTTGTAGAAAATTAAATTCTACACAACTTCTATTTGAAAAAGTTTTATGTAGCTCTGCTCAATTTCCTTTTATCGAGCGGGAAACTCAAAATTTAATTACTAGTTTAACGGTGAAACATCTCGACAGCGATTTTTTCAAAATTGCTCTATAGGGCTTATTTTTAGCTACATGATTTTTTAATAAAAGATGTAGAGAATTAAATTCTACACAACTTCTATTTGAAAAAGTTTTTTGTAGCTCTGCTCAATTTCCATTTATCGAGCGGTGTACATGATTTTCTAATAAAAGTTGTAGACAATTAAATTCTACACAACTTCTGTTTGAAAAAGTATCTTATATCTCTGCTCGTTTGTCTTTTATCGAACGGGATACTCGAAATTCAAATACTCACCTAACGGTGAAACATCTTGACAGCGATTTTTTCATAACTGCTCTATAGGACTTATTTTTAGCCACATGATTTTTTAATAAAAGTTGTAGACAATTAAATTCTACACAACTTCTGTTTGAAAAAGTATCTTATATCTCTGCTCGTTTGTCTTTTATCGAACGGGATACTCGAAATTCAAATACTCACCTAACGGTGAAACATCTTGACAGCGATTTTTTCATAACTGCTCTATAGGACTTATTTTTAGCCACATGATTTTTTAATAAAAGTTGTAGACAATTAAATTCTACACAACTTCTGTTTGAAAAAGTATCTTATATCTCTGCTCGTTTGTCTTTTATCGAACGGGATACTCGAAATTCAAATACTCACCTAACGGTGAAACATCTTGACAGCGATTTTTTCATAACTGCTCTATAGGACTTATTTTTAGCCACATGATTTTTTAATAAAAGTTGTAGACAATTAAATTCTACACAACTTCTGTTTGAAAAAGTATCTTATATCTCTGCTCGTTTGTCTTTTATCGAACGGGATACTCGAAATTCAAATACTCACCTAACGGTGAAACATCTTGACAGCGATTTTTTCATAACTGCTCTATAGGACTTATTTTTAGCCACATGATTTTTTAATAAAAGTTGTAGACAATTAAATTCTACACAACTACTGTTTGTAAAAGTTTTGTATAACTCGGCTAATTTGTCTTTAAATGGGAGGGAAATTTAAAACTCAAAAATTAGTTAAAAGTGTGACATCTTTAATGAATTTTTTTTAAATATCTTTAAATGTCTTAATTTAAGCTAAATAACTTATAAGTAGAAGTTGTAGACAATTAAATGCTACACAAGTTTTATTTGGAAAAGTTTTTTATAACTCGGCTCATTTGTCTTTAAATGGGAGGGAAATTTAAAACTCAAAAATTAGTTAAAAGTGTGACATCTTTAATGAATTTTTTTTAAATATCTTCAAATGTCTTAATTGAAGCTAAATAACTTATAAGTAGAAGTTGTAGACAATTAAATTCTACACAAGTTTTATTTGGAAAAGTTTTTTATAACTCGGCTCATTTGTCTTTAAATGGGAGGGAAATTTAAAACTCAAAAATTAGTTAAAAGTGTGACATCTTTAATGAATTTTTTTTAAATATCTTCAAATGTCTTAATTTAAGCTAAATAACTTATAAGTAGAAGTTGTAGACAATTAAATTCTACACAAGTTTTATTTGGAAAAGTTTTTTATAACTCGGCTCATTTGTCTTTAAATGGGAGGGAAATTTAAAACTCAAAAATTAGTTAAAAGTGTGACATCTTTAATGAATTTTTTCAAAATATCTCCAAATGTCTTAATTTAAGCTAAATAACTTATAAGTAGAAGTTGTAGACAATTAAATTCTACACAACTACTATTTGTAAAAGTTTTGTATAACTCGGTTCGTTTGTCTTTAAATGGACGGGAAATTTAAAACTCAAAAATTAGTTAAGAGTGTGACATCTTTAATGAATTTTTTCAAAATATCTCCAAATGTCTTAATTTAAGCTAAATAACTTATAAGTAGAAGTTGTAGACAATTAAATTCTACACAAGTTTTATTTGGAAAAGTTTTTTATAACTCGGCTCGTTTGTCTTTTATCGAAAAAGAAACTCAAAATTCAAATACTAATCTAACGGTGGGAAATCTACCTATTTTTTCAAAACATCTCTAAAGCGCCTAATTTTAGCGAAGCGACTTTTTAACTAAAATTGTAGACAATCAAATTCTAAATAACTATAGTTTTGTTCTGAGGCACTAAAATATTAAAACAACATAATTTTGAAAGTAACGTTGTGTATTCAGAGAAGCACTAATAGCAAAGCTTTTCACCCGCATTTTTATTTATCTTTGAACAATTTTTGTACTTGAAATTTTCTTTTAATATATCATGTCACAATATGACACCTACCTCAAAAGGGGGACCGTAGTCATATACCCTATAACCGTTTTCACCAAGCCACGTTGACACTTGATTGCGACCCTTTTCATCGTTTATTTTTCTCATTAAATGTCCTTATTGGAAATTGGATAAAAAATTTGTTTTTATGCAAATTTTATGTTTTATTCGTGCCTTTGTTGTGTAAAATAAATAAAATGAAATTGCGGTCTCACAATGTTTCACCTAATAAATGTATCTTGTTCTATTGATCAAATCGAGAATCTTTTTAAAAATCACACCATGTATGAGTAAGCAGATAAGAACCCTTTCAAACATCCTTTTCTCCATTTCATTTCATGAAGGCGTTGTAAGGCCTCCGACGTCCAAATTTAGGGGGTGAGAACTTTTGAATCTGATAGTAAATGATTTTATAAGCCTACTGCATTTGAATGAACCCATCTATTTTGCTTCGTTCATTTACGAATTTCACGATGTAAAAATGAATTTCAACTAAACTTTTGAGAATTTGAGAAAGTAGTTAAAATAATTTTAATAACTCAGAGGACGATGTACGAAAATTAAATTTACAACGAGGCCACCAGGCGTGTGTGTCTGTGATGGATCATTATTAAAATGCTTCTAGAGGAATATTAAATACAATTTTACAAAAGAAAGAAATGAAACGTTCACAGCCACCCGAGACCCGATACTTATCGTCATCAAGGCATCATCTTATCCTCTCAATGTAATTTTCTAGAGCACTCTAGATTATTTCTCGATCTATTTAATTTTTCATTACCTTTATTGAGTTCTCACTAACTTTCCATTAAATTTTTTATTTACATCCCCAACTGTTACGATTAGACGTTAACGATTACGACCATAGTCTTATCTCAAATTACGTGCTTCAATTAACTCGATAAATTGGTAATTAGCTAATTGCGAGGCATTTAGAAAAATGTGAAGCATCAATTGACTTTCTCCGTTGACTGGCAATCGACAAAGTAAAGACGATCATTAAAATAAAACGACTCCTTATAAAAATTCTCGACTTTACGTCAATATCTTTAAGTTACTTTTAATACAAAATTGATGACATGTCTTTATCTATTTTGCTGTTTGTGATGTGCCTATCTGTCTGCCTGTTTGTCTGTATCGGTATGTTGACTCTCCGTCTCTCTATCAATATGTCTCTCAACCACTCTATCTCTCTTTGTTATAGTGCTTTCGATCTCTTCGTCTATAAATACCACCCACACTTAATATTTTTCTATTTCTCTCTCCCTCTTTCAAGTACATCACCAATAATTTATTCCAAGTCATATTTCAAGTCTTATTTTTATTACTTTGAAGTCTTTGCTTTTCAAAGATTTATACTCTCAAGTTTACTCTGTAAACAGCAATTATTATCATTAAAATGACATTCGCTTTATGAATCACAATCAAGCTTTAGTACAAACCCTAGATCGACTTGCAATTATACACCAAGTAGCACAAATAATACAGTGAGCACTGAGAAATTATGTTTCATTTCTAATTTAACAATTTGCAAAGACCAAGTCGTCACGGTTAACAAACTCTCATCCCTTTGTGTAATTTCCATTGTTTGAGTTTAGTGTAATATAGATTCTTCTTGTTGTTACATAACAACAATAGATAGTAATAGTTTTAAGCAGAGTTTTACAACATAAGAAGTCTCTGCCGACTCTAGCTCTATAAAGAGTGATTTGAGAGTATTTAAAACTTTAATAAAAATTAAAGAGCATAAAATGATCTATCCGACCCAGAAAAAGTATCTGTTGTTGTTGCTATGATACGTCTATCAAAACAAACGAAAAAGAAGAAAATATTTATTTAACATAACAACATAACGGTGCCTCTCCCGACTCTAGCTCCCTGACTAATGCTCTGAGGGTAATTTTACCTATAATAAAAGATTATTTATATATATAATAAAAAAATTAAAGAGCATAATATTATCTATCCGACCCTGTAAAAGTATCTCTTCTTTGCAATGGGTAATCTATCAAAATATATTAAAATTAAAAAAATATTTATTAAGTCGGTTATTACAACGTAACTGTGCCTCTCCCGACTCTAGCTCCCTGATTAATGCTCTGAGGGTCATTTAACCTCTAATAAAAATTAAAGAGCATAATATTATCTATCCGGCCCTGTAAAAGTATCTCTTCTTTGCAATGGGTAATCTATCAAAATATATTAAAATTAAAAAAATATTTATTAAGTCGGTTATTACAACGTAACTGTGCCTCTCCCGACTCTAGCTCCCTGACTAATGCTCTGAGGGTCATTTTACCTCTAATAAAAATTAAAGAGCATAATATTATCTATCCGGCCCTGTAAAAGTATCTCTTCTTTGCAATGGGTAATCTATCAAAATATATTAAAATTAAAAAAATATTTATTAAGTCGGTTATTACAACGTAACTGTGCCTCTCCCGACTCTAGCTCCCTGATTAATGCTCTGAGGGTCATTTAACCTCTAATAAAAATTAAAGAGCATAATATTATCTATCCGGCCCTGTAAAAGTATCTCTTCTTTGCAATGGGTAATCTATCAAAATATATTAAAATTAAAAAAATATTTATTAAGTCGGTTATTACAACGTAACTGTGCCTCTCCCGACTCTAGCTCCCTGACTAATGCTCTGAGGGTCATTTTACCTCTAATAAAAATTAAAGAGCATAATATTATCTATCCGGCCCTGTAAAAGTATCTCTTCTTTGCAATGCGTAATCTATCAAAATATATTAAAATTAAAAAAATATTTATTAAGTCGGTTATTACAACGTAACTGTGCCTCTCCCGACTCTAGCTCCCTGATTAATGCTCTGAGGGTCATTTAACCTCTAATAAAAATTAAAGAGCATAATATTATCTATCCGGCCCTGTAAAAGTATCTCTTCTTTGCAATGGGTAATCTATCAAAATATATTAAAATTAAAAAAATATTTATTAAGTCGGTTATTACAACGTAACTGTGCCTCTCCCGACTCTAGCTCCCTGACTAATGCTCTGAGGGTCATTTTACCTCTAATAAAAATTAAAGAGCATAATATTATCTATCCGGCCCTGTAAAAGTATCTCTTCTTTGCAATGGGTAATCTATCAAAATATATTAAAATTAAAAAAATATTTATTAAGTCGGTTATTACAACGTAACTGTGCCTCTCCCGACTCTAGCTCCCTGACTAATGCTTTGAGGGTCATTTTACCTCTAATAAAAATTAAAGAGCATAATATTATCTATCCGGCCCTGTAAAAGTATCTCTTCTTTGCAATGGGTAATCTATCAAAATATATTAAAATTAAAAAAATATTTATTAAGTCGGTTATTACAACGTAACTGTGCCTCTCCCGACTCTAGCTCCCTGACTAATGCTCTGAGGGTCATGTTACCTATAATAAAAATTAAAGAGCATAATATTATCTATCCGACCCTGTAAAAGTATCTCTTCTTTGCAATGGGTAATCTATCAAAATATATTAAAATTAAAAAAATATTTATTAAGTCGGTTATTACAACGTAACTGTGCCTCTCCCGACTCTAGCTCCCTGATTAATGCTCTGAGGGTCATTTAACCTCTAATAAAAATTAAAGAGCATAATATTATCTATCCGGCCCTGTAAAAGTATCTCTTCTTTGCAATGGGTAATCTATCAAAATATATTAAAATTAAAAAAATATTTATTAAGTCGGTTATTACAACGTAACTGTGCCTCTCCCGACTCTAGCTCCCTGACTAATGCTCTGAGGGTCATTTTACCTCTAATAAAAATTAAAGAGCATAATATTATCTATCCGGCCCTGTAAAAGTATCTCTTCTTTGCAATGGGTAATCTATCAAAATATATTAAAATTAAAAAAATATTTATTAAGTCGGTTATTACAACGTAACTGTGCCTCTCCCGACTCTAGCTCCCTGATTAATGCTCTGAGGGTCATTTAACCTCTAATAAAAATTAAAGAGCATAATATTATCTATCCGGCCCTGTAAAAGTATCTCTTCTTTGCAATGGGTAATCTATCAAAATATATTAAAATTAAAAAAATATTTATTAAGTCGGTTATTACAACGTAACTGTGCCTCTCCCGACTCTAGCTCCCTGACTAATGCTCTGAGGGTCATTTTACCTCTAATAAAAATTAAAGAGCATAATATTATCTATCCGGCCCTGTAAAAGTATCTCTTCTTTGCAATGGGTAATCTATCAAAATATATTAAAATTAAAAAAATATTTATTAAGTCGGTTATTACAACGTAACTGTGCCTCTCCCGACTCTAGCTCCCTGACTAATGCTCTGAGGGTCATGTTACCTATAATAAAAATTAAAGAGCATAATATTATCTATCCGACCCTGTAAAAGTATCTCTTCTTTGCAATGGGTAATCTATCAAAATATATTAAAATTAAAAAAATATTTATTAAGTCGGTTATTACAACGTAACTGTGCCTCTCCCGACTCTAGCTCCCTGATTAATGCTCTGAGGGTCATTTAACCTCTAATAAAAATTAAAGAGCATAATATTATCTATCCGGCCCTGTAAAAGTATCTCTTCTTTGCAATGGGTAATCTATCAAAATATATTAAAATTAAAAAAATATTTATTAAGTCGGTTATTACAACGTAACTGTGCCTCTCCCGACTCTAGCTCCCTCACTAATGCTCTGAGGGTAATTTTACCTCTAATAAAAATTAGAGAGCCTAATATTATCTATCCGACTCTGTAAAAGTATCTCTTCTTTACAATGGGTAATCTATCAAAATATATTAAAATTAAAAAAATATTTATTAAGTAGGTTATTACAACGTAACTGTGCCTCTCCCGACTCTAGCTCCCTGACTAATGGTCTGAGGGTAATTTTACCTCTAATAAAAATTAAAGAGCATAATATTATCTATCCGGCCCTGTAAAAGCATCTCTTCTTTACAATGGGTAATCTATCAAAATATATTAAAACTAAAAAAATATTTATTAAGTCGGTGTTTACAACATAACAGTGCTTCTCCCGACTCTAGCTCCCTCACTAATGCTCTGAGGGTAATTTTACCTCTAATAAAAATTAGAGAGCATAATATTATCTATCCGACTCTGTAAAAGTATCTCTTCTTTGCAATGGGTAATTTATCAAAATATATTAAAATTACAAAAATAGTTATTAAGTCGGTTTTTACAACATAACTGTGCCTCTCCCGACTCTAGCTCCCTGAGTAATGCTCTGAGGGTAATTTTATATCTAATAAAAATTAAAGAGCATAATATTATCTATCCGGCCCTGTAAAAGTATCTCTTCTTTGCAAAGGGTAATCTATCAAAATATATTAAAACTAAAAAAATATTTATTAAGTCGGTTTTTACAACCTAACTGTGCCTTTCCCGACTCTAGCTCCCTCACTAATGCTCTGTGGGTAATTTTATCTCTATTAAAAATTAGGGAGTATAATATTATCTATCCGACTCTGTAAAAGTATCTCTTCTTTGCAATGGGTAATCTATCAAAATAAATTAAAACAAAAAAAAATTTTTAAGTCTCCCGACTGTACCTTCGTGCATGCAAAACCAATAAACGGGGTAGAATTGCAATACAATTAACAGTTCTGTTGCTAGGTGGTTTAAGGAAACCGTAACAAAGTATACACCAAACACCCCCGACTAATAACCTTATTTGTAGTTGAGAGCAGAAAAACTACCCTCGTCGAATAGATTGAACCGGCAACAAACTAGCGGAAAATTAGCACAAGTTTTAGAAATGGACACATTTTGCCTTAAAAGAAAAGAGATAAGATCGAACAGGGGATGACATAAATGATGCGTAAAAATGAAACTTTTGAATTGTTATTTTCTTTATAAGTTTTTCTATTGCTTTTCGTCACAAATTAATATCGTTAGCCTCTAGCCTTCAATAAAGAAAAAATCCTCCAAGTCACGTCTAATCAAGTAATCGGTCAATTACTCTAACACGCAGCTCGCATAGTAACATTTTGTTTTACACAAAGTTAAAGTATTTCAACTACTAGGTGAAATATAATATTAGGGACGTTTAGTAGGTTTTCCACTTTTCCGGAAAGTTAAACGTTTTGAACAATTTTCTATTTTTTGTTAAAAAATAAAACAAAGTAGTAAAAACAGTTTTAACGAACATTGTTTTAATTATTAGTAAACCGTCAAAGCGTTGAGAACGTCGATTTTAATTAAGCTACTCATTAGGTATACAGGGTGCTTCATAAATAAGTGGCGTGTTTAATTTAAATTGTTCGTTAGTGTTGCAGTTTTGGCACTTGTTGTAACAGCTCATTAGTTTTGAATTGTTTTCCACTTTCATTTTCAGTCTAGTGAACTGAAGGTGGTGGTCACTGGTAATCACCATCACCATTCACCATCATGATAGTGACCACTGGGTGCCCAGGCCTGCTTAGCTATTGATTACCTACCTTACAGCTCAGACTTTACCACCAGTTTGAGATCAGGTTGGCTCAGTACGACGAAGCAGTCTTTGACTTATAAAACACCCTGTATAATCAGACACAAAAGTTAACAGAAATTAATATTTCAACAAATTTAGAAAATTTCATTATTACGATGAAATAAAGTTATAATTACCCCATGTTGTTTTTTTTTCTGGGGTTTTTAATTAACAAAAAATAATATACAAACTTTCGGTTAATTTAATTTTGAGTGAAAATTTAACTTGGGGTTATAAGAGCAAAATTTTGTCTCACTCCATCTCTTAAAGTTACTTAAACCCTTCAGTTTGTGACAGTAAACTTTACAAACCTAATATACCAAGTTTGCAGTTGTCCTTAATTAAGCAAAGGAGTACATCGTGGAATATCTACCTACATAACGTAAATTAATTGATTAATTATCCCTTTTGTTTTCATCTTCAGGATTGAACTTATAATAACAAATATTAATGGATTAGCAAATTATTTTAAATTTTGTATCGTATTGTAACATTATAAATAAGATTTAGGGCGTCTTTCGAAAATCCAAATTAATAGGCTGTTTGCTCAAAGATTGAATTTCAAATGCCATTTGTTGTGATTAATGTTAGGGAAATTGTTGGGATAGTTAAATATGGAAATGCAAGCAATTAAGTATGTTATTGAGCCTTGTAGTTTAATATTCTGATATGTTTGTTACAGTATAAAATGAATATCATATTATTGATAAACAGTTTTGTACAAGACTCGGTGCACACTTTATTTACAAATGGTTTATATTAAACTAACCTTTTAGTTAGAGTTAGAGGGTCATCGTGTTTTAAATTAAATTTAGAGGGAAAATGCAAATTTGTAACCCTGCACATATGTTAATATACAGGGTGACCCACTGAGATTAATATAAGACGATTTGAGCCAATAGAAATATTTAACCTAGCTGCCATATTTAATTTTTGAAAATACATCAAAAATAGAAATATTTGAAATAAGTCAGTTTTCACAAAACGCATTGTCTCTCCCAATCCTAGCTTCTTAACAACTGGTCTAGGGTTATTTTACCTTTAATAAAAATTTCAGAGCATAAAATTATCTATTTGAGCCAATAAAAATATTTAACCTAGCTGCCATATTTAATTTACGAAAATACATCAAAAATAGAAAAATTTGAAATAAGTCAGTTTTCACAAAACGCATCGTCTCTCCCAATCCTAGCTTCTTAACAAGTGCTTTAGGGTTATTTTACCTTGAATAGAATTATAGAGCATAAAATTATCTATTTGAGCCAATAAAAATATTTAACCTAGCTGCCATATTTAATTTATGAAAATATATCAAAAATAGAAAAATTTGAAATAAGTCAGTTTTCACAAAACGCATTGTCTCTCCCAATCCTAGCTTCTTAACAAGTGCTTTAGGGTTATTTTACCTTGAATAGAATTATAGAGCATAAAATTATCTATTTGAGCCAATAAAAATATTTAACCTAGCTGCCATATTTAATTTACGAAAATACATCAAAAATAGAAAAATTTGAAATAAGTCAGTTTTCACAAAACGCATCGTCTCTCCCAATCCTAGCTTCTTAACAAGTGCTTTAGGGTTATTTTACCTTGAATAGAATTATAGAGCATAAAATTATCTATTTGAGCCAATAAAAATATTTAACCTAGCTGCCATATTTAATTTATGAAAATATATCAAAAATAGAAAAATTTGAAATAAGTCAGTTTTCACAAAACGCATCGTCTCTCCCAATCCTAGCTTCTTAACAAGTGCTTTAGGGTTATTTTACCTTGAATAGAATTATAGAGCATAAAATTATCTATTTGAGCCAATAAAAATATTTAACCTAGCTGCCATATTTAATTTATGAAAATATATCAAAAATAGAAAAATTTGAAATAAGTCAGTTTTCACAAAACGCATTGTCTCTCCCAATCCTAGCTTCTTAACAAGTGCTTTAGGGTTATTTTACCTTGAATAGAATTATAGAGCATAAAATTATCTATTTGAGCCAATAAAAATATTTAACCTAGCTGCCATATTTAATTTACGAAAATACATCAAAAATAGAAAAATTTGAAATAAGTCAGTTTTCACAAAACGCATCGTCTCTCCCAATCCTAGCTTCTTAACAAGTGCTTTAGGGTTATTTTACCTTGAATAGAATTATAGAGCATAAAATTATCTATTTGAGCCAATAAAAATATTTAACCTAGCTGCCATATTTAATTTATGAAAATATATCAAAAATAGAAAAATTTGAAATAAGTCAGTTTTCACAAAACGCATTGTCTCTCCCAATCCTAGCTTCTTAACAAGTGCTTTAGGGTTATTTTACCTTGAATAGAATTATAGAGCATAAAATTATCTATTTGAGCCAATAAAAATATTTAACCTAGCTGCCATATTTAATTTATGAAAATATATCAAAAATAGAAAAATTTGAAATAAGTCAGTTTTCACAAAACGCATTGTCTCTCCCAATCCTAGCTTCTTAACAAGTGCTTTAGGGTTATTTTACCTTGAATAGAATTATAGAGCATAAAATTATCTATTTGAGCCAATAAAAATATTTAACCTAGCTGCCATATTTAATTTACGAAAATACATCAAAAATAGAAAAATTTGAAATAAGTCAGTTTTCACAAAACGCATCGTCTCTCCCAATCCTAGCTTCTTAACAAGTGGTCTAGGGTTATTTTACCTTGAATAGAAATTATAGAGCATAAAATTATCTATTTGAGCCAATAGAAATATTTAACCTAGCTGCCATATTTAATTTTTGAAAATAAATCAAAATAGAAAAATATGTGTTAAGTTGGTTTTTACAAAATGCAACATCTCTCCGACTCTAGCTCCTTAACAGGTGGTCTGAGGGTAATTTGACCATTAATAAAAATTATAGAGCTTAAAATTATGTATCAAAACCAATAAAAATATTTAACTATAGCTGTTCATGTCTATTTTAATAAATCCTGGCAAATATCGTGAAATATAATTTCTTTCCAAATTTAATTCCCAGTAGCTACTTAATTTGACAAACAAATTAATAAACATTCAACAAATAATTCATTTTATGAAGCTCAAATTCTTTTTAATAAAAAAAAAGACAGCGTTTAATTTCATTTAAGAAAGAAAAATTTAATTGAAATGGTTTAATTTTTAATTTCCATAGCTAATTATCATCCATAGCATTTTATTCTGATTTTAAATTAAAATGGAAAGAAACTTTTATAATTATTATAATAAAATTAGTTTTTTATAATATTTATTAAGCTTTGTGAATATTTCTAGAAAAACTTAATTAGTTTAATTGTTTTACTTTATACCAATTTAAGTTTGGAAATTGTTGAAGAAAACTTGGAACTCTTGAAGCAATTAAATACAATTTTAACTTTCGTTATAATACATAGATTTTATTCTTAACAATGTTAAATATTTTTATACTGTGTTCTACAGTGTGGCATAAACTAGGAAGCCACTTATATAGGAGACTTATACCGAGATGGCTTTAAAAGGATGCGAAAATTTAACGTGCAGTGCAGTCTGCATCACAAAAATGCCCAAAATGGTTGCCTGTGTGTCTGTACGTAACGCCCAAAAAGACCAAACTTTTTGTACATTTTTCTATATTTTAAACTCTCGTAAAATTAGCTTTAGTACGTACGAAAAAGTCTTGTTGTGACCACATCATAGTTCTTCTAGTTTTCGTAGGTGAGTCGGGTATACACTAGAGCCTCAACCACCCTTATACATAGAAACACCCTATAAAAGAACAAAATTTAAGCTAATCTACCCTGTACATTTTTTTACTCTTAAAACCCACTATTAAATATCATTTAATCTTATTTTATCAAAGGGCACATTTTGACGGTTTCAATTAAAATTAAAATATGATAATTGTAGAAATTATTTCTCTTTCATAACACTTTTCTTTGCAAAAGTTGCCGTAAAATTTTTACGACTTAATTTAACTTGAAGGTTACAAAGAGTTTTTAGGAAAGGTTCAAAATTTACTCCACACGAAATATTATAATAAGATAATTACAAAAGACGATAAGACGGATAATTTAACTTAATTAAACGTTTACTAAATACACCAAAAATGCAAATTTAGGTCAAGATACTCTGTGTAGAGCGTAGTTTGGTTAGTGATTTTAAAAAGTTAAGGGTTTTACAAATTATCGATTAACTTAAGGTGATTTTATAATTATAGAAGCGTGCAGAATAAAA
Source organism: Malthinus seriepunctatus (assembly GCA_963924605.1). Taxonomy (NCBI): domain Eukaryota; kingdom Metazoa; phylum Arthropoda; class Insecta; order Coleoptera; family Cantharidae; genus Malthinus; species Malthinus seriepunctatus. The sequence continues at coordinate 39,547,215 of OZ004603.1, forward strand.
AGTGCTGACTTACTGGTCCTATAGGAATCTTAATAGCTCAGTGGCTCAGACTCACAATAAAATCATTTTCATAGGGGTAACTAATAGAAATAGGGGTCGGAGTAGAGCAAAATTAAACATCAAATAAGTAAAAGTGTTTCAAACCCGATGTCTCAACTGGATATGTTGGAATTATTTAAGACTTTCAGTCGGTCTGCAAACTTGACTTTCATGCAACAAAATGCTGTTTTTTATTACACATGTATTTTAATAGAGTGTGGGCCATGAAACTTTTAGGTCCCGTTTTTGGGGTTTTTGCTTATATTTCAAAAACTGTGGGTCCTAATGAAGAAATAACCTCAGCAAAATGAAAGCGTATGAAATTTCCTACAAGATTGTTTTTATCATTTTTTCTATATTCCTTATAGTTTTCGAAATATCCGCCCTCAAAAATCATTAATGTATGAAAAAATTGTTACTTGGCGTTTCTCGTCAAACGTTTGCCTCTAGCACCTCAGCTTTTTGTTTTATAGCAAAGGTCTTTAGAAAAGAAGTTGTAGAGCATTAAATTTCCTTTATTATTTTTCTCTTACACTGTTTCCCCATGACCCACCGTTTTTGAGATATAGCGAATACCCCAATACCGGGACCTTTCCACCCCTTCCTCTCCTTAGCCGTATAGCTAGGACCGGGGACTTTTAGTATTCTTACCTCCTAACTGCTCCAAACACATTCCTGAAAAAAAACATTTTACATCCCTTTTTTAAGCGTACGTTGACTGGACTAAACTCTGTACAGACGCAGCTAAGCCACGCCCAAAAATGCGCGCGAAATTTGAATAGAATTTTTCTATTGGTCGAATTTTGAAAATACTTTTTATAACACTCACACAAGAATTGACATGCGTCAACCTTATTTGACAGAAATTTGTAAGGAGTGGCTTAGCTGCATCTGTTCGCTGGCCAGAGTATAGTAATAATATTTTCGTTATTTGAGTTGTAGTCAAAAATCACCAGGAACTACAAGATTCGTGATCCACTCTGTACACTATAATACAAAATTTCTATTATAAAGTTTAATGTTGCTATAACAACGGCAAACCTTTATAATGTAGCTAATAAGTTCTATTTAACTTTATTGGACAAAAACTGAAAATTTAACTTTTGTTTATCTATAATTATAATTTCATAATATGTCTCGGTTGGCAAAACAATTTGTTTAATTAAAAAATGTGCAATGAAAACAATGAAAATGTTGCTTAAACTGTTAAAAAGAGGTCCACTATATCACTCGATGGTTTTTAATTACTTTTCATTTTAATTGGAAGAGTGAAAAGTTTAACAAAACATTTAATTTAAAGCTACATAGTTGGGTTTGGGATTTAATTAGTACAAATATTTAGATTATGAACCCACAGGTGAATTGAAATGGTGCACTTTTTATACCCAAATAAATAGTTATCCTTACACCGGTTGTCCACTACCAAAAAAGAGGGGAATATAGCGAGAGTAGTGAGTGTTGCCTATGCATTAGGCGTTTATAGTAGTCCCAACGAAAGAAAGGCCCATCACGTGATTACCTTTGCAGTTGCGCAGTAGTTTTGTGGTTTCATGGAGGGGCGTGGCTCTGAAGCCACGCCTCGCGCAGATTTGGTCACGTGGTGGCCTTTCTTTTCGTTGGGACTACTTGAGCACTTTATGGAAACCCTGAGTGTGTCGTTCAGTTAAAAAGCATTGTCATTTTTTACCACAAGGAGCATCAAAGATACTCTAGCTATAGTGAATACATTTTAAAGTTTTAATTTAAATAGACACTCCCTATTGACTGTTTCAAATTAGTCATAGTTAACACCTTTAAAAAGCATGCTTTTAAGAAATAAATTAGGGATGTATTGTATACAAAAGGCGTAATAGTATAAATATAAACCCTCACCTGCATTATGTCGATCTATCAAAAGGCTTTCATCGCGTGTTGCTAACGAACGCGTTCATGTTGACAGATAACATGGGCTTTAATTAATTTATGATGCGTATAACCTACCTAACAGTTATCGGCGATATCAAAAGGTTAGTTTCATTATTTTTTTATTACGGTAGACTTCAGTAGTATAGCTACGCTGGTTCTCCACCAGATGTCATATTATTAAAAATGGCGAGGAATTTAAATTTTGAGGCAAGTGGGCGTGTAAATTTAAAAATGCAAGTCTAAAAATAGGTGTGGAGTAGGCGTACGAATTTTAAAAAGAGGTGGGAAGTAGTAGTACTTATTTCAAAATTCAAAATGGCACTCAAAGTTATCGGTGGTAATTTGGAGAGTGGGAATTGGGAGAATGGGATGTCGAAATGACGTCACAGGTGGGGAGATTTAAAGCATGGGAGCTCTATTGCAAAGTAAATATGGGGGGCAACGCCTTAAACTTTTAAAGGAGGCTTCGATGCTTGCATCCAACAGTGGGCTTCTGAATGGGGGATCCAACATCTAAAAAGGGCATTTGAAATGGGGGCTTTGGGCTTTAAACTTTTAAAAGTTGCTCTAAATGAAGGCTCTTTGGCTGAGAGCAACTCCTTAAATTTTTAAAGAGAAAGCTTCGGTCCCTGGGGCCCTGCATCCAAAATTGGGCTTCTAAATAGAGAATCAACATCTGAAGGGGGCATTTGAAATAAGCCCCAAATGATTTCAACTTTCAAAAGGTGCTTCTAAATGGGGGATAACAAAAATCCAAATAGTTCTTTGAAAAATTATTCTATTTATAGCCCTCAAATGGCCTTAATCCGACACTGAATAATCTGCTACGAAATACCAATCTTCTTAGTAGATACGAACATTGAAAATTCTATTATTTAACACCTCAGAAGCCACTAATAGTTAATTATCCAGATCGCGATGCCTATTGTATGTACCTTCTACAACACTAACTATTAAAGATGTAAGATTTACAGCTGAAATTGTTGGGATTATTGCAAAAAACGACGCATTTCGATACTTTAGTACGAATAATAACCCTCTCTGTTAGCCATTGTTATTAAATTACATCAATTTGTGTCAGAAATAATCCTAAATTACTAATCATTTTTCTATTGTAATGTTTCTATTGCTTTTTCATTTGTTGGATAAAAAAACGATATTCAATATATGAACACAAAAAATTAAATGAACCGGAACTTGAGCCTTAAAGGGGTGGTTATTAATTTGTTTTATCAAAACAATATAAATTCAATATAAAAAGTATCAAAAAAATTATTAATGAAAATCCTGATGGTTTAAAAAAAATTAACTCGAGAGCATGAATGTAAAATCAATAATTCAATTTGCTATTTTTTTAAATTTTATTCAAATCATCTTCATTTTTCTCATTTAATCGACGCACGAATAAGAATATTGGTCGATTGTATTTACAAATTTGAATATTAATTTTCACATCGTCACGTACTATGGTCGTAATCCTGTAATTTCAATTTGAAAAGCCTTAATCCTACACCCTTAACAACTGTCAGAAGTTTTCATGAATTCGCAAAATATAAAATAACGAGACGTCGAGGGAAATAATATGAAACAATAATTAGGCACTTTGGGGCTATTTGTGAAAGAAAGAGAACCGAGCGTGATTTAAAAACAATAAAATTTTTGAATATTTACATATTAAATACGTTGGGAAAAACGAATTTTTTTCTATTGTATTGCAAATTAGTTTTATTAGAGAGAGTTGTTCCAAATTAAACATGTGCGTAGATGCCAGTCGAGCTTACGGAGTAGAAGCCTCTACAAAGTGTATTTTATATCTGCAGCAAAATAGATAAAACTCTGATGTGGCCATAAAGGAACTTTATCATGTATTTTAAAGCTATTATTAAGTATTTAAAATTTTAAAAATTGGTCTCATTTCCGGTTAAACCGGAAGTACAGTATAAAAGTATTTGGTTTCAACAGATAGCTAATTTTACGATCTTCCAAACTATTACAAAATTTACAGGGTGTTGTATTTAAATTAAGAAAGTTGCTTTTATTTCCGGTTAAACCGGAAGTCAAAATATAAAGTTTTTAGTACCACGTAACAGCTAGTTATACGAGCTTTTAAAATATTAAAAAATATACAGGGTTTTTCTAAAAAAATTAATATTTTTGTAATTTCCAGTTTAACCGGAAGCGTTTTGTTAACTAAAAATAGAATCAAATAATAGATATTTATGAGATTGATACATTTACCAATTTTGAAGTTTTAATTTTGATTACAAAAGAAATGACAGGTTTTTGAAATTCTGACATTCAAAAAACTATAACTCCCGTCCTGGAAATTTTTATATTTCTGTAACTTCCGGTTTAAGAGGAAGCGTTTGTTAACCAAAAGTAGAATCAAATAATAGATATTTATAAGATTGATACGTTTTCCAATTTTGAAGTTTTAATTTTTAATACAAAAGAAATGACAGGTTTTTGAAATTCTAACATTCAAAAAATTATAACTCCCGTCCTGGAAATTTTTATATCTCTGTAACTTCCGGTTTAAGCGGAAGCGTTTGTTAACCAAAAATAGAATCAAATGATAGATATTCAGAGAATTGATACATTTACCAATTTTAAAGTTTTAATTTTTAATACGAAAGAAATGACGGATTATTGAAATTCTGACATTCAAAAATTCATAATTCCGGTCCTGGAAATTTCTAAGGAATGAAATGCGTGGGATTCGATAGGGCACTACGATGTCTATAACATATCCAAAAATTTAAAAAAAATATGCCCTTAAAAAATTTTGAGAAAATCCGTTTCAAAGTTTTGACCCCTTTTGTCCCCTTAAAAGTAGGCAATTTTGAAAAAAATTTAAAAATTGATTTGGTTAGAACGAAAACCTTTATGGCTATAAAATGCTGTTTTGAAATTTTTATAAAAATAATGACTGGCCAAGTTATAAGGGAAAAATCACAAAATGGGACAACATATTGTATTTGCCGCCATTTTAAATTTAAAATCTTATCACCATAAATGTTTTTCTTTTATTTTTTATTTTATCTTTCTTCATTTATTTTCATTATTCTATTTCTTTCATCTATTTTTCATTATTTTCATCTCTACTACTTGTTGTTTTACTACTCTGCGAGAAATTTTAGACTTTTATGAAATTTGGTATTTAAGTGTTTTCGAGGTCACTAATCACGAATTTGGTTTAAAAAATAAGAAATTCAAAATGGTGGATCCAAAATGGCCGCTAGAATCCACTAATTTTCATGGTATTTCAATGAAACTTGGTATTTAAGTGTTTCTGTGATCACTGATCACAAATTTGGTATCAAAAATAAGAAATTCAAAATGGTGGATTTAGAATGGCGGCTAGAATCCACTAATTTTCATGGGATTTTCATGATACTTGGTATTTAAGTTGTTTTACTACTCGGTGAGAATATTTTTAATTTTTTTAAATGGAACACCCTGTGTATTTTTCTATATTTCGACTTGTAATTAAGTCGCCTACATGGTCATATTAAATTTTTAAATTTCTTGGCGGTGCACAGTGGGCCAAGGATGCATGTAAAAGCGTACAAAATTCAAGATTTTATCGGACTTTAATGAAATTTGGTATTTAAGTGTTTTCGAGGTCACTAATCACGAATTTGGTTTAAAAAATAAGAAATTCAAAATGGTGGATCTAAAATGGCGGCTAGAATCCACTAATTTTCATGGTATTTGCATGAAACTTGGTATTTAAGTGTTTTTGAGATCACAAATTTGGTATCAAAAATAAGAAATTCAAAATGGTGGATTTAAAATGGCGGCTAGAATCCACTAATTTTTATGGGATTTTCATGAAACTTGGTATTTAAGTGTTTTTGAGATCACTGATCACAAATTTGGTATCAAAAATAAGAAATTCAAAATGGTGGATTTAAAATGGCGGCTAGAATCCACTAATTTTCATGGGATTATCATGAAACTTGGTGTTGTTTTACTACTCGGTGACAATATTTTAAATTTTTTAAATGGAACACCCTGTGTATTTTTCTATATTTCGACTTGTAATTAAGTCGCCTACATGGTCATATTAAATTTTTTTAATTTCTTGGTGGTGTTGCGAAGTTATTAATTTTTTTCTCAAAAAAAAACCTGCAACACGTGTTGCTTTATAATATCGTACCAAAGCCGTTATTCAAGGAATAATAACAAAAATTTTTTCCTAGGTAGTTATGACTATCCTCTATGCTATGAAATTAAAAAAAATTGTTTGTTTAAATTATACAGGGTGTTCATTAAAGCGACCCAAACTTACTTCTTTTTCAAATTACCAGCATAACTCGTTATTTTCAAACGGAACGCCCTGTATATTTTTACATATTTGAATATCTGGTAAAATTTAGATACTAAATTTCTAAAAATATACCGAGTGTTCTATCTTAATAATCATAAAAAATTACATTAGAACTTTGTACTCTAAGAATCGTTCTATTTGCACTTTTTTTGTCGACACCCTGTATTATTTAAGGTGCCAGTGTTTCTTTTAAAGCACCAATATATCGGTATAAATTTCTGATTATAAGTATAGGTTTTTCTATACCTAAGAATGATAAAAAAAGCACGATGGCAATCTCGAACTTAAAAAGCTATTGAAGACGAGTTTTTATTACTTTGAGTTTTCCTCAGTGAACTTTTTACATGAAAGAAAAACTAATTAAAATAATATTTCAAAAAAATCAATTTGAGTTTTCTATTATATCGTTTCTTTTGAAGTTGAAAAATACGACATTTTTACCTTCTCAACGAATCTGGAAACATTCAGAGGCTGATTTTTTAATTTTCACAAAATTTTGAACTCAGGCACCTACGTACTAAAATGCTTACCGAGAGCATTCTATGCTTGGCTGTCTTACAGAGTATAGATTATCTTCACTTGTTTACGTTGTCTTGGCCACCTAGTTCTACATGGAATCTATTTGTGGCATGATGCTCGTGAGAGGCTCAAGTTTCATCATATCCCCCTTTCATTGTTTTAATTTTATCCTAGAGTGTACCACAGAGGTGTTGCTCTTTATAGACCACAGATGGAGCTCGCATTGGATTGTCTCTTTCTTTACATGCGTTTAACAAGACTTCTATGACTTCACTTGGGCGGATGCTCGTGGCACATGTTGTAGAGACATAATGCACACTCTGGAGGTTTCGTACTGACCTTTGTGCACGACGTTCTTCCTCTTTGAGCCACTATATGCTGCATTTCTACTGAATATTTGATATGTCGTTTCTATTACTAATATAAAGATTTCTTTTCTAGAGTTGGACCTGGATTTTTTAGAACGACGACAAAATGCAGGTTCAGTTCCAGAAGTTTCTGAAAGTACAACAAAAAGTCCGATTGAAGTTAGTCCTGAATCGGTTGATCGAGTTAAAGTTATTGTTTTGGGGGCACCTGCCGTTGGAAAAACGAGCATTATTCAGGTAAGTTTTTGAATTAAAATTTTCTCTCTCGAGTATAACGAGAAAACTAAAAAAAAGAAAAACTAAATGCACGTTTGGAAAAATACAACATATATATCCATTTTACCTTTTGAAGTGAAGCAAATGATTGAATTTCTATCGAACCACAAAATCCCTAATGTATAATTTATCACCGACGGTATATTTAAACGTACCCGTAAATCTCTAAATTTATGCTGTGAAAGTCTAATGTATACAGGTAAACAACGTATCTTTCATTGTACGAATATAAAAAAAAGGATTATTACTTTTTATGCCACTTTTATATTTTTGCAAACGTTAAAAGTTTATTTATAATTCTCATCCTTGTTTAAGATTTGAATAAAAGATTCGTTTTTTTCAAAAATTTTGTCTAAATTTAATATGTATGAGTTTGGGTGACGACTTAAACTTATAAATAAATAATTCATACAAAAAACTTTTTAATCTATTTAAAAAACTTTTAACGTGAATGGACCATAATCAAGAAAATTAAAATAAAATAAATTATAAAATTAAAATAAATATTCAGGGCAATTTCTGAAACTGTAAAAGTAAAAGAAAAAACTGAAAATTTAGTTTTTCGACTGTAGTTTGAAAATGGTTTTACTTTATAAAAAAATTTTTCCGGAATATTTTTTAGCAGGCTCAAAGATCTATTAAATGATACTAAACTCGATATTTTATCACATCGACGCTAAGCGTCGCGACGTTCAACTTTTCAAAAAGTAGACATTGCGACGCGTTTGGTTGATGTGATAAAAAGTCGAGTTTAGTATCGTTTGATAGCTCTTTTGACCTCCTAAAAAATTTTCCTGAGAATTTTGTTTCAAAAGTAAACCATTTTGAAACTACAGTCGAAAAACTAAACTACCAATTTTCATTTTACCCTACTATAGCCTGCTATAGCTATATAAATACATATTTTTTAATTTTAATTTATATGCTCTTCTGTAGGACGTAAGATCTAAGACGTCGTATTTGAATACCTTTACATTACGATATAAAGGGGTAGTAGCTGAAAACCTAGTCCTTTAGTCTTAGCAACCCACGCAGTATAAGCCCAAAACAAATTTTAACAGTTAAATTATTTAATCCTCTTAGACTGCTGTGGATGATTAAGCAAACTAATTAAAATTACGTTGTAAACAGCTCTTCGATTTTGGATTATCTATTTCTTATTTCTTCCTGAAGCACTACATTTACCTCTCTTGATAAAGTAAAGCCATTAATTGTTTTAATGAAAGAAATTTATTTTACTTAATAAACGTTAAAACCGTCTAATATTTCTTCGTGTTGCACTACTGCATATAAGCATACAAGAAAGTGGGAAACGGGAGCATACTGATGGGCCCTCAAGAAGATCGTGAGAAGGGATATGAGTTCTGCTTAGGTCTATTTGTCCATTATATAGATTAGTCCTTCATACGGACCTTTATAAACGTCTCTCAACACTTGCTTGGATGAACGTCATCCATAGCTTTTCTTGCACTGGCTTCCAGATACGTAGAAGAGTTTCCAAAGCAGCGGCAATTCTTCCATATTGAGACGCTTATTTCGCTCATACTATGATTCATGCAGTTATTTTTAAACTTGTACGAAAACAGACCCTGCGGACTCTCCATGAACTAGAGCTCATCCAGAGCAATAACTCTTATTATTACGTATTCTTGATTTTTTTAGCGACACGTATCGTCAAAGAAAAAAAATTCAAGTATATTATTTTTATAATTTTATTAGGTCATTTGTTTAATTAAAAATTATTTATGCATGATTTATTTAAATATTTTACAACAGTCGTTGAATATTAAAAAAAAAAGCCTGGAAACCCTCCAACTTTTTTTCAACTATGTATTAACAATCGAAATAATTAAATCCAAACTTTTAATTGGAAAGGTTTTTTCCCTCTCATCTACATCACCATTTTATATTATATTTTTGACTTACAAATGATACGAAATTATAAAAAGGTAAAAAATTAAAAAAAAAACTCATAAAAAAAGTCCTGAAAGTTTATTGAATAAATGATGAATTTTGTACGCTTGTCAAACTCTTAAGGGAATTTATTCTTAAGGGAAGGGAATAATTTCGTTATTTATAGTATACAATTTATACAGGATGGCTTGAATTTCACGACTTTATTTAAATTAGCGATGTTGGGCACTATTACACGATTACTCAATTTGCCTATGAGAGCAGTCAGCAGGGTGATTCATCTAGACCAGTGTTTCTCAACCTTTTTAGTGCCATGTAACACACCGAAACCTTTCTAAAATTCTTATGCCCCATAATTTTTTATATTCAAAAATTTACCCATCTCGAGTAGCGACTGAGAGTGGCCATACGGTTAACTTAAACTCTGGACGAGTCCATTTTCTAATTGCCCCTCTTAAGAATCAAATTGCCCCCTGATCTAGACCCTATAGGGGTTCAACAGTAAATAAACTGAAGGAAAGTAATAACCACAGCGTATATCTCCAGTGATCACCACTTCCACTGGAGCAATTCCAAATCTAACTATGGAAAGGAACTGCTGTACATTATTAAGAATGTTTAACGATTTTTGGGGGTGAATATCTCAAAAACTATAAAGAATAGAGAAAAAATAAATAAAAATAATCTTGTAGGCAATTTAATAAGCTTTCAATTTGCTAAGAATAATTTTTTCTCTACGACTTACCGTTGCATTGTCGAGATATAAGTAAAAATTCCAAAAACGAGACCTTCCCACCGTTCCCTATTTTAGCCATCCAGCTAGGACCGGAAAGATAAAATAGTAAATGAAATTTAATGCTCTACAGCTTCTTTTTTTAAATATTTTACTATAAAACTAAAGGCTGAGGTGCTAAAGGCAAAAGTTTTACGAAAAACGTGAGGCAGATTTTTTTTTCTTACATTAACGATGTTTGTGGGCAGATATTTCGAAAAGTAAAGGAAATAGAAAAAAAATAAATAGAAACAATCTTGTAGGAAATTTAATAAGCTTTCATTTTGCAATTTTTTCTCTAGGACTCACAGTTTTCGAGATATAAGCGGAAACTCCAAAAATGGGACCTTTCCACCCCTCCCTCCCTTAACTAGGGCGGGGAAGATAAAATAAGAAATGAAATTGAATGCTCTACAATTTCTTTGCTGAAAAATTTCACTATACAATGAAGGACTGGGGTGCTGGAGACAGAATTTTACGAAAAACGTGAGGCAATTTTTTTTTCCTACATTAACGATTTTTGCGGGCGTATATCTCTAAAACTAAAAGGAATAGAAAAAAAATGAATAAGAAGAATCTTGTAGGAAATTTAATAAACTTTAATTTTACTCGGAATAATTTTTCCTTAGGGCCCATTGTTTTCAAAATATAAACAAACACCCAACAAACTGAACCGTTTCACCACTTTTCCTGAAGAAAAAAATTTCTTTTCTGTTTTTTCTGTTTTTCTGAATTTATGTTCTCTATAACCTCTTAGTTGACTAAACTATCTCTTTTAATCCGGATCTTTGACTAGACTATCTCTTTTAATCCGGATCTTAGAACCGCCATCTTAGAAAAATGGCGGCCGAAGTTGTTTTTTCTTTAATATCTAGCGTGCAACTTTATAGCAAACAAAGGCGCTAGAGGTTCAAGTCCCCTTACAACATCAAAAGGGAAATTTTCTGCATAGCAACCTGATACTCTTGTTTGATATGACGTTGTCTATTAATTAATAAACGTGTCAAAGAACGGGATTCTAAAAACAAGACATTAAAATTAGTTTCAGCGTATTGAACCTATCGCTCGGATTGGCCGAATTAAAACTTAAAACTAAGAAGTTTTTAAACTAGTGATTGATATTATTCTATGATAATATTAATTGAGTTTGATGTGGAAACTATGGTATTGGTGCAGAATATACTCATGTTAAACTTCTAAGGGATGCTTATTTAGTTGATGAATTTGAGTAAATTAATTCAGCTTATATGAGCGCAATAATATGTTTTATTAAGATGCAGAGCTTTGTAATACTCCTTTTGTAATATATCCACAAGTAACCGTATAACCATGTCTTTTGTCTTTTCAATTAAAACTAAGGGAGTATCCGACATAAACATAAACATAGTTTAGTTAAATTACAATAGAAACACTAGGGTGTGATTATTTTTGATGTCGTGTTTAAGCAACAAAATTTAATTGTCGAGGCTCTAGAGATGATACTAATTAAAATTATTAGATATTTTTGGTCGCTATCTCTCACTTGTATCTCTCTATCTATTTTAGCCAGTTTAATTCATAAGGTCTTTATTGGATTATTAGTATGCCAAGATCTCTCTACGTACGTACCTTCGCTCTTATCTATAGACTCGTTTTACCTAGTAAAACGTTATGTGATGCTTTGATGTGATTTGAATTACCTCTACCCTTGGCATAATTTCGAAAAATGTATCTGCAAGTAGGAAATTTTAAAAGTTTAATTTTTAAAGTGTGTTTTGAGTGTTTGAAATGAATACGTTATGCATGTTTTTGTAATTAAAAATTCAAATTTCACGATTTCGCGCGGTTTTTTCATAGTTTGCTTTCATGACGTGTTTCGCAAAAAGTATTGCTTGTACAGAAAATTTCATAGATGCGTAACTTGATCACAATGCCATGCTCTATCAAATGGCGCAAACAGAATTTTTATATTCGTATTCCTTTTCGAGTTAAAATATTTCAAAAGTTTACCTCCTTATGCTCACCCCTAACATGTACACATCTTATGTTATGTTATGTTTTGTTGTTATGTTGCTTTATGTACACCACTTCAAATATTCGAGATTGAAATACTATTTTTGGACGTTTTAGATTCTATTTCAATCGATCATTATATTGATTGATTTTTTGATTGATTGTTAGGTATCATTAATTAAGTGCCTGCAAGTTGTTAGATAAAACAGCACAAATAACTATAACTTGAAAGTTTGTTGAGATGTACAATATGTACATCTACGCCCTTAGTTCAACAAATATTTATTTTCTGAACATTTTCGACGAAAAAACAAATTTGCTGGCACAAATCGCGCTTGAGGGCATTAAAACAGTTTTTAAATACCTATTAAAATTAAACGAATAGCCTTCATTTCCTTTTAGTTTTTAATAGCTAATTAATATTCGTACGTAATTACTTTATTTTGCAGTAAAAATTATAACGTATCGTGCTTTTTTCAAAAATTATGTTTAAATATTTAATTTTTTTTATATAAGGAAAGTAACTTGTATTGTTTGATTTCTACATTATTTAGAGAGCATCCCCCCACTCCCCAACAGCATCAGTTCTTAGGGTCTCGTATAATTCGATTCTTGCGGATTTTAAGGGTACAGTTAGAGCTACGGACCTTAAATTTATTACCTCATTATTACTTAAAGGGTTTCGTACATCGTACACGAAACAATTATAAACAAAACTTACATCAAGTAAGCGAAAAAAATTTTTAAATTACATTTTATACACAGAAGGGCGACGTAGAGGAATATGGCAATCCCAAACAGTGATTGATTCATTTATTTCGTTGTTGTTTGTTAATTTCGTTAATAGGTTTTTTTGAAATCTTTAATTAAGATACAATTTAGTGATAAATCAAGTTCTTTACATCAGTCTCAATGTTTCGTGTTATCGTCCATTTTCTTTTCAGCTTTTGAAAGCCACATATTTGCTTCATTCTCTTTTGAGCTCTTCATTTTTCATTATTAACTGAATGCTCTGATTGCTGATCATTTTTAATTTCGAGCAATTCCAGTTAAGTACTAGTTTACCAGTTACATATTAAAATACAAACCTCTATGTTTTGCTTTATTCATATTTTTAGAGGCCATATTTAAAATCTTGTCCTGTCTATAGCTACTTGAGCCTAGGTCCTGATAATTAAGGATAGTCTTTCTACATGTTTTGACTTTATTACTACCAATTTTTGAGCAATTCCAGTTACTAGTTTAGCAGTTACATATTAAAATACAAACCCTTAAGTTTTGCATTATTAATATTCTTTAGGCTACATTTAAAGTCCTGTCCTGTCTACAGCTACCTAATCTTTGTCCTGGTAATTAAGGACAGTCTTTCTACACATTTTAACTTTACTACTACCAATTTTTGAGCAATTCCAGTTACTAGTTTACCAGTTACATATTAAAATACAAACCCTTAAGTTTTGCATTTTTAATATTCTTTAGGCTACATTTAAAGTCCTGTCCTGTCTATAGCTACCTAATGTTTGTACTGATAATTAAGGACAGTCTTTCTACACATTTTGACTTTACTACTACCAATTTTTGAGCAATTCCAGTTACTAGTTTACCAGTTACATATTAAAATACAAACCCTTAAGTTTTGCATTATTAATATTCTTTAGGCTACATTTAAAGTCCTGTCCTGTCTATAGCTACCTAATGTTTGTACTGATAATTAAGGACAGTCTTTCTACACATTTTGACTTTACTACTACCAATTTTTGAGCAATTCCAGTTACTAGTTTACCAGTTACATATTAAAATACAAACCCTTAAGTTTTGCTTTATTACTATTCTTTAGGCTACATTTAAAGTCCTGTCCTGTCTACAGCTACCTAATCATTGTCCTGGTAATTAAGGACAGTCTTTCTACACATTTTAACTTTACTACTACCAATTTTTGAGCAATTCCAGTTACTAGTTTACCAGTTACATATTAAAATACAAACCCTTAAGTTTTGCATTATTAATATTCTTTAGGCTACATTTAAAGTCCTGTCCTGTCTATAGCTACCTAATGTTTGTACTGATAATTAAGGACAGTCTTTCTACACATTTTGACTTTACTACTACCAATTTTTGAGCAATTCCAGTTACTAGTTTACCAGTTACATATTAAAATACAAACCCTTAAGTTTTGCATTATTAATATTCTTTAGGCTACATTTAAAGTCCTGTCCTGTCTACAGCTACCTAATCTTTGTCCTGGTAATTAAGGACAGTCTTTCTACACATTTTAACTTTACTACTACCAATTTTTGAGCAATTCCAGTTACTAGTTTACCAGTTACATATTAAAATACAAACCCTTAAGTTTTGCATTTTTAATATTCTTTAGGCTACATTTAAAGTCCTGTCCTGTCTATAGCTACCTAATGTTTGTACTGATAATTAAGGACAGTCTTTCTACACATTTTGACTTTACTACTACCAATTTTTGAGCAATTCCAGTTACTAGTTTACCAGTTACATATTAAAATACAAACCCTTAAGTTTTGCATTATTAATATTCTTTAGGCTACATTTAAAGTCCTGTCCTGTCTATAGCTACCTAATGTTTGTACTGATAATTAAGGACAGTCTTTCTACACATTTTGACTTTACTACTACCAATTTTTGAGCAATTCCAGTTACTAGTTTACCAGTTACATATTAAAATACAAACCCTTAAGTTTTGCTTTATTACTATTCTTTAGGCTACATTTAAAGTCCTGTCCTGTCTACAGCTACCTAATCATTGTCCTGGTAATTAAGGACAGTCTTTCTACACATTTTAACTTTACTACTACCAATTTTTGAGCAATTCCAGTTACTAGTTTACCAGTTACATATTAAAATACAAACCCTTAAGTTTTGCATTATTAATATTCTTTAGGCTACATTTAAAGTCCTGTCCTGTCTATAGCTACCTAATGTTTGTACTGATAATTAAGGACAGTCTTTCTACACATTTTGACTTTACTACTACCAATTTTTGAGCAATTCCAGTTACTAGTTTACCAGTTACATATTAAAATACAAACCCTTAAGTTTTGCTTTATTACTATTCTTTAGGCTACATTTAAAGTCCTGTCCTGTCTACAGCTACCTAATCATTGTCCTGGTAATTAAGGACAGTCTTTCTACACATTTTAACTTTACTACTACCAATTTTTGAGCAATTCCAGTTACTAGTTTACCAGTTACATATTAAAATACAAACCCTTAAGTTTTGCATTATTAATATTCTTTAGGCTACATTTAAAGTCCTGTCCTGTCTACAGCTACCTAATCTTTGTCCTGGTAATTAAGGACAGTCTTTCTACACATTTTAACTTTACTACTACCAATTTTTGAGCAATTCCAGTTACTAGTTTACCAGTTACATATTAAAATACAAACCCTTAAGTTTTGCATTTTTAATATTCTTTAGGCTACATTTAAAGTCCTGTCCTGTCTATAGCTACCTAATGTTTGTACTGATAATTAAGGACAGTCTTTCTACACATTTTGACTTTACTACTACCAATTTTTGAGCAATTCCAGTTACTAGTTTACCAGTTACATATTAAAATACAAACCCTTAAGTTTTGCTTTATTACTATTCTTTAGGCTTCATTTAAAGTCCTGTCCTGTCTACAGCTACCTAATCTTTGTCCTGGTAATTAAGGACAGTCTTTCTACACATTTTAACTTTACTACTACCAATTTTTGAGCAATTCCTGTTACTAGTTTAGCAGTTACATATTAAAATACAAACCCTTAAGTTTTGCATTATTAATATTCTTTAGGCTACATTTAAAGTCCTGCCCTGTCTACAGCTACCTAATCTTTGTCCTGGTAATTAAGGACAGTCTTTCTACACATTTTAACTTTACTACTACCAATTTTTGAGCAATTCCAGTTACTAGTTTACCAGTTACATATTAAAATACAAACCCTTAAGTTTTGCTTTATTACTATTCTTTAGGCTACATTTAAAGGCCTGTCCTGTCTATAGCTACCTAATGTTTGTCCTGGTAATTAAGGACAGTCTTTCTACACATTTTGACTTTAAGACTAGCAATTTTTGAGCAATTCCAGGTACTAGTTTACCAGTTACATATTAAAATACAAACCCTTAAGTTTTGCTTTATTACTATTCTTTAGGCTACATTTAAAGTCCTGTCCTGTCTACAGCTACCTAATCTTTGTCCTGGTAATTAAGGACAGTCTTTCTACACATTTTGACTTTAAGACTAGCAATTTTTGAGCAATTCCAGTTACTAGTTTACCAGTTACATATTAAAATACAAACCCTTAAGTTTTGCTTTAATACTATTCTTTAGGCTACATTTAAAGTCCTGTCCTGTCTACAGCTACCTAATCTTTGTCCTGGTAATTAAGGACAGTCTTTCTACACATTTTAACTTTATTACTACTAATTTTTGAGCAATTCCAGTTACTAGTTTACCAGTTACATATTAAAATACAAACCCTTAAGTTTTGCTTTATTACTATTTTTTAGGCTACATTTAAAGGCCTGTCCTGTCTATAGCTACCTAATGTTTGTCCTGGTAATTAAGGACAGTCTTTCTACACATTTTGACTTTGTGACTACCAATTTTTGAGCAATTCCAGGTACTAGTTTACCAGTTACATATTAAAATACAAACCCTTAAGTTTTGCTTTAATACTATTCTTTAGGCTACATTTAAAGTCCTGTCCTGTCTACAGCTACCTAATCTTTGTCCTGGTAATTAAGGACAGTCTTTCTACACATTTTAACTTTATTACTACTAATTTTTGAGCAATTCCAGTTACTAGTTTACCAGTTACATATTAAAATACAAACCCTTAAGTTTTGCTTTATTACTATTTTTTAGGCTACATTTAAAGGCCTGTCCTGTCTATAGCTACCTAATGTTTGTCCTGGTAATTAAGGACAGTCTTTCTACACATTTTGACTTTAAGACTAGCAATTTTTGAGCAATTCCAGGTACTAGTTTACCAATTACATATTAAAATACAAACCCTTAAGTTTTGCTTTATTAATATTCTTTAGGCTACATTTAAAGTACTGTCCTGTCTATAGCTACCTAATGTTTGTCCTGGTAATTAAGGACAGTCTTTCTACACATTTTGACTTTGTGACTACCAATTTTTGAGCAATTCCAGGTACTAGTTTACCAGTTACATATTAAAATACAAACCCTTAAGTTTTGCTTTATTACTATTCTTTAGGCTACATTTAAAGTCCTGTCCTGTCTATAGCTACCTAATCTTTGTCCTGATAATTAAGGACAGTTTTTCTACACATTTTGACTTTATGACTACCAATTTTTGAGCAATTCCAGTTATTAGTTTACCAGTTACATATTAAAATACAAACCCTTAAGTTTTGCATTATTAATATTTTTTAGGCTACATTTAAAGTCCTGTCCTGTCTATAGCTACCTAATCTTTGTCCTGGTAATTAAGGACAGTTTTTCTACACATTTTGACTTTATTACTACCAATTTTTGAGCAATTCCAGTTACTAGTTTACCAGTTACATATTAAAATACAAACCCTTAAGTTTTGCTTTATTACTATTCTTTAGGCTACATTTAAAGTCCTGTCCTGTCTATAGCTACCTAATTTTTGTCCTGATAATTAAGGACAGTTTTTCTACACATTTTGACTTTATTACTACAAATTTTTGAGCAATTCCAGTTACTAGTTTACCAGTTACATATTAAAATACAAACCCTTAAGTTTTGCTTTATTACTATTCTTTAGGCTACATTTAAAGTCCTGTCCTGATAATTAAGGACAGTTTTTCTACACATTTTGACTTTATTACTACTAATTTTTGAGCAATTGCAGTTACTAGTTTACCAGTTACATATTAAAATACAAACCCTTAAGTTTTGCTTTATTACTATTCTTTAGGCTACATTTAAAGTCCTGTCCTGTCTATAGCTACCTAATCTTTGTCCTGATAATTAAGGACAGTTTTTCTACACATTTTGACTTTATGACTACCAATTTTTGAGCAATTCCAGTTATTAGTTTACCAGTTACATATTAAAATACAAACCCTTAAGTTTTGCATTATTAATATTTTTTAGGCTACATTTAAAGTCCTGTCCTGTCTATAGCTACCTAATCTTTGTCCTGGTAATTAAGGACAGTTTTTCTACACATTTTGACTTTATTACTACCAATTTTTGAGCAATTCCAGTTACTAGTTTACCAGTTACATATTAAAATACAAACCCTTAAGTTTTGCTTTATTACTATTCTTTAGGCTACATTTAAAGTCCTGTCCTGTCTATAGCTACCTAATTTTTGTCCTGATAATTAAGGACAGTTTTTCTACACATTTTGACTTTATTACTACAAATTTTTGAGCAATTCCAGTTACTAGTTTACCAGTTACATATTAAAATACAAACCCTTAAGTTTTGCTTTATTACTATTCTTTAGGCTACATTTAAAGTCCTGTCCTGATAATTAAGGACAGTTTTTCTACACATTTTGACTTTATTACTACTAATTTTTGAGCAATTGCAGTTACTAGTTTACCAGTTACATATTAAAATACAAACCCTTAAGTTTTGCTTTATTACTATTCTTTAGGCTACATTTAAAGTCCTGCCCTGTCTATAGCTACCTAATCTTTGTCCTGATAATTAAGGACAGTTTTTCTACACATTTTGACTTTATGACTACCAATTTTTGAGCAATTCCAGTTACTAGTTTACCAGTTACATATTAAAATACAAACCCTTATGTTTTGCTTTATTACTATTCTTTAGGCTACATTTAAAGTCCTGTCCTGTCTATAGCTACCTAATCTTCCTCCTGATAATTAAGGGCAGTCTTTCTACACATTTTGACTTTACTACTACCAATTTTTGAGCAATTCCAGTTACTAGTTTACCAGTTACATATTAAAATACAAACCCTTAACTTTTGCTTTATTACTATTCTTTAGGCTACATTTAAAGTCCTGTCTTGTCTATAGCTACCTAATCTTTGTCCTGGAAATTAAGGACAGTCTTTATACACATTTTGCCTTTATGACTACCAATTTTTGAGCAATTCCAGTTACTAGTTTACCAGTTACATATTAAAATACAAACCCTTAACTTTTGTTTTATTACTATTCTTTAGGCTACATTTAAAGTCCTGTCTTGTCTATAGCTACCTAATCTTTGTCCTGGTAATTAAGGACAGTCTTTATACACATTTTGCCTTTATGACTACCAGTTTTTGAGCAATTCCAGTTACTAGTTTACCAGTTACATATTAAAATACAAACCCTTAAGTTTTGCTTTATTACTATTCTTTAGGCTACATTTAAAGTCCTGTCTTGTCTATAGCTACCTAATCTTTGTCCTTGTAATTAAGGACAGTCTTTCTACACATTTTGACTTTATTACTACCAATTTTTGAGCAACTCCAGTTACTAGTTTCCAGTTACATATTAAAATACAAACCCTTAAGTTTTGCATTATTAATATTCTTTAGGCTACATTTAAAGTCCTGTCCTGTCTATAGCTACCTAATCTTTGTCTTGATAATTAAGGACAATTCCAGTTACTAGTTTACCAGTTACATACTAAAATACAAACTCTTAAGTTTTGATTTATTTATTTTTTAGGCCACACTTAAAGTCTTGTCTTGTCTATAGCTGTTTGAGCTAGGTTCTGTTAATTTAGGGCAGTTTTTCTACATTATATTTGCTTTGTAGATAAAGAAATTTCAAGCAATTCCAATGATTAATTTAGCTAGTAAAATTTTAGTATAGCAATTACATTTAGTACACCATCTAAATTAACCATTGTGTCCAGAGAGGAAGCTAAGGATTGATTGAAACTGCTGAATTTTTAGTAAATATATAAGGTGCTAAAATGGCTTTCGGATCATATTGAAACACCCGTGTTCCTACTTCACTTAGCTAAAGTGCGTGATTTGAAAATGACGCTTTTGCTTGTCGTTTCAAAACATCTCTTTATACATTATTCGCCTTACTTTAAAAATTGTCACGTCTTGACGCACGTTGTAAGTAGAAAATGAAATTTATTTTTTAAAAATGGCTAACAATGATTGTTCTGAATCGCTGTAATATTTAACTCTAAAAGAGGAATGTCCATACGAACAAGAGATAATAATTAATGATAAAACGATACACGATAAATCTATATGCGGCAATGCTCGGCAATCGTTATCGAACGGGATGCAATCCCAAATGAAGGTAATTGAGTAGCGTACGTCTAGAATAAAGATTGAAAGCCCGTGTTTAGTTTTAGCAAAAATAATAACTTAAAAAAATAAAGTAAAAAATAACTTTTGAAGAGAGAAGTCGTTACATCAGAGTTTTCAGAAGCTTCGCTAAAAATATTTGGCATTCCTTCTGGAACACCCTTTTTAATATATATTAGCTTGAGGATTTAAATTTTGAGATCCAAATAATCCTCAGTTTATGGCAAACCCTTCGGTTTTATGCGGATTTAACTTTTAATTCCCCGAGGAATTAAACTTAACCATTAAAAAAATTTCGTTTATAAATTTCCACTTTTAGCTTTCTCGATCTTGGAAAATATTACATAAAGTCGTCTCGACCCTAGAGTATCAAACTGTGTTACAAAAATTGAAGTTTTTTTCTTTAATACAAAATATTCACTCTTGTGGAATTAACAAGACCGCAGAGTAGTTCTCAGTTAAACGAAAATGGTTTAAATCAGAGTAGAGAGAGAGACAGAGCAGTTTGCTTTCACGACTTTTCAGTTTGATTTTTATTATTATTTCAGAATATTTAAAGCCACCCTCTTTATATTATTACGAAACAAATTAAACTTTTAGTAAATTGTTGTTTTAATAATGCTCAGTTGTACATATTTTGTATTAAATACGATATCAAAGTACTTCAAGCTTGAAATTAACTTAATTATTTATTTCACCTAAATACCTATGTGCTTATCCGCATAAACCACTACAAAGATAAGTATCAGATGAGCTAGAAATTCTATCTTAGACACCTACTGTTTGAATTTGGCGCGTGGAAGAATTTGGGATTTTTCCAATTAAAGTTGGCGCCGCAAAGTTGTGTAAATTAAGAGATAGAACAAGAGATAGCACAAGTTAAAAAGTTTTCGTTTGGTATCCGAATTTAAACAAGCCAACTGAGTAGTTTCCAGTAACATTGGAATCCCGTAATAAACGGCAAAAGTAAAAGAAAAACTGAAAATTGACAATAATTTAGTTTTTCGACTGTAATTTGTAAATGATTTATTTTAGAAAAAAAATTCTTTTTAAATGTTTTAACAGATCAAAAGATCTATTAAATGATACTAAACTCGATATTTTATCACATCGTAGCTAGACGTCGCGACGTTCAGTTTTTAAAAAAGTAGACGTCGCGACGCCTATGGTTAATGTGATAAAATGTCGAGTTTAGTATCAATTGATAGCTCTTTTGACCTACTAAAAATTTTTCCCTAGAATTTTTTTTTGTAAGTAAACCATTTTCAAACTAAAGTCGAAAAACTAAATTGCCAATTTTCAGTATTTTGCGTTTTCTCGGCAACCATTTTAAATTTTTAAATTTTCTGAACGGATCCTTAAATGTCAACAAAACATGCAACTTTTTGGTAAGTTAACCAACCTCGTAACTCTTACCGTTTTTGAGATTTCTTAAAAAATCACCCTGTATTAAAATGGAAAGTAACAATATAGTAACAAAATGATTCTAATTTTCACCAAAAATAATTTCTATCGGCTTTAACCCTTCTACAAATCGACAACAATCATAAGCAATATTGAATTACTGTCAAAATTTGAACAGGTCGATTAAAGGCGATAGTTTTTATGAATCGACACATCAATCACCCATTGTAACATTATTATTATAAAAAAAATTAACAATCTACAATACATTTTTGAAATGAGGCGTAATTTTTATAAGCTTTTAACGGATTTTAAAATATAAAAAAAAAAGTTTTAACATCGTGTTAAAGGGTATGGGGCAAATTTACAATCAATCAGACATGACACGATGGCAACTCATCAAAAGCAAAAGCTTTTGTGGTCATTGTACTGAGAATAAAATCAATTTCAACAATTCTCCTTTCTGTTTTTTACTCCCATCACTTAACAATTTAATTTAATTTGTAAAAGGAAACATGTGTGGAACATGGTGGAGGGGCCTGAAATATGCTTTGAAAACTTTTCTCAACTATTTTTAATATTGCAATCACCTTTGATTGATTGATTACCTGGTTAATATTTTTTATATTTATTATCAGCTTTGAAACTTGATTTATAGTGAGTTCTACTCATAAAGAGGAGTACCTTATAATTGGGAGGGGGGAAATTGCGTAATTGTAAGAATCATTAATTCTAATTAAATTTTCTTCGAAGGGTTTTGTTTTAAAAATAATCGTCAACAACTCACCAAGCACATAATTAAGTCAAATTTCGAATTAACACACGGGAGGGGAGGCGAGGGGGGGGCTTTAAATGTGAAAAAAACGACACTTTTAATGTGAAAAAATCGGCCTCTTTCATTTTAAAATTAAAATCTTCGTAACCTATGAAATGCAAGAGCTTAATTTTTACAGTTACCTAAGACACACCCCTAGATATCCCCTCCTAAGAATTCCAACCGATCAAAGCGATCGAGTTTTTTTTATACGCTGCGATTGGTCCAAAACTAGAAATTCGCAAATCGACTCCAAAATTTAGATTCGGGTACTCTAAGGGAGCCCTATAAACGCCCCGGTCTTAGTTTTTAAAAATCTCGAAAAATGGCCGCGCAGCAGTTATAACAAAATTCCAAAAAATCGTCCTCCAAATTTGAAAAATTGTACAGCGAAAACTACGCAAGAAGTCAAAATTTCCGATGTAGTTGGACGTTCAAAGACCATCGATCAACGTCTGGCACTAAATTCGGACAGATTCCTTCGACAGATCTCGAGAAAAAGCTCTCCCCGGAATTTCGGCTTAAACAAAAAGTTTGTGCAGCATCGACTTCAAATTTTGGATCGGGCGCCTCTAAGGGGTCTACATCGCTGTTCCGGCATCGGTTCCTCGATACCTCCCAAACCCACTTCTTGGAGGGGGGAACAATAAATAAGCCTGGTGGCGGGACGCCCAACACCTTTCCTATGGCATCGATTGCTTTCGGACTAGGCTCAGAAGTTACCTCGCACCTTCTTCTACGACAAACCACGAGATGATTTCTACGACTTCCATACAGATGACGCTGCGATTTTTCAAAAACGTGTCCATTTTTAGGCACAATTTGGGGATAACGGGAGAACGCGGAGGCTCAAGGCCTCCGTTCTCCTCTCAGATGGGAAGGAGTCGATTTTCTTCAATAATCCGCCTGGAATTTTTCGGGACATTCATAGGGCCCCTTCGGAAAAGGCAATAATTTTTTTAAAAATGAGGGCGGTAAGTTTAAATTCTTTTGCCTGACTATCTCTATTAAGCCGAGTCTCCGTTGTTGACCCTACGTAGGTGGCGGGGGGCAGAAAGCCCTAAACAAAAAAGTCACATAATGCAGTAAGCGATTTCGCTTATTAAACCGATGTCAGACAGACCAACACCCAATCAGACTCTTTTCAGCCACTTTTTTCTTAGAGAAATTTAATTACGACATTTGAAATGAAAATATCTCTCGAGTGTACAATGATAACTGCTTTGAAAGAAAATGAAAAATTTTAATCGCAATAAAACGGAAGTCCAATTCGCAGAAAAGCAATTTTCATTAAATTGCATAAATTATATAAAGCTTCAAGTAAATGGCGTGTAAAATAATGTATGATTACTTTAATCTTTGAATTGTTAAAAAGCAAATGTTGGCTCTGGAGTTAAATTTTGTTTATTTATAAAATAAAGTCTAAAATGATTCATGTTTGCCTTAACTACCGAGAACATTATTTTTGAGATTAACTAAAAATGTTTAAATTCAAGTTAAGATGTTGACAAGGATTTTCCTCGTTTTATTTGTACGTGACCCGAATTTTCTTCCCAGATAATAATAATAATGATAAAAGCTTTTCATCTCGAATTTAATCCTAATCATATAAATGATTAAAAGCTAATGTAGATTTGTTGATCCTTTTGATGACCGACGAGAACGAGAAAAATAAACAATTGTGGGAAATTTGGAAATTGTTTAATTTATAAGTTTGAAAAGGTTTCAGAAATGTAGGTTGGGAAATTTGAAATTTAGAGGATTATTATTCAACTCCCTACCACCTAAAAATAAACTTTTATGTTACTAAAACTGTCACGAACTTCAAAAAATATGTCCGAAATTGAGCTTCGGCTTTTGAAAAACTAATATAAACCTTTTAAGATTGACTTTTTTGTGGCACGCACAACGCACATGTAACAAATAAACTATAGAAAATTAAATAATAGACAGTCGTATCATAAGAAAAAGTTTCCATCAATTTGATAGTGGAAAACATTTTTTTTGGTAAGAAAAAAACGAAATCGATTCAAAAAATGTATAAAAAAGAACAAAAAAAGGTTGAAAGATATAAATTATTTTATATAAAAAAATAAAAAGAAGACGTATAAGAAAAATATATATTTTTTTTATCTCTCAAAATGTAAATTTGTTCGAAAAGGCACATATGAAGTAATAGCGAATTTTATTTAATAAGAGGATGGACAAATTAAATTGACTTCAATTTTCTTCATGAGTCGTTTTTAAGAAAAAAGTATGGTGAAGCAAGAAAAAGATTTTCATAAAAGATAACGATTTTCCAAAAATACAGGGTGGTTTCTTAAACAAAAAAATAATTTTCATTTTCGTATGACTATTTTAGAACTTATTATAAAATGTTTTGCTTCTAAAGTTTTTTTCGATTTTTGAATTTTGAAATGCTCTTCGTTAAGTAGTTAGGGAAGATTAAATTATTTTTATTGCAGATACTTACGAAGTACCCTTTCTGCTACACACTACCTTTGATCCAAATTTTTCTTATTACTACGAGAGCCTCTGTTCTTCTTTAAAAAACAAATTTAACTTTTTCAAAATTTAAAAATATTGTCACTTTTCGATTTTGAAATGCCCTTCGTTAAGTAGTTAGGGGAGAATAAATTATTTTTATTGTAGATTCTTACAAAGCACCCTTTCTGCTACACACTACCTTTGATTCAAATTTTTTCTATTACTACGAGAGCCCCTGTTGCACTTTAAAAATGAAATTTAACTTTTTCAAAATTTAAAAGTATTGTCACTTTTCGATTTTGAAATGCCCTTCGTTAAGTAGTTAGGGGAGATTAAATTATTTTTATTGCAGATTCTTACAAAGCACCCTTTCTGCTACACACTACCTTTGATTTAAATTTTTCCTATTACTACGAGAGCCCCTGTTGCACTTTAAAAATGAAATTTTACTTTTTCAAAATTTAAAAATATTGTCACTTTTCGATTTTGAAATGCCCTTCGTTAAGTAGTTAGGGGAGATTAAATTATTTTTATTGCAGATACTGACAAAGCACGCTTTCTGCCACACACTACCATTGATTCAAATTTTTCTCATTACAACGAGAGCCCCTGTCCCACTTTTAAAATGAAATTTTGCTTTTTCAAAATTTAAAAATATTGTCACTTCCCGATTTTGAAATGCCCTTCGTTAAGTAGTTAGGGGAGAATAAATTATTTTTATTGCAGATACTGACAAAACACGCTTTCTGCCACACACTACCATTGATTCAAATTTTTCCCATTACAACGAGAGCCCCTGTCCCACTTTTAAAATGAAATTTAGCTTTTAAGAAATATAAAAAATTTCACACTTCCCGATTTTGAAATACCCTTTGTTAAGTAGTTAGGGGAGATTAATTTATTTTTATTGCAGACACTTACAAAGCATCCTTTCTGCTACACACTACCTTTGATCCAAATTTTTTCTATTACTACGAGAACCCCTGTTCCACTTTAAAAATGAAATTTTACTTTTTTAAAATTACAAATCTTGACACTTTGCGATTTTGAAATGCCTTTCATGAAGTAGTTAGGGGAGATTAAATTATTTTTATTTCAGATACTTACGAAGTACCCTTTCTGCTACACACTACCTTTGATCCAAATTTTTCTTATTACTACGAGAGCCTCTGTTCTTCTTTAAAAAACAAATTTAACTTTTTCAAAATTTAAAAATACTTTTTTATAAATTTTAGTTTTAGCTGTTTTTTTTATTAAAAATACTGTCACTTTTCGATTTTGAAATGCCCTTCGTTAAGTAGTTAGGGGAGAATAAATTATTTTTATTGTAGATTCTTACAAAGCACCCTTTCTGCTACACACTACCTTTGATTCAAATTTTTTCTATTACTACGAGAGCCCCTGTTGCACTTTAAAAATGAAATTTAACTTTTTCAAAATTTAAAAGTATTGTCACTTTTCGATTTTGAAATGCCCTTCGTTAAGTAGTTAGGGGAGATTAAATTATTTTTATTGCAGATTCTTACAAAGCACCCTTTCTGCTACACACTACCTTTGATTTAAATTTTTCCTATTACTACGAGAGCCCCTGTTGCACTTTAAAAATGAAATTTTACTTTTTCAAAATTTAAAAATATTGTCACTTTTCGATTTTGAAATGCCCTTCGTTAAGTAGTTAGGGGAGATTAAATTATTTTTATTGCAGATACTGACAAAGCACGCTTTCTGCCACACACTACCATTGATTCAAATTTTTTCCATTACAACGAGAGCCCCTGTCCCACTTTTAAAATGAAATTTTGCTTTTAAGAAATATAAAAAATTTCACACTTCCCGATTTTGAAATGCCCTTTGTTAAGTAGTTAGGGGAGATTAATTTATTTTTATTGCAGATACTTACAAAGCATCCTTTCTGCTACACACTACCTTTGATCCAAATCTTTTCTATTACTACGAGAACCCCTGTTCCACTTTAAAAATGAAATTTTACTTTTTCAAAATTACAAATCTTGACACTTTGCGATTTTGAAATGCCCTTCGTTAAGTAGTTAGGGGAGATTAAATTATTTTTATTGCAGATACTGACAAAGCACGCTTTCTGCCACACACTACCATTGATTCAAATTTTTCCCAATACAACGAGAGCCCCTGTCCCACTTTTAAAATGAAATTTTGCTTTTAAGAAATATAAAAATTTTCACACTTCCTGATTTTGAAATACCCTTCGTTAAGTAGTTAGGGGAGATTTAATTATTTTTGTTGCAGCTACTTACAAAGCACCCTTTCTGCTACACACT
This sequence comes from Malthinus seriepunctatus, assembly GCA_963924605.1. Classification (NCBI taxonomy): domain Eukaryota; kingdom Metazoa; phylum Arthropoda; class Insecta; order Coleoptera; family Cantharidae; genus Malthinus; species Malthinus seriepunctatus. Next base: position 39,574,582 of record OZ004603.1, read on the forward strand.
ACCTATGATCCAAATTTTTCCTATTACTACGAGAGCCTCTGTTCCACTTTAAAAATGAAATTTTACTTTTTCAAATAATTAAATTTTTGTCACTTTGCGATTTTGAAATGCCCTTCATGAAGTAGTTAGGGGAGATTAAATTATTTTTATTGCAGATACTTACAAAGCACGCTGTCTGATATACACTACCTTTGATTCAAATTTTTCCCTTTACAACGAGAGCCCCTGCACCACTTTATAAAATGAAATTTTGCTTTTAAGAAATATAAAAATTTTCACACTTCCCGATTTTGAAATACCCTTCGTTAAGTAGTTAGGGGAGATTAAATTATTTTTGTTGCAGCTACTTACAAAGCACCCTTTCTACTACACACTACCTATGATCCAAATTTTTCCTATTACTACGAGAGCCTCTGTTCCACTTTAAAAATGAAATTTTACTTTTTCAAATAATTAAATTTTTGTCACTTTGCGATTTTGAAATGCCCTTCATGAAGTAGTTAGGGGAGATTAAATTATTTTTATTGCAGATACTTACAAAGCACGCTGTCTGATATACACTACCTTTGATTCAAATTTTTCCCTTTACAACGAGAGCCCCTGCACCACTTAATAAAATGAAATTTTGCTTTTAAGAAATATAAAAATTTTCACACTTCCCGATTTTGAAATACCTTTCGTTAAGTAGTTAGGGGAGATTAAATTATTTTTGTTGCAGCTACTTACAAAGCACCCTTTCTGCTACACACTACCTATGATCCAAATTTTTCCTATTACAACGAGAGCCCCTGTCCCACTTTTAAAATGAAATTTTGCTTTTAAGAAATATAAAAATTTTCACACTTCCTGATTTTGAAATACCCTTCGTTAAGTAGTTAGGGGAGATTTAATTATTTTTGTTGCAGCTACTTACAAAGCACCCTTTCTGCTACACACTACCTATGATCCAAATTTTTCCTATTACTACGAGAGCCTCTGTTCCACTTTAAAAATGAAATTTTACTTTTTCAAATAATTAAATTTTTGTCACTTTGCGATTTTGAAATGCCCTTCATGAAGTAGTTAGGGGAGATTAAATTATTTTTATTGCAGATACTTACAAAGCACGCTGTCTGATATACACTACCTTTGATTCAAATTTTTCCCTTTACAACGAGAGCCCCTGCACCACTTTATAAAATGAAATTTTGCTTTTAAGAAATATAAAAATTTTCACACTTCCCGATTTTGAAATACCTTTCGTTAAGTAGTTAGGGGAGATTAAATTATTTTTGTTGCAGCTACTTACAAAGCACCCTTTCTGCTACACACTACCTATGATCCAAATTTTTCCTATTACTACGAGAGCCTCTGTTCCACTTTAAAAATGAAATTTTACTTTTTCAAATAATTAAATTTTTGTCACTTTGCGATTTTGAAATGCCCTTCATGAAGTAGTTAGGGGAGATTAAATTATTTTTATTGCAGATACTTACAAAGCACGCTGTCTGCTATACACTACCTTTGATTCAAATTTTTCCCTTTACAACGAGAGCCCCTGCACCACTTTATAAAATAATTTTGCTTTTTAAAAATATAAAAATTTACATACTTTTCGATTTTGTAATGCTCTTCATTTAGTAGTTAGGGGAGATTAATTTATTTTTATTGCATACACTTACAAAGCACATTTTGTGCGACACCCTACCTTTGATCCAAATTTTTCCTATTACTATGAGAGCCCTAGTCCTCCGTTAACAATGAAATTTTGCTTTTTAGAAATATAAAAATTTTCAAACTTCGCGATTTTGAAATGCCCTTTGTTAAGTAGTTAGGGGAGATTAATTTGTTTTTATTGCAGATACTTACAAAGCACACTTTCTGCCACACACTACCTTTGATCCAAATTTTTCCCATCACTACGAGAGCCGCTGTGAATTAAATTTTATGAATTAAATTTTACTTTTTCAAAATATAAAAATTTTTAAATTAAATTTGACTTTGTCACATCATAAGGGCTCTCCAAAAAGATCAATCGGACTAGTCTTCTGATTAGTGAATGGATGGACAACAGATGAAAATAAACATTGTCTGCTTTATCCAGGGACGTATTCAAATTTTCTTTTTAAGCAGAAACTGAAACTAAATTATGTAAATTTTAATTAAAATATTACCATTTTGCTCATAACTTCTGTTTGATAATTAGCAAATGCTTTTTGGGGAGTTTATTTATGTGATTAAAAATAAGATAAACAGTGGTTGAGAAATTGAATAAGTTTTGTTATCATTTATACGAAAGTTAACGTTTACATTAGTACAACTTTCGCACATAAGTTAAGAAAATTTATAAGCTCCTGTTTGCAATCACATATACATAGAGTTAAAATGTATAAAGCAAAAGTAAAGATTAAGTATTACGTACAAAATAATTTGAACAAGAAAATAATTTCCTAAAAGCATCAACTCAAATTACAGCTAAACTTGTAAAGATAAAGGAAATTAAATTAATGGTTTTGAAAAGTTTTAATTACATTTTGTTTGGATTATAAAATAAAATTAGAGATCTTAGTTAGCTGTTAAATCTGTACGAAAAAATTGGATCATCTTTTATTTTTTGAACCTTTTGACTTCTTATTTTATCCCTTAAGGAGTAATTCAATTCTATTATCCTTACGAACACAATCTTTTGAACCACATTAGAGCTAAAGTGTATAAAAGTAGGTAAAAGTGAGACAAAAAAATTGTGGGTTCAGTTTTATCATAATTTAGGTCAATTTTGACACTACGTCATTAATATTGGATAGAGGTAGCCAAAGGTTATCAAAGTAGATTTATATTTCCCTCTGATACCTATCTATGTTTTATTAGAAAACGTTTAACAAATTCAATAGTCGATTTAAATAGTAGACGTTGATTTTTGAGAAATTGCCTGGGCGTAGCCAGTGTGGTACGACGAAAATGAGATCAATTGCACGGCGTTGCATCAATTTTAGTGATATATATATATAGAGAGAGAGAGATAGAGGGAGAGAGAGAGAAAGTGTACTCGCTCCCTCCATCTGTACTACGCAAGATATTGGCTCCGCCCATGCAATCTCTCAAAAACGTTTACGTAATATTGAAGCTAATTACAGTAGAACCCCGTTATAACGTACCATCAGGGGCCGAAAAATTTTGTACGTTATAACCGGAGTCCGTAATAAGAATAAAACAAATAAACAAAATATTAAAACGAGACCAAAGATTTAGTCCGTTATATCGAGAAAAATGCTATAAAGGGGTACTTTATAACGGAGCTCAACTGTAATTTATTCAAGATTTAATGTTTGGTACATGCTTTAAGCATCGTCGTTGTGTTTTGTTGTACATAAATGCACGGTTTGTTTTTGTTTAAAGCTAAACTATAAAGCATTAAAAAGCATGCTAGAAAAAGACAACGGAAACGTTACCGCGAAAACATTATATGACTTAAAAAAACAAAAGATAATTTATCGTCTTTCATTATTATTTATTTATTTAATTATTTATATAAATGTCTAGCAGAGTGACAGTCCTCTATTCCGCACTATTTACTGCTAAAGAAAATTTAAAATTTTCCTCAAAGACTAAAGTTATTATTTCACTTGCTTGAGTGGCAACCGTGGCGTAATTAATGTCATCAAACGCAGCTAAAGAATTTACTCGATTTGTGGTAAAATACTTTTCATTCTGGAAAAATTTTTTAATACAGAGTTTACAATTTTTTTTGTTCTTAACACGATAGGTAGCTTTTCCCCCTATTTACCACATCGTTAAGGGTTACAAATTGTACGGTAAGAGGAAACACTCGATGATAAGAGCCCACCAAGGGCCAAACCTGGGCTGTCAATTTTGTAAGTCCATCTTAGAGGTTAGTAAGTCAAAAATAGCCGATTTGCAAACCAAAAACTAAATGTGAAGTCAGCAGTGGGAGTATGTGAAATTGATCTAAACTGTCGCAGTCCTTTAGAGAGTCGTAGGGAAGCGATAGTAAGTCCATTTCCGACCTTAGTATGTCAAAAGTATCTAAGATACACACCGAAAACTAAACATTAAATTACCGGTAGGAGTATGTCAGATTAATCTGAAATTCTGAAAGTCTATAGAGAATCCTTAAGAAGTGATAGTAAGTCCATTTCTCACCTTAGTATGTCAAAAATATCCAAGATACACACCGAAAACTAAACCTTCAATTACCAGTAGGAGTATGTCAGATCGATCTGCAATATTCCAAGCCTTTAGAGAGTCGTTAGGAAACGATAGTAAGTCCATTTCCGACCTTAGTATGTCAAAAGTATCTAAGATACACACCGAAAACTAAACCTTCAATTACCGGTAGGAGTATGTCAGATTAATCTGAAATTCTGCAAGTCTATAGAGAATCCTTAAGAAGTGATAGTAAGTCCATTTCTGACCTTAGTATGTCAAAAATATACAAGATACACACCGAAAACTAAACCTTCAATTACCAGTAGGAGTATGTCAGATCGATCTGCAATATTCCAAGCCTTTAGAGAGTCGTTAGGAAACGATAGTAAGTCCATTTCCGACCTTAGTATGTCAAAAGTATCTAAGATACACACCGAAAACTAAACATTCAATTACCGGTAGGAGTATGTCAGATCAATCTAAAATTCTGCAAGTCTATAGAGAATCCTTAAGAAGTGATAGTACGTCCATTTTTGACCTTAGTATGTCAAAAATATCCAAGATACACACCGAAATCTAAACCTTCAATTACCAGTAGGAGTATGTCAGATCGATCTGCAATTTTTCAAGCCTGTAGAGAGTCGTTAGGAAACGATAGTAAGTCCATTTGCGACCTTAGTATGTCAAAAATATCTAAGATACACACCGAAAACTAAACATTCCATTACCGGTAGGAGTATGTCAGATCAATCTGAAATTCTGCAAGTCTATAGAGAGTTCTTAAGAAGTAATAGTAAGTCCATTTCTGACCTTAGTATGTCAAAAATATCCAAGATACACACCGAAATCTAAACCTTCAATTACCAGTAGGAGTATGTCAGATCGATTTGCAATTTTCCAAGCCTTTAGAGAGTCGTTAGGAAACGATAGTAAGTCCATTTCCGACCTTAGTATGTCAAAAGTATCTAAGATACACACCGAAAACTAAACATTCAATTACCGGTAGGAGTATGTCAGATTAATCTGAAATTCTGCAAGTCTATAGAGAATCCTTAAGAAGTGATAGTACGTCCATTTCTGACCTTAGTATGTCAAAAATATCCAAGATACACACCGAAATCTAAACCTTCAATTACCTGTAGGAGTATGTCAGATCGATCTGCAATTTTTCAAGCCTGTAGAGAGTCGTTAGGAAACGATAGTAAGTCCATTTCAGACCTTAGTATATCAAAAGTATCAAAGATACACACCGAAAACTAAACATTCAATTACCGGTAGGAGTATGTCAGATTAATCTGAAATTCTGCAAGTCTATAGAGAATCCTTAAGAAGTGATAGTACGTCCATTTCTGACCTTAGTATGTCAAAAATATCCAAGATACACACCGAAATCTAAACCTTCAATTACCAGTAGGAGTATGTCAGATCGATCTGCAATTTTCCAAGCCTTTAGAGAGTCGTTAGGAAACGATAGTAAGTCCATTTCCGACCTTAGTATGTCAAAAGTATCTAAGATACACACCGAAAACTAAACATTCAATTACCGGTAGGAGTATGTCAGATTAATCTGAAATTCTGCAAGTCTATAGAGAATCCTTAAGAAGTGATAGTACGTCCATTTCTGACCTTAGTATGTCAAAAATATCCAAGATACACACCGAAAACTAAACCTTCAATTACCAGTAGGAGTATGTCAGATCGATCTGCAATTTTCCAAGCCTTTAGAGAGTCGTTAGGAAACGATAGTAAGTCCATTTCCGACCTTAGTATGTCAAAAGTATCTAAGATACACACCGAAAACTAAACATTCAATTACCGGTAGGAGTATGTCAGATTAATCTGAAATTCTGCAAGTCTATAAAGAATCCTTAAGAAGTGATAGTACGTCCATTTTTGACCTTAGTATGTCAAAAATATCCAAGATACACACCGAAATCTAAACCTTCAATTACCTGTAGGAGTATGTCAGATCGATCTGCAATTTTTCAAGCCTGTAGAGAGTCGTTAGGAAACGATAGTAAGTCCATTTCAGACCTTAGTATGTCAAAAGTATCTAAGATACACACCGAAAACTAAACATTCAATTACCGGTAGGAGTATGTCAGATTAATCTGAAATTCTGCAAGTCTATAAAGAATCCTTAAGAAGTGATAGTACGTCCATTTTTGACCTTAGTATGTCAAAAATATCCAAGATACACACCGAAATCTAAACCTTCAATTACCTGTAGGAGTATGTCAGATCGATCTGCAATTTTTCAAGCCTGTAGAGAGTCGTTAGGAAACGATAGTAAGTCCATTTCAGACCTTAGTATGTCAAAAGTATCTAAGATACACACCGAAAACTAAACATTCAATTACCGGTAGGAGTATGTCAGATTAATCTGAAATTCCGCAAGTCTATAGAGAATCCTTAAGAAGTGATAGTACGTCCATTTCTGACCTTAGTATGTCAAAAATATCCAAGATACACACCGAAATCTAAACCTTCAATTACCTGTAGGAGTATGTCAGATCGATCTGCAATTTTTCAAGCCTGTAGAGAGTCGTTAGGAAACGATAGTAAGTCCATTTCAGACCTTAGTATGTCAAAAGTATCTAAGATACACACCGAAAACTAAACATTCAATTACCGGTAGGAGTATGTCAGATTAATCTGAAATTCTGCAAGTCTATAGAGAATCCTTAAGAAGTGATAGTACGTCCATTTCTGACCTTAGTATGTCAAAAATATCCAAGATACACACCGAAATCTAAACCTTCAATTACCAGTAGGAGTATGTCAGATCGATCTGCAATTTTCCAAGCCTTTAGAGAGTCGTTAGGAAACGATAGTAAGTCCATTTCCGACCTTAGTATGTCAAAAGTATCTAAGATACACACCGAAAACTAAACATTCAATTACCGGTAGGAGTATGTCAGATTAATCTGAACTTCTGCAAGTCTATAGAGAATCCTTAAGAAGTGATAGTACGTCCATTTCTGACCTTAGTATGTCAAAAATATCCAAGATACACACCGAAAACTAAACCTTCAATTACCAGTAGGAGTATGTCAGATCGATCTGCAATTTTCCAAGCCTTTAGAGAGTCGTTAGGAAACGATAGTAAGTCCATTTCAGACCTTAGTATGTCAAAAGTATCTAAGATACACACCGAAAACTAAACATTCAATTACCGGTAGGAGTATGTCAGATTAATCTGAAATTCTGCAAGTCTATAGAGAATCCTTAAGAAGTGATAGTACGTCCATTTCTGACCTTAGTATGTCAAAAATATCCAAGATACACACCGAAATCTAAACCTTCAATTACCAGTAGGAGTATGTCAGATCGATCTGCAATTTTCCAAGCCTTTAGAGAGTCGTTAGGAAACGATAGTAAGTCCATTTCCGACCTTAGTATGTCAAAAGTATCTAAGATACACACCGAAAACTAAACATTCAATTACCGGTAGGAGTATGTCAGATTAATCTGAAATTCTGCAAGTCTATAGAGAATCCTTAAGAAGTGATAGTACGTCCATTTCTGACCTTAGTATGTCAAAAATATCCAAGATACACACCGAAAACTAAACCTTCAATTACCAGTAGGAGTATGTCAGATTAATCTGAAATTCCGCAAGTCTATAGAGAATCCTTAAGAAGTGATAGTACGTCCATTTCTGACCTTAGTATGTCAAAAATATCCAAGATACACACCGAAATCTAAACCTTCAATTACCAGTAGGAGTATGTCAGATCGATCTGCAATTTTCCAAGCCTTTAGAGAGTCGTTAGGAAACGATAGTAAGTCCATTTCAGACCTTAGTATGTCAAAAGTATCTAAGATACACACCGAAAACTAAACATTCAATTACCGGTAGGAGTATGTCAGATTAATCTGAAATTCTGCAAGTCTATAGAGAATCCTTAAGAAGTGATAGTACGTCCATTTCTGACCTTAGTATGTCAAAAATATCCAAGATACACACCGAAATCTAAACCTTCAATTACCAGTAGGAGTATGTCAGATCGATCTGCAATTTTCCAAGCCTTTAGAGAGTCGTTAGGAAACGATAGTAAGTCCATTTCCGACCTTAGTATGTCAAAAGTATCTAAGATACACACCGAAAACTAAACATTCAATTACCGGTAGGAGTATGTCAGATTAATCTGAACTTCTGCAAGTCTATAGAGAATCCTTAAGAAGTGATAGTACGTCCATTTCTGACCTTAGTATGTCAAAAATATCCAAGATACACACCGAAAACTAAACCTTCAATTACCAGTAGGAGTATGTCAGATCGATCTGCAATTTTCCAAGCCTTTAGAGAGTCGTTAGGAAACGATAGTAAGTCCATTTCAGACCTTAGTATGTCAAAAGTATCTAAGATACACACCGAAAACTAAACATTCAATTACCGGTAGGAGTATGTCAGATTAATCTGAAATTCTGCAAGTCTATAGAGAATCCTTAAGAAGTGATAGTACGTCCATTTCTGACCTTAGTATGTCAAAAATATCCAAGATACACACCGAAATCTAAACCTTCAATTACCAGTAGGAGTATGTCAGATCGATCTGCAATTTTCCAAGCCTTTAGAGAGTCGTTAGGAAACGATAGTAAGTCCATTTCCGACCTTAGTATGTCAAAAGTATCTAAGATACACACCGAAAACTAAACATTCAATTACCGGTAGGAGTATGTCAGATTAATCTGAAATTCTGCAAGTCTATAGAGAATCCTTAAGAAGTGATAGTACGTCCATTTCTGACCTTAGTATGTCAAAAATATCCAAGATACACACCGAAAACTAAACCTTCAATTACCAGTAGGAGTATGTCAGATTAATCTGAAATTCCGCAAGTCTATAGAGAATCCTTAAGAAGTGATAGTACGTCCATTTCTGACCTTAGTATGTCAAAAATATCCAAGATACACACCGAAATCTAAACCTTCAATTACCTGTAGGAGTATGTCAGATCGATCTGAAATTCTGCAAGTCTATAGAGAGTTCTTAAGAAGTGATAGTAAGTCCATTTCTGACCTTAGTATGTCAAAAATATCCAAGATACACACTGAAAACTAAACCTTCAATTACCTGTAGGAGTATGTCAGATCGATCTGCAATTTTCCAAGCCTTTAGAGAGTCGTTAGGAAGTGCTAGTAAGTCCATTTCTGACCTTAGTATGTCAAAAATATCCAAGATACACACCGAAATCTAAACCTTCAATTACCAGTAGGAGTATGTCAGATCGATCTGCAATTTTCCAAGCCTTTAGAGAGTCGTTAGGAAGCAATAGTAAGTCCATTTCTGACCTTAGTATGTCAAAAATAGCCGAGTTACAAACAAAAAACCTCAATTGAAGTTAGGTGTAGGAATTAATCTGATATCGATCTGAAATTTTGGTATTAGTATTAGTTTGAGCATTTAATTTTAACTTTTATTTAAATTAATTTGTTTTGAAACAATTTAACGCCGATGAAAATGTATTGAAAGTTTATCATAAAGCCACGTATTTATTTAACGCCAAAAAGTTCAAAATGGTTCTCTTTTAATCATCGCTCAATCTGTGTCTATTGAAATATAACAAGGTAGCGATGTTGAACTCAATTTTAGTTAATGAAATAAGTTAGGGATAAACAAAGTTACGTATAACAAACTTTGTTTGTTCCCATAGCAGAAGCTTTGCTTTTAAGGGATTATCTGCTACCTGTATAGGGTGGTTAAGCAACAAAGGCTTGAATTTAAATTTAGTAAATGAAAAGTTTTAAAAAGTCGGTTTGTTTGTCTGTTTGTCGCATTTATTTTAGTGTTTAATTTGTCTGTCTGTTCGTATAGCTGTTTAGCTATTTGGCAGTCCAGTCGGTAGACCGACAAACTAAAGAACTACGAGTACAACGGCGCATTTCTTTTTTAAAACTTCCGTAAAAAAGCACGTACCGTTAGAGAACACCCTGTATTATTAAGATTGTATTGGAAATAAATTCAGTACTTAACTTTTGTGGAACATCGTATACTAATCAATTTCAAGCCTTGACTTTAGCTTTTATTAACTCTCAAATTTTATTCTGAGACGACGTTTTAACAGAAACGCACCCTTTTATGTAATTGAACCAAGACTACCAAGAGAGAATAGATTGTGAATTGAATTGATCTTTTGTCAACTCAAACAATTTGGGCAATAGAACAGGCACTATTTCAAAATTAAACTTTCGTAGTAAGCGTTTTGGTAGATAACAATATTTAATTTTGTTCAAGTCACAGTGGCAAACCACGAGTAACATAAATCACAGTCTTTTAAATTGTGATAAATTCAAATTTTTGTAAAAATTAAAATTAAATACCATTTATCTTAATGGAGGGTTGAGAGGACGTCTGTTTTATGATGTATCGTTTGTTATAAAACAAAAAATTTTAAAATCTATAAATCGATATAGTAAAAAAAAGCTGCTGTTAATCTTTCAACGAAAGTTTAAACAAAATCGAGTTACACTAAAGGAAGCTCATAATTAGTTTAGAAAAAGCTTAATTGAAGGAATAAAATTTAATTGTTCAATTAAGTAAGTAGCGGCTGCAAAGTGTTTGAATTCACCTTTCTGTAAACTGTATTTGCTCTAATTGTTTTTCACTTAGTTGGCCATGAGTTTACAGAAACTTACGGATGCTGTTTTAGATAAAACTCTTCTTCATTCTTCGTAAAAATAGAGACTGCTCTCAAAGTTTATTTAGCCTGTCATGCTAGTCGCAGGAAATTAAAATGTAATGAGGAATACCTTAAAAGTCTAATAAAAATAAATAATTACTGTAGCTTGAAAAAGTGAGATAAAATTTGTAACTGTGCATCGCAGTTACGCAACAGATCAGTAAAATTACCAATATTTTTTTAGCAACTTTTCAGTCACTTAGTATAATAAAAAATATTATAGGCTGTGGTCCATCGTAGTGAACGACCTACTGATAAAAATAACTGACGATTACACTAAACAAAATAAATGAGTAGTGTGTAAAGGAAGAACTTACGATAAACCCTACAAAAACCATCATAATTCTGTTCACTAAGCGCAGGAAGCTAACTCAACAGCTACAGGGACTATATGAGCACAACCACGACTACAGCTATGGAAGCACTTTTAGACCTACAACCCCTTCACTTACGGGTGAAGAGGGAGGGTCTTTAAATTTCCATAAAAATTGCACAGAGCAAGAAATTCAAACTGGGTGGCAGAACAGGTTACCTAAATATCCAGGACTTCTTACAGTCAAAATTGTTTCAAAAAACCCTTGGACGTCATTCCAAGAGTTTTTGACTTTCAGACACCGTTCGAGGTGGTCATTCAGGACCGCAACACGGCTAGAAGTCAATCAATACAACTAGAACCAAATTCCTTCATCTGCTATTCAGATGGATCTAAAACTGAACAGAAAACAGGTATGGGCATATATGGCCCAAAATATAGGGCATCAATAGCCTTAGGAACCTACCCCACACTTATGCAATCTGAAACTCTTGCAATGTCTGACATAAATAATGTCTGACAGCTAAGCTGCGATAAAGGCACTTAAAGCCAATAGCTTCGAGTTCTTATCCACTTGGGAATGCAAACAATCCCTTAAAACTCTGGCAAGGAACAACAAAGTTGCCCTTCATTGGGTGCCGAGTCACCAGGGAATTGAAGGAAGCGAAATACCTGATGAATTAGCTAGAACAAGCTCAAAACCCCTTCCGATTGGACCCGAACTATTCTGTGGACTATCTAGAACACATGGAAGAGCGGAGATCCAAAAATGGGAAACTGAGAACAAAAATTTTCACTGGAACAATCTGCCAGGACAAAAAGAGTCGACGAAATTCATTGAGTACTCGACCAGGGATGCTAAAAAGCTTCTTCTATTATAAAAAAACGAAATCAGACCCATCACGGGTCTGTTTACTGGACACTGCCCAGTGAGGTATCATCTCAAGAAACTGGGACTGGAGGATAAGGACATATGCAGACTCTGTGAATATTCGCCGAACACAATGCATCGCAATTGCGATGCATTGGCTCGGCTTAGGTTGAAAAACTTAGGGCGGACTCAATTGACGCCTGAAGAAGTGAAAAGTAAAGTTCTGAAGGACATTCTATGCTTCGCTGGCAAGATTGAATTCCTGAGAACATAAATACGAATAAGGTCGTGAAGAAAAGATCAACGCTGGTCGTAGTTCTTCTGTAAGGCGTAGAAGCCAATCGACCCCTGAGTACAATACAATACAATAGGTTGTTTTAACATCCACAACTTGTGAAAAAAATTGTAACTGTGCATCGCAGTTACTCAACAGATCAGTAAAATTACCTAAATTATTTTTTCGCTACTTTTGAGTGACTTTGTATAATAAACATTATTTTAGGATAATTTAACATCTACAACTTGTGGAAATATTTATAAAACTCTCATACTTTCAGCTGTATGTTTTAACCCTCCCCCACTCCTTATAGGTTATGGATCATAATTGTTAATTACAAGTTTAACCATTTTTGTTTTAGGACATATTTAGAAATAATCTCTTCATTACCAAACACTCGACATATCATTCTGTAAAAAAATTTCCTTTTCCTTCATTTTATAGCGAGCCTTAACGAGACATTTCCTCAAAGTTTGTTTTTTTACGAGATAATTAATTATAAAGTATTCTATTTTTATGTCCAAGGTTCCTTCCTTTTACTCTAAAATTTTATATCTTAGGTATATAGGGGGTTAAACTTTATAAATCATTTTTTAAAAGAAGTCATTTTTTATGGAGAAAAAGCAAACGTTTTCAATTTTAATTCTCGTATAATGGGCTTTCAGAGCCATCTTGTACGTTCGTATTTTTTTGGGAAAAGGTATGCGAAAGTGCGCGATTAAAGCTTTATAATAATAGGAAAAAATATTTGAATTTTCTACTAAAATATTTTAAGTGAAGGGAAATCTATTATAAATCGTACCCGAATTTTCTTTCTATTATTATTCAGATTTTTGAAGGAAAATCTAATAAATAACGTGATTATGTGTGATATAATCTGAATAGGGGTGTAACAATTGTTTTAAACTTGGAGAAGTGTATTATGTCGTGATTTGTTTGGTTTAGGTCAAAGTTACAGATTCATTAAGGGTTTGTTAGTTACATATTGTTCACTGCCTGCCTTTACTAATTTTGTTCTTCGAGATAACAAGCGTTCATTTTTCGTACTTTTTTTGCCGAATGGAGACATAATTTGATTTTTTTTTCTTTAAAAAGTATAAATAAGTATCGAAAATAAACGACGTTTGTATTCTCGAAGGAAATTTTAGAGGCACTGGTTATTAGCTACGTGAGTTCTTATATAACTGAAATACCATTATTTTTCTGCAATCTTCACTGGAAAAAAAGATGGCATCTTATGTACTTTTTTGTTGTTTTATTTAAAACACGTTTTTCATAAGGACTCGTAGAGATTTAAATCTCTTTCAGTTTGATACTTTGTTTTCATACCATGCATGAGAGAGGGCATTGTTTTGACAAGGCTTTGAAAGTTTGCTTGATGTTTATAAATGTACAAAAGCTTTTGAATTGTTCTCTTTTATTTGTAAGCAAGTTTCAAATATTTGTTTTAAATACGAACTGCTGTGAATTTTAATTGTGATTTTACACTCTTGATGGGTATACAGAGCAGACCTTTTCTCAACACCCAATTAGGAGCCCACTCGTAATGATTCCAAAAACTGCAAAAATAAATTCTTGGTATGTATGAATGTTTATGGGTGTATGTTGCAGCTTTGGAGCAAGAACTACTAAATCTATCTTAATCTATACAGGGTGTCCAAAAATAAAAGAGTTATATCGTCTCATTTTACGTTTTTTAACTTATAACTTGGCCGGTAATTATGATTATAAAAATTTCAAAACGACATTGTACAGTCAAAATATAGGGCTTTCGTCCTAACATAGTCGATTTTTAAAATTTTGTCTACCTTTAAGGGCCCAAAATAAGTCAGAATTTTGAAATGAATTTTCGCAAAATTTCTTAATGGCGAGTTTTTTATTTTTGAATATGTTATAGACATAGCCGTTCTCTAAGGAATGCCTGCGTTTAATTTCTTAGAAATTTCCAGGACCGGAGTTATAATTTTTTGAAAATCTCCAAAGTTCGGTTCTCCTCTTGTAATAAAAATTAAAACTTGAAAATTGGTAAATGTAAAATCATCATAAATATATATAATTTGACATTATTTTCGGTTAAAAAGCGCTTCCGGTTAAACCGGAAATTACAAAAATATCAAAAATTTTTAGGAATACCTTGTATATTTTTAAATATTTTGAAATTCCGTAGAATTATCTGTTACATGATACCAAACACTTCATATGTTGACTTCCTATTTAACCAATGAAAAAAACTTTCTTAAGGGGGGGATAACCACTGTGACAGCCAAAAAAATGAATGATTTTTAAGAATTTTTTTGACCGGGTAAATAAAGGAATTTTTGGATCGGATTTTTTTTATTTTATTATGTACACATCCAATAATGTTTCCACGAATTTTTATTAAAAAATATTTAATAGTTTTAACAATATAAACGATGCCGTAGAGCCTGAAAAAAAATTCCCCCTCCATGGTCGGGGTTGCATCGATTTTTCAAAAGCCCGTAATCTGACAAAAATAAAAAAAAATTATTATAATCTGTATGAATGTAGTTATCGTTGTACATAGCCGTTTTTTTTAATTTTGATTTTTTACAAAATGGCGACCGATTGAAAATATGTTCATTTTTTCGACCGTTTTTTTTTTGTTTTTAAACAGTTTAAAAAATAGTAAAAAACAAAATTTTCTAAATCGGCTATGCTTAGCCTTAGCCACTACTAAGACGAACAAAACAAAAGAAATAAATTAAAAATCGGTTAAGAATTGTCCGAGTTATCGATGCGACCAGTTTGAAAAAAGTCGTTTCGAGAAAAATTCGTTGAAAGTTTTCCATTTCTAGTTCATTTCTCTCGCAATGAAATCATGTATCTTTTAAAATGTTCGTACCTATATTAAACTATCGAGTCCTGGACCATATGACGGTTCTTCCTCTTCATCTCTAGGGGTCTTGTTGGCTCTCTTAATTTTCCCTTAATCCTTAGTCTCTTAATCAAAGAAAAACAGTCGGCCTACCTGCTCTCACTAAAATCGCTGTAACTTAGTCAATTTTTGAAATTTTGACATGCAATTTTGTACACATATTTTTGAATATATAAACTTTGATTTAAGACAAAACAAAAAAAAAATTTTTTTTGGCTATCCCCCTTAATTTAAATAGAACACCCTGTACATTTGTCAAAATTAGCTATCTGACGATACCAATACTTTATATTTTGAATTCCGGTTTAACCGGAAGTTGGACAAATTTTTAATGTCTAAAAATAGCTTTAATACGCACGAAAAAGTCCATGTATGGCCACGTATGGCCATGTATGGTTCATCTTGTTCCTTTTTACACGCAGTTGTATCTTATGACTATATTCATCTACAATTCTCCTTCGTTTTTGACTTAGCAACATGTGCCTCAATTTACTTTCTTTGACTCTACAGCTCCACTAACCAATTTTGCGTGTCAACTAAAATAATTTTATTTAAATTATTTTTTGCGGGAAAAGATCTACAACTATTTTAGAGGTTATGATAAAACCTTTCAAAATAACCTATATTCAATTTTAGTGACAGTTACTTGTCAAATTTAGCGACTGAAATACTTTTAATTCGTAGTTTACTTCAAAGTCTATGACAGCGCTGGCCACGCCCCTTCAGCTCGCTAATAAAGTTGGTGGGACTGTACTTCTTTTCTATTTTCTCATAAAAGATTTCATTGCTAGAGGTAAGAGTGTTTACCCACTAATCGGTTTTAAATAATGTTTACAAACATTGAAAGAGTACCTTGATCGACTTCTATGATTGTTGGACTCCCAATACGATGACTCCAGTTGCAACATTAGATATGATCTTCTCCATGAGCGTCATAAAGGCAAAGACTATTTATTTGAAGAGCTGTCTATCCTGCTATGGTGCAGCCTTTCAGTATTGCAGTGCAGTGCAGTATTTCAGCCTCATGAGACATTGAGACACTTTGGCTAATTTAATTGGGTCTATTTCTGCTCTTTTATAATAACTGATTTATACCAACTTATTTCCAAGGAGACCCCAGTGTTTAGTCAGGATAGTTAAATATTCAGAGAAATGACGTCATTTGTCATGAGAAATAATCTGATTTCAATTGGAGTCGAGCAGTGGGTGAATTTATTTACAGCAGAAGAAATATATATCATTAAGTGACATGTTGGATGACAATTAAGTCATTAAGTGACATGTTGGATGACAATTAAGTGAAATGTTGGATGGCAATTAAGTGACATGTTGGATGACAGATGGGATGACACATGGTATGACAGATGACCCTCTTTCTCTCTACATTACCCTCCCTCTCTCTCCCTACCTCTAATTTGTACATACACTGCCGTTAACTGCTCATGACTGCCTATACTATGACTGCCATAAGCTGTTGAGAACTACCGTTAACAGCTCAATTTTTATACATTGACTGCCGAGAGTGAATAACCCCCCGCCTCTCTGTATTCTGCTCCTTCCACTCTCTTTCTATCTCTTTTTCTCTATCTCTCTGTGTCTTTCGGACCTTACTATGCATTCTCTACGACTGTGTGCTTTTTATTATGAATCGCAGTAGACCAGCTTACTACATATTGGATGACAGGTGGGATGACAGATGAATGACATATTGGATTACAGAAGGGATAAAAGATGAGATGAGAGCTGAGATGACAGAGATAATAACAGATGGGATGACATATGGCACGACAGATTACCCTCTCCTTCTCTCTTTACCTTTCGCCATGTTTTTCTCTCCCCCTTTCTCTGTACCTCTCTCAGGAGGGTTCTGAATTTTTACACAGACTGCCGATGAGTGCCCATAACTGCCTATGCTATGACTGCCATTGGCTGCCGATAACTAATGTTAACAGCTGTATTTTTGTACATTGACGGTCGAGAGTGGATAACCTCTCCTTTATCTCTATCCTACTCGTTCCACCCTCTTTCTATCTCTTTTTCTCTATCTCTCTGTCTTTTTCGGACCTTACTATGCATTCTGTATGACTGTGTGCTTTTTATTATGAATCGCAGTAGACCAGACCACATGTTGGATGACAGATGGGATGATAGATGAGATGACAGCTGGGATGTAAGAGGAAATAACAGATGGGGTGACATATGGCACGACAGGCTAATCCCTTCTTCTCGCTTTACATTTCGCCGTGTCTTTCTCCCCCCCTCTATATATATCTCTCTCCGGAGGGTTCTGAATTTTTACACAGACTGCCGATGACTGCCGATGACTTAGCATAGGCATGCTATTACTGCCATCGACTGCCGATAACTAACGTTAGCAGCTCAATTTTTGTACATTGACTGCCGATAGTGGATAACCTCTCTTTTATCTCTATGCCACTCCTTCCACTCTCTTTCTATCTCTCTGTCTGTTTCGGACTTTACTGCGCATTTCTCATGACTATGTGCTTTCTATTATAGAATTGCGGGAGACTAGCTTTCTACATTAAAGTTATTGTTATTGATGTAATGGGCCTGCACAGGCTAAATCGGAGCATGCAGAGATCGCGTTCAGGCAGCCTGCACAGGCCAAACCGGAGCGTATGGACAGCATTCAGGTGGCAAACCGGAAGGCAAGCCTCTGTGTGTGGACGAGCCTTTAGAGTTTGGTAAATTGACCTGTGTAGAAGCGATTTTATATCTTTTTTTAAATAATGACTTTTTGGTGTATTAAAAGGCCTTAGAAATATGTAATCATTAGTTTCACTTTAGGGGTGCCTATTGTTTGCCAAAAAAATATCGTGTCGTGCATGATTGTTATAAAATAATAAAAAATGTAATTAATTTTTTTTTCTATTTTCATGAACTTGCAGCAGTTCGTGTGGAATGATTTTTGTGAAGATTACATCCCGACTGATCGAAAACATACCTATTATCCATCTGTCATAACACACGAACGTCTATACGAAATAAAAATTTCCGATTTACCGGTTATACCATATTTTCCTGTTAATTCGTATTACGAGTGGACTAATTATAGATATTATGGTCTTAGGAGCGCGACAGCTTATATTCTCGTTTTTGATTTATCTAATGTTGAAACTTTTCAATATGTAAAGACGTTAAGAGAACAAATATGTGAAAGCAGAAATATGAATAACGTGCCGATGCTAATAGTTGGAAATAAAGAAGATTTAGTTGTTACCATTGAAGAGACGACGTCGAGTGGAAAAGCCGCCATTAGCAGCGGTGGAATTGAGGATAAACGTAGGGATATTATAAATCTTGTTAAAAAACATTGGAAATGTGGATACGTAGAATGTAGTGCTAAATATAATTGGAAAGTTGTGAGTGTATTTAAGGTATTAATGGATATGGTCGATAACGTTGAAATTAGAGATCAAAGTCCTATGATGGATAATATTCAGGATGCTTTAGATAGAAATAAATGTTCGATATTTTAATTCTTTTTCTAATTTAAAAAAAAATAAGTTACACACAGCCTTGTGATTTTAATAATTAGGTAAATTTTTTGCTGAATACTTGTACAATAAATTTAATTAGTTTTGTACTTAATAATGGAAAAAAATTCTGTGTTCGATAGTTCAAAATGAAGAAAACCCCATTTAAACAAAAAATAGGATTATGCCAAAAATTGAGTCTTCACAATCATTTTGACTCATCCTATACATAATACACACAGTGTGTAAATTGAAAATTTGCGAACAAATGCGCACTAAGTCTTGCAGTGGTAGGAAAAAGTCAAGTAATCATGCGATGAAAATTTACACTCTGTAAGCTGTAACAAATATTATGTTCAATGTGACGAATGGCTTTAATCAAAAATATAGAAATTTTGATGAAAGAAAAATATGTAACAACAAAGAAAATGGTCTCATTTATTTCTCATACATCAGTAACACAAAAACACGTCTTCGTTAAGAGGCCTTTCGCAATTTTTTTGTTTGATGTTACACGAGTGTTTTTTGGTAATGAACATCAACTTCAAATAATAAGCAATATTTTTACGTCTTTTATACTCCGTAACAGAAATAACAGACGAGGTCTAAAAGTTTTTTTCCCTAGAGCTTTTCGGTTAGATCTTGAAACTTTGACATTTTGAAATAATTTAAAGTTCTTCAACAAACTGTATCGACTTTTCATTGAATTGAAAAACACATTACAGTACACTTTAACGAGTTTGACCAAGACCTCTTGCAATAAGGAGCCTTAAGGGGTCTTTGAACTGGATCAAAGCTCTCTGAAAAGAAAATTTAAAAAGAGACAAATTTAAAAAGCTTTAAATAATTTTTTTAAAATGAGCAAAATATTTGTTACATCGGTATAAAAATAGTAGTACTTTATAGACTAATTTAACTCGAAGGGTCTTCTTTTGCTCAAATTTCAAGTGATTTAATTAATCTTTAATTAGTTTTCAAGTTTCGACGTTTATTTATTTCATCACGTCTCTTTTCATTAAAATTTTTATTACAAGAATTCGATTTCTAAAAAGAAAACTCTTGAGAAAACGCTTCCCTTCTATCCTGGATCTTCCAAAGAGCTTTAATATTAATCATAAGTGTGGAATTTACAAAAGAAGACTCTTTTTAATTTAAGTATTAATTAAGTTGATAAGCTCAAAAAACTGTTCAATAATAATTGTTTGCAATACAAAAAACGTTTTTGTCTGACAATCTAGTGTTAAAAAAAAGATAAATAAAACTTTTATATTAAATAGTTTTTTTCCAATTTTATTCAAACTACATCCTTATCCAGCAGGAATATATTGAGGAATGTTAAAAATGCAAGTCTTTTGTACTACCGATATGTCTTAAAATTCGAACTTGGAACAAGAATGTCAATCAAAATTGCTTTACAAGCAATATTAAATTTTTGAAAAACATAAAAATTCTTATAAGGGAATGTTGTAAATAAATCGAATTTTATGTACAATTTAAAAACGTGCTTTTACGGTTTAATTGAATTAATTTCCTTTCACAAAATTTATTACCCTTAAAATTTAGTTAACAAATGATGGCGGCATCACAGAAGATAAAAGTAAATTTCCAAAGTAGATTTTTCTTAAAATAGTATAAGTTAACGGTTTGTTTAGTTGTTTATTGCTATCACCCCCGGAACAAGATCACACAAATTTGAGGGTGGCATTCTAAAGACAATAAGTAACTTTTAACGACTTACATATCAATTTTAATTAATAAGGTTTTCTTTTTAAAAAGTAGCGTTATAAATCCATCTTAATTTGTGAGAATTTTTACAACAAAATTTAAAAAGATGTAAAAATGCCAAAATCTTGTTAGTGACATCTATATGTAAAATATGGAACTAAAATTTTTTTGTAAGTTAAATAGTAGTTTTCTGTAACGGCCGGTCAGGTGTCAAATATAAAGTTAGGTTATAAATGTAATCAACGAAATTTTAATAACTATAAAATACTTGCTAATAAACTTAGGTGTGTAATGAATGCAATTTTGTGTTACAAATTAGGTAAATTAATTAATTATGTTTTTTACTTTTTCATCTTGTAGCAAGAAATATAATTATTACGAAGCCCATGTAGATACATAAACTAATTTGGACTGACCAAGGCCAGACGAAATCCTTCCTAGGTAGCAATTATTTTGTAAAATAGAATTCTTGTAACAACGGTAGTTGCTTTAATATGGTTGGAACTTACAGTTGCCATTGTAGCCCTGTAATTAAGTTAAGCCACACAAATAATTGCGTCGACGTAGATGAGTGTCGTGATGCCTTTCTTTTGTCGCAATGGTAAATGTAGGAATATTTTGAGGCCGTCCATATGCGAAAATATTCTTTAATAGCCGATAAGCACATTTGTAGAGATATCGATGAGTGCTACAAAGTAAGTTGTGGACTACGAATAAAATTGTAATTACTTTTTAAAATTATTTAAGGTGCTCGGAACTTGTCCACTTGTACTGCCCAACTCTGTCAATGTTCTGCACCACACGGAATGCAAATAACTATGAAAGAATGTTGTTCAAGAGAAGCCGCTTGGGGAAAATTATTGTAACCAATGTCCTAGAGAAAAAAGGTAAGTTAAACTGTACTACAATTCTACCCACGCTCTTTTACCTTATCCTAAGCTGTTCTACAACCTCTTACAATTCTCCAAATTGTCTTACACTGTCCAAAACTATTCTAGACTCTTTTATACACTCACCTAAATTGTCACACACTGTTTTACAGAGCCCTATTTTATTTATTTATTTCTACATTTTCTTAAACTGCCCTACACTGTCCTATTTCTACAGCATCTTACAGTTCTCTAAACTGTCCCACAGTGTCGTACATTGTCATTGAATAATTGTTTTCTTTTAAAGGTTTGTGAAGATGTAAACAAGTGTCTTGAAATTGGAAACTAATCTGCATTTAGGTGTCACAATGTACCAGGGTCGTTTAGGTGTATTTGTGCTTATGGTTATGCTTTAGCTGTTGACGGAAGGTAATCCTTCTGATGATAATTATTTAGACTATTGTATTTTGGTATAATTTATTTTTATTTATTTATTTTTGATGCGATCTTAAAATTAACTGATTTTGTACTTTTAGATGCACATACTTTGACTAATCTCCTGCCAAGCTAGTGTACTTCATCAACTCATAATTTGCGATCTAAGAAAAAAGACCTACTAAATACATATGGATACCTACAAGAGTAAACTGAAAATAGAAATCTACATTTGAACAAAAAACAACAAAAACTCCAATTTGTGAAGAGGACTGCGAATGATTGAAATATCAAGTGAGATAAAAGTCACTATCCTCAAAACGTTTTCATTTTTTATGTTCTTTATGTACAATCCAATAAATACGTTTTCTTTATTTTTTTTTGGTGGAAAGTGACTTATCTCCTTCTGTATGACTTAAGCTAGCCTTACATCACAGTTTCTAGAAGCCAGCTTTTTTTTCAAAACTAATAGAAGCTGGAAATGCAAGGTTTCTATCAGCTTAGAAAAAAAGCTAGCTTCTAGAAGCTGTGATGTAAGCCTAGCTTTATACTATTGTTGATTTTAAGCTTGTACATTGTTAATTGTATAGTTATGGTATGACCATTTTCCTATCTTCTTAAAGCTTCATTGTGATCATCAAATATTCATATTAAAAAAAATTTTTTTTAAATGTTTTAACAATTGTGAGGAATCGGTTGATTATACAAAAAGCTCTTTTGAATGTAAGTGGAAAAATACGCAAAGTGTACGGTATATGTCTGTCATTGACTATTACATAACTGTTTACTTGAAAAATGTTAAATATAAAAGTTCAAAATCATCAATAGTCATTTTTGATTAATGATTATGTGTCTTATTTTATTTTGCCACAGTTTAATAGTTTATTAATATTATTTGTCAATTGAGCTTCAGTTTATATTTGTTAGTTCAAGTGTTCACATGTAGTAATAAGTACAGTTTCTCATTGTTACAAGGATACACACAGCAAGGAATAGAAATATTAATAAGGTACAGAAAATATTTTAATTATTAATTAATTTTCTCCTGTAACTGTTTGTCATAAACGATTATTGAACTTAAGGGTGAGAAAACCACTCATCTAAATTTATTTTTGCATCTTAACTTGAAAAGCTTGTGACGAATAATTATTTTTATTCGGTTTGATGAGCATACTAAATTGTATAATTAACATATTTTTGTAAATTAAAGCTCTTGTAGTTTCAATTTAATATTTTAAACAATAAACTAATTGTGAGGCACCCAAAGTTCAAAACTGATTTTATGTTTCTTTGTTTATTAAAATAATTTAACACCAATATTACAGAACTTCAAAAAGTAATTTTAAAAAATTTAGTTTTAACTAATTAATTATATTTAAATGTTCAACAATTAATTTTAACGAAAAGTACTTTTTAGTGTAAGTGGAAAAATACCCAAAGTAATTTTTTTTTCGATCTCTATGTTAATAATATAACTTTTTCAAAGTACGAGAAAGTTTAAAATAGGTACTTAAAAATGTATTTTAGGCAACTTAATATGATTTTAGACACGCATTTTGAAATTTAGCCGTAAAATAGGAAAATAGGCATTTAGGCAAAATTAAATGACTTAATTTTTTGAGAAACAAATTTATGTGCAAGTTCCATCTCAGTGCCTTACACATAACTAAATAGGCATTTTGCCTAAGATCTGGACCTTATTAATGAATTCCCATTACCCTCAAATCGTTTTCATTTTGGTATAATCGTCCTAAACTTACCGTATTTTTACACCTTAACACTCGAGTAGCCTGAAGTCATTTTAATTTCTCGCTTACTTTATTTTTCTTTTCTAAGCCGATTTCCTCAGTTGAAAAAGTGCATATTGTAGTCCTAAAAGTACGGTAATTTGTTTAATACTAAATAAAAAAGTAATTTAACTAATATGGCAATTACTTACAATTAATTATAGTTTTACGCCTAGCGTCAGGCAACCCAAATGACAGCAACGTTACGGATACTTATTTCTTTAATAGTGTAACGCTATTGGTTTATTTGTGTAAATTGGTAGGGAGTGGGTAGGAGAAAGTTAATATAAGTGTGAGTTTCGCCATAAGTTCAGATTCTTATCAGCAACACAGATCTTCAAATTTTAGAAAATTAAGGGTTACTCTTGTGAAAATCAACTTGCGATTTTCGAATTTTTTTTGATTGGAAGTCTTTCTTTACATTAAATTAAGTATTTCTACAAAGTATTAATTAATTTACTTCAATATTAAGGGTAAAAATTTAAATACTGGGATCGACAATTATTTGGTAATTTAAGTTAATTGTAAATGCTTAGTAGTGATTATAATTTTAATTATAACTCGTTTACACTAATATTAGTAATTTTAGATGATGTATTAGATTTATTAATATCCTTTTAGTTAAAAAATTAATTTAAATTCCTTAATTAATTAAAAATAGTATAAATAAATCTTTTGCGTTTTATTTATATTATAACTCTTGTTTATGTCTCTTGACCCCCATGTTTATGATGCACGGATGCACGTTACATAAAGTTCAAGCAAGTGATTAAATATTTCGTTACACTATTGTGTAAATCTAAAGTTTAAATTTAAAAGTCACAACAATAGATAATGTATTGGATACTTTTAATGATTCACTCGTGTCATTTATAGTAAAGTATTTCGTAATTCATTTCAGTTTCTATTTAACTTCTGAGCTGTAAGGATCGTTCGTCTAGTGCCAGTGCATCTACCACTAGAACATAAGGATTACAAGAAGAATATTGTCATACTACCATGACTGTACGAGTTAATTGGTACTTCAAAAATAAAATCCTGGATATGGAGTTGGAATCGTGAAAATTAAGCTGCCAGTTGCATTCCCAAATGAAACGACTGAAAAAATTGGTAAGTAAGATTTATGATATAACTTCTCCAGATAGTGGTAGTAGACAATTAATTATTAATTATCAAATCAACCAATCGCCAATCAATCAATTATTTTTAAGGGTGTATTTGAATAAATTTGTTGCAAGTAATATTTTAACGCCAATTAATTCATTTAGGGGAAGACGGGGGAATTCCATGCAACTAAGGGAAAATGCTCACAAAATGTACTAGGGTTATTTGCGCTAGTTTCAAAATAGGCTTTAGTTAAATACCTCTTAACAATTAAACATTTAATTAATTTAAATTCTACTCTCTGCAACATCCTGCAATATAACTGCAATAATGTAGCGATAAGCAATATAAGCATTTACCTTGCATAACAATAATTTTTGTAAAAAGAAAATAAATAAAAATGGATCATAACATTAAATTCTCGATGAATCACTTTGTGTCTATTATAGTAAATATTTCGTAATTGATTTCAGTTTTCCTTTAACTTTGGAGACGTAAAGATCGTTCGTGAAGTGCACGCTATACCAGAATAATTCCAAGGATCAAAGAATAGAGGATTACAAGAAAATTAACAAAGATTAATGTAAGTACTTTTTGTCTTTTTAAGGGTATGTAAAGTGTAGGAGATATTTTACAAGTACATAATAAGTATTTTTGGAGTAATAATTTCTTAAGTTTTGCGCTATTTGCAAAACGGACTTTAGTTAATAAACTTCTTACTTTATATAAAATATCTCTTAACAATTAAACATTTAACTAATTTAAATTATTATGTAAATCTAATACTTAATTTCTTCAAGAATTTTAAGATAACTTCCCTTAACTAATTAAATCAATTTACTAAATAGAGATAAATATTTCCGAAAATACCTTCCCTTCTTGTGGTTTCTTGTTGAAAATTTAGAAGTTAACCCTAGAAGTTTGTTGAAGCATTTTGCTAATTAATTTGTTTGAAAATTAAAAATTAATTACTTAATTAAAAATAATCATAGGTTGACGTGTCGAAACATGCCTAACATACTAAAATATTTCTGATTTCAGGTTCTGTTTAATCTTTGACTTGTAAAGATGGTCTCGTACTAAGCAGTGCCTTATTTTGACCCAGATCAAGAAGATTACAAGATAATTTAATGGACCAAGTTGAAGTTATTTTACCTAAGTTTATTTTCTCACGGGGCTTGGAGATATTTTGAATCAAAATATTTGTAATTATTGGTTAATTAATTGGAAATAATCATTAGGCGATAACTACTAAAATTAAAGTAAGTACCTAATTTTAAGTAGAGAACTCACCCTCCTAGAGAACTTTATTGAAGCACTTTGCTTACACCTTGTATTTTTAATTAGTTAATTTTGCTAATTAAAAATTAATTACTTAATTAAAAATAATCATTGGTTGACTCCTGTATCGACACATGCCTATTACATACTAAAACATTTCTTATTTCAGTTTCCGTTTAAATCTTCGACTTTGAAAGATGGTCTTGTAACTAACAGTGCTTTATTTTGAGAGGATTACAAGAAAACTTAATGGACCAAGTTGAAGTTACTTTCTCTAAGTTTATTTACTGACAGCGCTTTCGAGATATTTTGGGTCCAATTATGTTTAATTATTGGTTATTAAAAGTTAATTAATTGAAAATAATCTTTGGACAAAAATTACTAAAATTTAAGTAAGTTATTTTAATTAATTTTAAATATAGAATATACTCTAGAAGTTTGTTTGCTTTTGTTATGCTGAATCCTGCATGTATTTTTATTTAATGTTTATTACAAATTAAAAATTAAAAAAAAAATTAATTACTTAATCGAAACATGCCTAAAATACATACTAAAACACATTTTATTTTAGTTCCCGTTCAATTGTCGACTTTAGTCCACATCAAGAGGATTTTTAGAAAACTTAATGGACCAAGTTGAAGTTATTTTACCTAAGTTTATTTACTTTCGAGCTATTTTGGATCAAAATATGTTTAATTATGGATTGTATTTAAGTAGAAGGGTAGCTACACCTCTCGATTAGTTTTTTTTAATTAATTTTTTTCAATTTAACTTCATTGCTTGCTTAGAAGGGTAGCTACCCCTATTTACTGGTCATCGCTAGCGAAGACGTAGCAGCTAGGTAAGTTGCTTCCAACAGCTCTTCTCCACGTTAAAGAGAGCGCGAGAGGAAGCAACCTCTAAGACCACTGCGAGTTGTCCTCGAATTGGTCGGAGGTTGTTCCTCTTCCGTAGTCTTTAATGTGGCGATGGGCGTGGACTCCATGTTGGAATGTGGGTGTGCGTTGGCGCCGGGCGGGGAGGGGTAGGTGGGAGGGGGGTCGGCGGTCCCCTCCCCCCTACCCCTCCCCGCCCGGCGCCAACGCACATGCGCACTCCTACACGGAGTCTACGCGCATGCGCATTAGAGACTAAGGAGGAGGAGCAACAACCGACAATTTCGAGGACAACCCCCAGTGGTGGACGGGGCTGCCACCCCTCGTACTCTCTCGGACAAGGTGCAGGGTTGAAGCGACGCCACCTACCTACCAGCTACCCGATAAGCAGCCATTACCAGTTTTAATATTAATTAATATTTTGTAATTATTTATTGTTTTAATTATGTATTATGTCTTGTGGGCCACCGCTTGATGAGCCGAACTCCTCAAGCGATGACTCCTCGAGCTTTATTTGTTACAGTTATTTCTTTCCAAATCTAACGAGGGGTGGACTTGTTGCAGACACAAGACTGAATCGTTAAAGGGACTGTTATGTCTCTTGAATCTCGCCTTGGTGATTTACTAAGCGTTGGCCCGTCAATCAATAATAAATTGTTTACAAATAATTAGTTTTGAATTTGTAAAATTAATTAATAGTATATTATTATAATTTTGTATATTAAAAATATGTATATTATAGGTAATAGAAGATATTTTAGTGTATTTTTTCATTTTAATAAACAGTAAACTCATGTAGATCTTGACTTTTTTTCCAGAGATAAAAGCACCCTTAAAGAATTTCTCTCAATAATCTTCTTCTTTTTCAATTACCTTGAAAAAGATATTCCCTCTCCTACTCCTTTATTCTCTTGATTGCTTTACACGTTAAAATCCAAGTCTATAATTATTATACACAGTCTCTTAGATTCTTAAAAAAAACAATTCTAAAGAAATTAGACCAGTACTATTTGGATTTTAAAAGTGAAATGTAAGTTTGTTGAGTTCAAACGAAGTCTCAATACATAAGACAATAAAGTCCAGGTGGATAACTCTATAACACAAAGAGTTCTTCTTTACTTGGCAGATATGATGACAGAGACAGAGGAGATTGACAGGTGAGAAAAGAAGACAGTAAGTTAACAGACGAGTATGGCAGATGAGAAGATCGTTGATATTTACAGAGGCAGAGGCATCGAGAGATAGAAAGGGAGAGATAGATATGAGTTAGAAAAATAGAGAGAGGCAGATATAGAGATAAGAAGATAGATAAAGAGACAGATATGGAGACTGTTTAAATGAGATATTAAGATAAAAAAATGGAAGGAGATAGAGAGAAATAAGGAGACTGTTGAAATGAGAGGAAAACATAGTAAAATAGAGGGAGTTTAGAGATAGATACAGAGATAAGGAGATAGATACAGAGATAAGGAGATAGATACAGAGATAAGGAGATAGATAAAGAGACTGATGAAAAAAGAGAAAAATATAGTAAAATAGAGGGAGTTAGAGATTGATACAGAGATAAGGAGATAGATACAGAGATAAGGAGATAGATAAAGAGACTGATGAAATAGGAGAAAAACAGTAAAATAGAGGGAGTTGAGGGATAGATACAGAGATAAGGAGATAGATAAAGAGACTGATGAAATAAGAGAAAAACATAGTAAAATAGAGGGAGTTTAGAGATAGATACAGAGATAGGAATATAGATAAAGAGATAACGATACAGACATAAAGAGAAAGACAAAGAATGAGAAGAAGATAGAGAGAGAGAGAGAGAGGTAGAAGCCCCAGAGAAAAAGTCCAGGGGACTTTTCTTTCTCTATCTCTTTATCTCCTTGTCTGTCTCTTTATCTCTGTTTCTGTCTCTTCATCTTATCGCTGTATCAATCTCTAACTCCCTCTATTTTACTATGTTTTTCTCTTATTTCATCAGTCTCTTTATTTATCTCCTTATCTCTGTATCAATTTCCTTATCTCTGTATCTATCTCTAAACTCTCTCTATTTTACTGTTTTTCTCTTATTTCACCAGTCTCTTTATCTGTCTCCTTATCTCTGTATCTATCTCCTTATCTCTGTATCTATCTCTAAACTCCCTCTATTTTACTACGTTTTTATCTCATTTATCAGTTTCTGTATCTATCTCCTTATCTCTGTATCTATATCTAAACTCCCCCTATTTTACTATGTTTTTATCACATTTTATCATTTTATCTCTCATCTCCTTATCTCTCTCTATGTCCTGCCATTTTTTATTTTTGTCTTTCTCCTTATCTGTCTCTCACCTTATCTGCTCCTTATCTGTCTCTTTATCTCTCTCCTTATCTGTCTCTTTATTTGACACTTTATCTGTATCTCTCTATCTTTCTTCTTATCTCAATATCAATTTTTGTCTATTTTCTCTCTCTATTTTGCTATCTTAATATCTCATTTCTATAGTGTCTTTATCTGTCTCCTTATATTATCTATTATTATTATATTATATTATTATCTCTATATCTATCTTTATATCGCATTTCATTTTTTTATCTCTAATTCTATCTCTCTATCTATTTATTTTGTCTACCGTCTCTTTATCTATCTTCTTATCTCTATATCTGCCTCTCTCTATTTTTCTAACTCATATCTATCTCTCCCTTTCTATCTCTCGATGCCTCTGCCTCTGTAAATATCAACGATCTTCTCATCTGCCATACTCGTCTGTTAACTTACTGTCTTCTTTTCTCACCTGTCAATCTCCTCTGTCTCTGTCATCATATCTGCCAAGTAAAGAAGAACTCTTTGTGTTATAGAGTTATCCACCTGGACTTTATTGTCTTATGTATTGAGACTTCGTTTGAACTCAACAAACTTACATTTCACTTTTAAAATCCAAATAGTACTGGTCTAATTTCTTTAGAATTGTTTTTTTTAAGAACTAAAGAGACTGTGTATAATAATTATAGACTTGGATTTTAACGTGTAAAGCAATCAAGAGAATAAAGG